>JANAVB010033219.1:5553894-6059329 GCA_029216955.1 Iris pallida | reverse complement strand
GCACGAGTCCGTCGTGACGCGCGCGAAATGAAGTTCGTTTTGGCACCCCGTCGCAGCAACTTCGCGCAATTTTCCCGGAGATCCGACCGTTGGATCGGCGATTTCTTCGCTCCGTCACAATTTCGGTATATCCACCTTCGCTCATGTCAATTTTGTCCGTTAATTTTATCGTTTGATACATGAAAACCGGCCACCAAGTTGACCGTTTAAATTATATTAAATTGGACAGTTTTGCGGGGCCAACTTCGTCAGCTTGTATCTCCTCCACCGCAGCTCCATTTGGCGTGCTACTAGTTCTGGTGCGAAGCTGGTATAACCCTCTTGCTTTCCCTCCAGTTTCGTTTCATTGTGAGCTTGTTTGATTGGTTGAATTCGACGCCAAAGTTGGCCGTCCGAATTCGTAATTTCTAACTTGTTAAATTCCATTTTTGAGCACGGGACTCCAGATTTCATTTCTGACTCCACCATTAGACTTGTGGTGTCGTTCTGGCATGTTTTCATATAAAATTTATGAGATTTGGAGAACGTGGGCCCTGGCACATTTTTCGGTGCAAAGTGGGTCCCACATTCTGGGTGAACGGGACTTTTTGACGCCGGCTCATCGGAATCCAATTCCGGATATATCGATGAGTTCGTATCGTCATTCTGGACTCGTTGACATATAATTTGCTAGATTTTGGTGGACATTGGGTCTGACACACATTTCGGTTGCAAGTCGGATACCAATATCCAGGTCAACGAGTCATTCTGAGATCGGCTCATCGGAATCCAATTCCGGAGATACCGTTGAGTTCGTATCATCATTATGGACTCGTTGACAGGTAGTTTGCTGAGTTTTGAGAACTTTGGCCCCGGCACGCATTTCCGTGCAAATCGGAATTCCAAGTTCTGGTCAACGGGCCAAATTGAGATCGGATCAACGGAATCCAATTCTGGAGATACCGTTGGGTTCGTATCGATATTCTGGTTGTGTGGACATATAATTTGTTATATTTTATAGACTTGTTTTCTTGCACGTTTTTCGGTGCAAAACGGCTCCGACACGGACACCGTTTTGACCCAAAATTACCTTTTTGCCCTTGTGTCCAAATTGGACCGTTGGGTAGGCTATCCTAGCTAATTTGACCATTCTGGACACGTTGGCGATGTTCATTTCATCGTCCGACAATATTTGTTGATAATTTCTCTGAGTTTAACCTTTTTATAATTAGTTAATAATTAATTCATATAATGCTCGTATTTCGGGATTAGTACAACGAAACTAAGATCAGTCAATTCAAGTGATCTCATATCGCTGAAATTGACAAGTTGGATACGTGGATCACTATAATAAGATTATCAACCTTACCGATAATCTTCTTATCTCGATTTGCGTGCCGTAAGTTTCGACGTACAAATAACGAAGTACACTTTATATTAGATTAGATTTACCCTGTTTGACCAGAGTTGACCAATTGACCCAAAGTCAACTATAAGTCAATGCTTGACCTAGTTTGACTAGATTATTGATCGGAGTCGACCTAGAGTTGTTTTGACTTAGAAGAACCTAGAATAATATAGATGGCTGGTAGAGTTTCATTTATTTCAACTTGAACACCTTGTAACCTGTGTTGCTTTAAATAGGACTCTGTGGCTTCAGTGGGACCTCCTATACTTATCAGCTGTTCAGGTTATCGAGGCGAGTACATTCTCTGATCATTTCATATCTTGCTTAGAATTATTTCTTACAGTAGATTACTTTACTTGTACTGTCACGACGGTCACACGGATTGGTACTATATGGATCCTTTCTTGAGATGTTATCCTTAGGGAGCATCGGGTACTACGTGTTCTGTGCGTTTTACTTACATGGCGTATCACTATGCTCTTGGTTCACTTGATTACTTGTGACATGTACCCTCATGATCACAGAGTCTCTTGAATCCTACACAGTTGGGTAACCCCCAGACTCCCCATTTATGGGACATCCATGTATCACCCTTCGCGGGCCTTGCATGGAATCATATAACATAACTTGGCTGGATCCTTGTGTATTGATTGGGGGTACGGGGGAGTAGAATTGGACATGTGAATAATACACCAGTAGTATCTTCATTGAATCATTCCGTAGTGTCTTCATTAAATCATCCCAGGCCATTTACATGTTCATATTGTACTCTAACTCACTAGTCACTGCTAGTTCTCTATGTATAGTAGATATTTCTATTACAGCTTTTCCTATTTACATACTATTTTTCTTCAGTACATGTATCTTACTTTACTGCATGTTATATGTTTTCTAACCTGCTATGATCTGTTGAGATGTACTGTGCTCGCTCCAGTCCTGACTGGACCTGTTGATAAATTTTACAGATAGCCTGGAGGTGTCTGCTAGCCTAGAGGAGACACAGTAGGGTTTGTTTAGGTAGTTATTTCATTTTGTTTGAAGTTGTATTTACTTTGGGGATTACTGTATCTTTATTTGAGTTTTGAGATATACTTTTGGGTTCATGTATCTTAGACACTTAGACTTCTATCTCCTGTATTTATTTTGGATTTCATGTTTTATCTATCCTTATCATGCTCTACCCTAGATGTGATTGAGTCTGTATCTGCTATGTCACCCTCATTCGGGGAGTATAAACTGTTTAGCCTTATACTGTTAGATGCATGAGACCTAGGACAGCATTCTACCGCCGACACTGCGGCGTAGGCTGGGCGTCGTTACGTTCTCGTGCCCTAACTCTAGGGTGCGGGTCGTGACAAATATATTAAATAATGAATTATTTATTTTCAGAAACTGTACTTTGCTATTTTTAAATTTTTAGATAGTATATGGAAGCTGTAGAAATCTGTAAAAAATTGTATATAAATACTATGTTAATTTAGCTAATTTAATATAATTTTTTTAGAATTTATTTTTATTCTTGATATTTTATAAAAATAGAAAAACAGAACTCATTTTCAAAGTACTTATGTTTACTGATTTTTAATAAATATCTATATTAGTTTATAAATTCAGAAAAAAATAGTATAAATTTCTATAATTAACAAGGATCATTTTAGTACTTTATTTTATATATATTGGTGCATTTTGACTATCTTAATAATTGTTGGAACACAATATATAGTCTGATTTATTAATTTAATAATTATGTCTTGTGAAGTTATGTGTCATTTTGGGATATTTTCGTATTGGGACCTTATCCTACCTTAGTATAGAGACCATAAAAGTTGGTTTAGGTATTGTGTCACCCCACATTGGTCTTCTATGCTAAAGTCATCACTTGGCTAGGTGTCCAGATAAAAAGTCGTGCCACACCACTAGTGTCCTAGTCTTGAGCTTAGTATAAAAACTAAGATTGTATATCCTTTTTTACGGTGACAGGACACCGGACATCTATAGCTTCGTATTCATATCCTTGCTTTGCACGAGACAAGTATCCCTACAAACTTTACTTACTGCATATAATGAATTACGTATAAACTATGTTAATACAGTTACTTATATAAAAAATCACATCTTACATGTTTCTATGTACCCACAGTATGTTTCACACGCTTTAAACTGTTCTTGTATTTCTCACATGTTATAACTTGTGTTATGAAAAAACTGATCGCTGAGTACGTGATCATGCCCCCTTCTCCCGTACGTATGTACCGAGCAAGGTCGCATTACATGCATACCTTGTCGTAGGCCATTATCCTGTATTTCTGTACGTATGTACACCTATGCTTGTAGACTTGTTCGTACGTACATTTTATTACATGTAGACTTGTACACCGGTACATTTTATACCTATTGACGATCACGTGCCTGCTCCAGTTTTAAACATTACATGTACGTCTGTCATCATGACAAATGTATCTTCTACATGATAGATTATGATTGCCATGATTCTTGTTTATTACACCTCTTTTCATTCCATGCTCCGTATATTTAGTTTGTAGAACCAGTACTTATTCTATTTCTGACAGGAAACGTTGCAGGTATACTTACCGAAGAGGATTGCTATGCGATTCCTATTATGGGGTCACCATTGAGGATTAGTCTTTAGCCCACGAGGATGTACCTACGGGAAAACTCGTCTAGTTTGTTTGCTCTGGTCTTTGAGAGCAGTACTGTTAAGTCTATGTATTTTGTTACTGGAGTTGTATCCAGTTTTACTTTTTGGCCATGTATCTTTAAATATATTCATATATTAGATGTCGTGTTGTGATAATTTCTTCAATATGACAAATGGAACTGTTAGCACACTTTGATCTTTTACTGTTTACTTTTAAAAGAACAGCTTACTATGCTATAACTCAAGCGTAGGCTGGACATACCTCAATCCGTCCCAACAATTTTGATAACGGGTCGTGACAGGTTCAGGAGTTCGAACCTCAGGAGGACCGCACCGTCTGCTTGGTTGGGCCAGCCAAGGATGAAGAAGCTCGTCGGAACGTTAACACTTTTCCGGTGGAAGACAGAAGTCGGGAACAGGTAGCCGAGACTTGCGATGAGGCTGATCGTCAGGGACTTCGGTCTTGATCGTATTATTGATATCGGCAGGATCCCAGTAGTACAAGAGGCGCTACGCACGGTTGCTAGCGTCGACGTGACGGTCGAGGAGCTGGAGACGAAGGAAGATGCAAAGCAGCTCGGGGGATCGAAGATCAGTGGCATGGGGGAGCAGGAACTCTGTCGCATGACGACAGGCATGGAGTCCAGTTGAGGAGCCATGGGGTCAACACCCTCTCATCAGACTGGAGGAGGAGATTGTTGGAGTCCAGTCTGGTTTGGTAATAACATATTTATGGAGTCCAAGTCTGATTAAATATTTGATTTAATTTGATTTAGATGTCCATAATTGGTGCTGGACTATTTTAGATATAATAGGATTCTTATTTGAGGGTTTCATATTTAAGAGATCCTATTATAATCTAAAATAGGATGTTGATGGGCTATTTTAGGTGTAGTAGGATTCTTATTTGAGGGCTTACTATTTAAGAAATCCTATTATAACCTAAAATAGATTTTTCTCATCCTATATATATGGGATGAGGGTGGAGGCACAAAGGACAGCAAAAATATGGAGATTCGAGGTGCTCATCCACAGAAAATCTAAGAAAAAGTTTCGCACTTTGCTCTTAGGACTTCGTCATCCAAGACAGGAGGAAGAAGAGATCTAATCGAGGGGTCGTCAACTTCGGTTAGGGAGATTGCTACAGATCGGTGAGCGATTTCAATTGTAATCTCTCTTTTTTTCTTCTTCTTGAGTGTGATGAGGGGGTTGAACCTATTAAGGCAAAGGGTTCAACATTAGTTTTTATCAATCTTGTAGTTTTATCTGAGTTATAGAGATTGGAATTTGTCCAGGTGTCGTAGTCACCGCCATATACTTGTCTTTATCTGTGCTTGGTGTCCGTTAGACGGGGGTTGGTTATTTCAGGTTGGTTGGCCTAAGTTTTCGCTGCGGCAACATCTCAGACACGGTATCGAAGCGCATGAGGGCGTATCCGATTTCCAACACTATTACTAACAGGAGTATGGGAGTATTTTTTTTTTACTGGATGCACTCAGAAAGGACATGTCCCGAGAGTTGGGTTACCCATAATTGGAGCTAAATTTGGTTGTCCATTGTCCTTGACTCAACCCCTTGCCCTTGACTCCCAAAGAAAATATCAAAAAAATTGATGGCGAATGGGATTGCGGCGTCGAAGTTTCCGGTTCTGACGATATCGTGGGGCTCTAATTTTTAGTTCCTCTCTTTGAGCTACTCGAGGTAGGGGTGCAACTCGGACGAGCTAAACGGAGCCCGATCGGGTAAACCCGTTAATGAGTTGGGTTAGGTTGAAGATACTCGGATTCGGACTTGGGTTCGGATTAAAATATTTGAACCCGATCAAAAATCTGGTTGGGCTCGGATTCATGTGTCGGGTACTTATATATATATATATATATATATATATATATATATATATATATATATATATATATATATATATATATATTTATATATATATATATATATATTTTTATATATATATATATATATAAAATATATATATATATATATATATATATATATATATATATATATATTCACTCTTCTTAACTAAAAACTTTAAATCATAAATTTCTCCACCCAAACTATTCAATTCCTTATCATAAATCTTATTTCCGTTTTTATTTTGCAACGATCGAGATTTGATTGCTATTTGATTATTTGTTTTATATATTATTTTTCTTTAAAATTATTTTAAATATTATATTAGTGTCCGATAAGCCCGATGGACTCGATCCTCCGGGCTTAGTCTTGGACTTCATATGTTGAACCCGAGGTCGGGTCGGACTTATGCTCGGGTTAGATTTATGATTCATCATGTTGGACTCGGATTGACCTCAAGTCCGATCCAATCCGTCCGAGTTGCACCCTAACTCGAGACCGTTCCAGTAGGAACTAAAAATATGGATACGGTAGATTGCTAGTTGAACTGATAAAGAGGAGTTGAGATGGACCGCAAAAACTCTATTGACGAAAATATGAAGACTTAGAACTCTGAAAGGGTTGTCCTGATTGAAGAGTTGTCCAAATCCAATGATTTATCCGACTTACCACAGGACGGATACTGCACTTCGACGGCCAGTAATATTGGATGTGTGGAGGTTGGAACTTTGCAATTGAGTTGCCAATGGTATTGGACATTTGTGGGCCCTTTTGCTTATTTTTTTTTATTTTTAGCTTTGCTATGCCTACAACCAATGTTTATAATATTCCTACAATCCGCCACGTGTCGGACTTCGATTGGAGAAGAGGAGTAAGTGGTGGGGTCGGGTGGAGCACATGTAGCAGGAATGGTGGATCCCGATGAGATCCATGTGTAAGGAATGGACGAATGAGGTTGTAAGAATATTGTAAGAATTTGATAGTAAACTTAGCCTTTTTTTTCTTTTTTTTTGGTGTGTGAACGCAAACGTGTCATATGCAATGTGGATGGTGATTTCCTCTCGTGTTATCACACCCAAAAGAAAGGAACACATCTAGTGCCAAACAATACACATCATACGCACATGGGTATAACATTTTTTTTTCACGTGAACAAACAAAAAGAAAAGGTCAAATAAGCATTCAGACCGCCAATTCAATTTGGGGTATCGTCTCCGAACTATCATTAGTATTGATGGTCAAACTATATTTTTTAAAAATAAAAATGTAAAAAAAAAAGATTATTACCGCCGCTGAAATTGTCATATGTATTGACATTTTTTGCTTCCATACCGACGTTTAGTAATGGTGGTGACCATTAATAACACTAACGATCGATTTGTTACTTTTTTATAATTCGACAAACCATTTATCTTCTATTGTTTGAAGGGATACAAGATATCGTAGAATAATATTTTTTTTATTCTTTCATCATATGGCAAGGGCCATATATATAGGGATAAGGGGCAACCCAAGGGTCATGAGTTACATAACCCAAGGGTCATGAGTTACATGATCCCAAGGGTCATGTGTAACTCATGACATAATGGTGAATAGTAAGGGTTTCACAACACTCTCCCTTATTCATCCATTTCCTTGGATCCACTTATGAAATACTTCAGGATTCAATAAGTTAATAGGGTGGATACTTCTGGATCCAGAGTAAACTTGGTTTGCCTCATTAAAACCTTGGTTGTAGAAAACACAGTGGAAAAAAACCATCAGTCCTAAGGAAAAAGAGTACAATCCTACAGTTTTACTCCCCCTGATCTATACAAGCTTCAGGCTTGCAGGTCTTTTAGTTGCCTCATCCCTATTCCTCTTACAAGCTTTACAAAAGTACATCGTGTCAGTGTTTTGGTAAACAAATCTGCTAAGTTATTACAAGATTGAATTTGTTGTATTTTGACTTGTTCCTTCTCTTGAAGGTCGTGCGTCCAGAAAAATTTGGGGGATATGTGCTTCGTATTGTCATTCTTTATGTATCATTTCTGAAGTTGAGCTACGCATGCTGCATTATCTTCAAAAAGGGTAGTAGGCTCAAGTTCACCAGTCTTCAGTCCAGTAGATGCCAAAATGTGCTGAATGACGGAGCGAAGCCAAACACACTCCTTGCTTGTTTCATGGATTGCCAGGAGTTCAGAATGGTTGGATGAGATAGCCACACTGGTCTGTTTGACGGACCTCCAGGAGATAGCCGTACCACCGAAAGTAAACACAAATCCAGTTTGTGATTTCTCTGTGTGGGGATCTGATCTATAACCTGCATCTGAATAACCAAGTAAAGTGGAAGACCCACTATTCGGGTAATATAGTCCTAGGTCTATAGACCCTTGGAGGTAGCGCAGATGATGCTTCACTCCATTCCAGTGGCGCTTTGTGGGCGCTGCACTGTAACTGGCTAATAAGTTAACTGAAAACGCTATATCAGGACGCGTACAGTTAGCTATATAGAGTAGTGCCCCAATGACACTTAGGTAAAGTACTTCAGGACCTAATAATTCCTCCCCCTCTTCCAGTGGACGGAAAGGGTCCTTCTTTACGTCTAATGATCGAACGACCATTGGTGTACTAAGGGGATGGCATTTATCCATGTGGAATTGTTTAAGTAATCTTCGTGTATATGTAGATTGGTGTAACAGGATACCACCCTTTAGGTGTTCGATCTGTAAGCCAAGATAATACTTTGTTTTTCCTATGTCTTTCATTTCAAAAGTTGTCTTAAGGCTTTCAGATATCTCAGTGATCTCTGCAGGAGATCCAATGAGATTTAAATCGTCGACATAAACGGCGACTATAACAAATCATGTTCCCGATCTTTTTATAAAGATACACGGGCAGACTTTATCATTAGTAAATCCTTGCGTAGCAAGAAACTCACTTAGTCTGTTATACCACATTTTTCCTAATTGTTTAAGACCGTACAATGATCTTTGTAACCTTACAGAATAGGTGTCCCGAGGTCTATCTGTTTTCTCTGGTGAAATTTTATATCCTTCAGGGAGTTTCATATAGATATCTTTATCTATATTGCCATAAAGATATGCAGTCACAACGTCCATGAGCTGCATTTCTAGGCTTTTCAGAGAAGAGAGGCTGATCATGAATCTGAAGGTATTCCCATCCATGACCGGAGAATATGTTTCTTCATAATCTATTCCCGGTTTCTGGGAGAAACCTTGTGCTACAAGGCGTGCTTTATAGCGCACAACTATGTTGTGTTCATTTCTTTTTCTTGTGAAGATCCATTTATATCCCACAGGTTTTAACCTTCAGGTGTTTGGACTACTGGTCCAAAGACTTCGCGTTTCAAGAGTGAGTCCAGCTCTACTCCTATTGCCTCGTTCCACTTTGGCCAATCGTCTCTGCGTTTACATTCCGCTAGAGACCGTGGATCAATGTCATCGTCATTTTCAGTGATGTGAACGGCAATATTGAACGAAAAATTGTCGTCGACGACTGTGCTTTTTCTGTTCAGTACCTCTCTAGTACGTACATAATTTAATGATATTTCTCCTGTTTGTTCCTCTTCAGGGGAAACTAGGAGGGGAGAGGTAGCTGATCTGAGCTCAGCATCCTGTGTTGGGATCTTCTTAATTTTTCCAGGGTTTTTTCTTTTACAAGGGACTTTGTCTTTCGAACCTGGTGGGCGTCCTCTTTTTAATTGAGGTATTGCCATTTCTGCTGCCGGTGGATTGCATCCATCTTTGGGGATGTCAATCCTAGCTGGCGTGTTGGCAGCAGGGACGTGTGATCTGACAATCTTCTGGTTGTCAGTAAATGTATCCGAAAGTAGATGTAGTGTCCCGAAATTCGTAATACGTATTTTATACGTGCTCGTATTTCTGACCCATAATTTTCTCTTTTCTTTGATTAGTTAGTTATGGTTTATTTTCATATTTAGTATTGTGGTTTAATTGTCATTTATCGTTCATGGATTTATTTTAATTAAGTAGAGCTTGGTTTTATTCGGATAGGAGAAGGATTGGGTTGGTTCGGCTTGGCTTGGGTTACTTGGTTCATCATGAACCAAGGTGAACCCCTACCTACCACCACCATCCCCATTTATTAACCCCACCCTCTTTCTCTTTCATCATTCATTCTTCTTCTTTCTCACCGTTGCTCTCCACCTACCAAGAGGTTTAGGCAAGTGCAACTTGCTTCTCGAGGGATCTTGATTTTTATTGTTCTATTATTTTATTTTCATGATTATAAACCTCTTTAGAACTTGGAGTTTTTAATTTTGATGGATAGATTCTTCTAGATCTACATTTTAACCTTGAGTTCATGGAGTTTTCTTGGTTTTGATCTACTAAAATTTGTTATTTTCGAAAACTAATAGTTCCATGAGCAAGAGCACGAAATTTCGTGTGAAATTGGTTTTTGATTCACCTCATTTCGAGTTAAAATGAAATTTTTATGGCCAAAACAAGTTTTCTGAATTTTCATGTCGGCTGGAGAATATGGTTCTGGCGTAAAATCAGAATTTACGCAGGAAGGCTAGCGTAAAATCAGAATTTACGCTGGAAGGCTTGCGTAAAATGTAAAATTTTACGCTAGGAACCCTGGAATTGCCTATTTTACGCTGGATATCATCCAGAATGTAATATTTTACGCATGGAACCCTGGAATTGCGTAAATTACGCTGGAATGTATCCAGAATGTAATATTTTACGCAGGAAACCCTGAAATTGCGTAAATTACGCTGGAATATATCCAGAATGTAATATTTTACGCAGGGAACCCTGAAATTGCGTAAATTACGCTGGAATGTATCCAGAATATAATATTTTACGCAGGGAACCCTGGAATTGCGTAAATTATGCTGGAATATATCCAGAATGTATATTTTACGCAGGAAACCCTGGAATTGTGTAAATTACGTTGGATTGTATCCAGAATGTGAAATTTTACACTGGAACCCTCCCTTTTTGCATATTTTACACAGAATTGAATTTTTGGCTTAAAAAGTGCACAGAATGACTGTTTTTGCCAAGTTAAGCTATTTTCTAGCCAGAATTTCGAAAAACTCAAAACATGAAAGTTGTAGATCTTTTCCTTGGCTTCAAGAATATGTCATTAGTTATTTTATGCAAGTTTTTCTCATTCATGATAATATAAGAATAGAACACGATAGTACCCGCCGTGGTGCACTCCTGACATGATAACTTGACCTGACAATTTGACATGATAACTTGACATGATAATTCTTGATAGTGGTCCGCCGTGGCGCACTCTTGACAAATAAGCCTGAAGTGATATTTCTCGAACTGCTGTTGCGACGGCTAGCTTGACATAACAAATATGAATGACCTGGACACCGTAGATGATTGAGCTTGTACAAATGAACCCGTCTTGTCTTGCATCATGTCTAGGACAGGGATCCCTGAGTACCACGGTCAGGGGTACCCACTAAAATCGACTAAGGTTAACAACTAGAATAATCCAGTAGTCATGAAGAGATTTCCCAGCTACAGACAATCCCGTTACCTGGGCGCTCTAGGGATCTGTAGCCTGCCGTCGAGTAGGGCACATTTCCAGCACACTGTTATGTGTTGCACCCTCTGAGTCACTTAAGGGTACATGTGTTTCCTGGACGATGTACCCACCTGAATTCAACCCCTAATTTCTAACCTGGGTAACCGGATGGTCTGCAGGGCTTGTGGCTGTTGGGATAATCCCATTGCATCTTGCTAGTAACTAGGCCTGTGATAACCCTAGTTAGTTAAAAGTATCAAGCCGTACTCTTGATTGGCCGTGATTGATTGAATGGAGTTTATCCCAGCTTAGTCTTGTTCCGATCCTGTACAAGATTGTGACACGACATGATTATTGATGCTTGCCTTAACGATAACGATCAGGGGTCCAGTTCTGTTCAGGCGAAGGGTTACAACCCCGGTCCTTGTTTGGTTTAAGGGTTGTAACCTGGCTCCCGGAGCAGTTCTGTGTCCTCTCTTCGTCTATTGTCTTGTTGTACTCCATGGCATGCTCGACATACTTTATCTTACGTCAAGATCGTGATTATTAATACTGGCCTTATTGATAAATGGTGGGGATACCAAGCTCCGTTCAGATGAAGAGTTACAACCCCGGTCCTTGTTTGGTTTACGGGTTGTAACTTGGTTATCGGAATAGTTCCATGGTTACCTCATCGTATATCACCTGTCATGCTTTTCCTTAATTACTGTCTTTTATTTGTAAATTATATTCTTGTGCTAATTGCTGATTTTAGTTCCTAAGTGAAGCCTCCTTTGTGGCACTTGCTCTTTCTGGGGTCTGACCCAGCTGGTTTTGTATGGCCAGATATCGGAGCAGTCCCAGAGGATCTACCTAACTTCCAGCCAGATGGTGACCACCAGGCGTAACCCTGGCAATGAGTGGGTTTCTTTTTGTCCTCCCACTTTTATTGTAAAATTATTCTTTTGAGGCGTTTAGCCGACGAGCACGTGTTAGCTCGATTGCACCTTTACTTACTGTCTGCCTACGGGCTATAACATGATTGACAGATCCTAGGGTTGATCATGTATGACTGAACTCTTGCTAGTCTTCACATTTTGTACGACTAGCTTCATGATCACCCAATATGTAATGTATGGGACGCCTTGCTATTATGTATTTGGTGCTCTGACATCTTGTAACTATTATTGCTTGCTTGAGATTGAGACAATAGGCTTGTTCATGACCATAGGAGACTGATGGATTGTAGTTAAACCCTCATATATCTAGACAGCCGTGACCGTATAGTGAGGTGGATTACATTTCATTATACGTAGCTGGCTATGTATGCCCCCGCTCTCCAGTATTCTGGTTCTGGGGCGTTACAGTAGATGTACAGTGTTCTGAAGATGTAATATCTTCAGGATCTCATCTTCACATTGACTTGTACGCGGATCAAAATGAGACAAAGTTTTTGTGTCCTAAGAAATTATCTTAGAAGCTTCTGGCTTCTTAGACTGTGTGCCCAGTTTAGGAAATAATCCTTCATCAAACTCACAGTCATCAAGACGTGCCTTAAATACGTCACCCGTCAGGGTTTCTAGGTATCTAATTATAGAGGGTGAGTCAAACCCAACATAGATACCTAATCGACGTTGTGGACCCATTTTGGTCCTCTGTGGGGGAGCAATGGGGACGTAAACAGCACAACCAAAAACTCTCAAATGAGAGATATTTGGAGGTGAACCATAAGCGAGCTGCATCGGAGATAGAATATGACCTCCAGAAGGCCGTATTCTAATAAGTGATGCGGCATGCAATATAGCATGACCCCAAGCTTCCACAGTCAACTGTGACTGCATCAACAATGGACGAGCAATCCATTGTAATCTCTTAATAAGAGATTCTGCTAACCCGTTCTGGGTGTGAACATGAGCTACAGGATGTTCAACTTCGATGCCAGTTGCTTGGCAATAGTCTTGAAAGACCTGTGAAGTAAATTCACCCGCATTATCAAGTCTTAATTTTTTGATATGGTTATCGGGGAAATGAGCCCGCAACTTAATTATTTGTGCCAATAGCTTAGAAAAAGCTAAGTTGCGGGTGGACAAAAGGCACACATAAGACCATTTAGTAGATGCATCGATAAGTACCATAAAGTACCTAAATTGACCACTTGCGGGGTGAATAGGTCCGCAAATGTCTCCATGAATTCTCTCTAAGAAGCTAGGAGACTCTAGTCCCACTTTCAAAAAGGATGGTCTCGTTATAATTTTGCCTTGAAAACAAGGTAGACACGAGTAATCATACTTCTGAAGAATCTTCAGGTTCTGCAGGTTGTGTCCACTGGATTGGCTTATGATTCGTTTCATCATAGCTGATCCTGGGTGACCCAGTCTATTATGCCAAAGTTTAAATTTTGTCGATGAATGACACTTCTGGTGCACAATCATGTTAGCTTCTATTGATTGAATATGAGTATGATAGAGACCCGACGGGAGTCCCTTGAATCGTTCTAAGATAGTTTTTGAACCATCTTTTAGACGAGTAACATACAGGTATTCTGCTTCATTTATTTCATTTGTTTCTAAGTGATATCCGTTTAAACGAATGTCCTTAAAACTTATGAGGTTCCTACTTGATTTAGGAGAGAATAGTGCATCTTTTATTATTAGTCTTATTTTATTTGGGAGCAATATAATTGCTTCACCAGATCCTTCTATTATGTTTGAACCAGATCCTTCTATTATGTTTGATAGTCCTGATATCGTAATAACGGGACCGTCATAATCATATAAGCTATAAAAATAGCTTTTTTCTTGAAGGATTGTGTGCGTCGAGGCGCTGTCCACAAGGCATTCACACTTCATCTATAGATCAGCATCTGGTCGGATCGACTAGGGGAAAAGGAAGGATGACGTCGAGATCTGGACGTCGATTCTCCTTGCTTCAGCAATCGTGCTGATAACGTGTTTGAAGGGATACAAGATATCGTAGAATAATATTTTTCTTATTCTTTCATCATATGGCAAGGACCATATATATAGGGATAAGGGACAACCCAAGGGTCATGAGTTACATAACCCAATGGTCATGAGTTACATGATCCCAAGGGTCATGTGTAACTCATGACATAATGGTGAATAGTAAGGGTTTCACAACATCTATGTAATATTGATATAGTTTTTTATTGTATATATAATTTTATTTATAGCTTTTTATTGTATTGGAATAGTTTTTTATTGTATACGTAATTTCGACAAACTTATCTTCTATGTAATATTGGTATATATTTTTTATACATAATTTATGTATTTTCACTCACTAGATACTAAAAAAAATTATATTATTATTATTATTGACTAATTTATTATCAACCTTTTTCTTAAGTCTGTATCCACCCAATACATATTATATTTTCTATATCCAACGTCAACGCCCTCATTTTATTTTATTATAATTTTTGTTGGACGATTAATATATGTTTTGAATGCTAAAACGTCCATATGGTTGACAAAACTTTAGATATTAATCAACAGATATGCATTTACGCGGTTGACCAAATTTTGTGGTCAACCATTTGCCTTCTTGAAGAAGAAATGAGATCAGCTGTTTGGATCGAGAGCGGACCAAGAAATGTGGAGACGTGCTTATCTAAAGGATGGCCGTAAAGCATTAAAGCAACTACTTTCGGCACTTCCTTTAAGTAGGTTTTTATGGCAAACAACTTTTCCGTGGAAGAAGCAAAATTTGTTCGTGTCACTTTCTTTACTGCGAAGAAACATAGCATAGAATTGATGAAGACGAAAACAATAAAGCAACCAAAACATAGAGTTCTCACACAAATACAAATTGTGCGAGAGATTGCTTTCTAATACAACTGTCTAAATAACTAGCGTACTTTAAAAATAAAAAAAAAACATTCAGTTTCTTCGTTCTTTTTCAATTTCATTATTATTTGAAATGAAGGGTTTGTACCATTTATTTCAACTCCATTATTATTTGAAAGAGCAATGCTATATGGACAGCGGTTTTGGTCCGCAGCCACGTGTCGGCCATAGGAGGCCTAACGAAATTTAGGGATGGACTCCAGTATAGTATAGGGAGGGACATGCGCGCAGGCTGTTTAGCATATTTTTTTTAAAAAAATGAAGGATTAGACAGAGTCAAATAATATGGAGAAGAATGTGAATATAGCCGACTTTGTTAACTTTTCAAAGTAGATGGCTAAGGCTTTTTTTCTTTGTCCAGTTCGACTCATTAATTATATACTGCTTTTGACGGCACCCCACAATTGATGGCCAATTCTTGGATAAATTTGTAGGTAAATGTCTTTGGATAAATAACAGAACAAAGTAATCAGCAAAAACTGATGTATCCTCTTTTTCGGATAAGTTCAAGAAAACTTTTGATTTTACCTAACCTTTCAGTATTTTGTTTCCAACTAGCAATTTTATCCGGTCACTTTTTTTCACTTTAAAAACATATAAAAGAGAAGATGGCCAGCTCGTTATGTAGATAAAATTTATGTTTGGTGGGGTGGGGGACTTACCACATTTTTTTCTTTGAGATATCCGACGATACGTACATAACTTTGTGCACGTTGCATTGCATATTTGTTGGGTCCACTGTCCCAACTCCAACCAAATACGTGGCTCGATCCACTGATCGTCCACCACCCAGCCGGAATCTTATACCTCTTCTCGGTAACCAAAAGAGTCATGAAAGTGGTGAATTGTGACCTCTCTAATAATATGACACATGATAATATAAAAAAAACTAATTGAATAAATGTCAAATATTATTAAGATAGAATTAACAAAATTAGTAAAAAAAATTAGCATGTATAATTATACCATCGGACGGGACTCACCATTTATCAATGCCACTTGATGAGCCCGTCCCACGTTGGGTGTGATTCCCTAGAGTTAATGATGTATTTTGGAGTTGCATAATTTTAACATCAATCAATCTGAGAAGAAGAACATCTAATTTCTCCTCAAAATTTAGTGACACAGCAACTCCAAGATGTTTGCTTAAATTTGGATAAAATAAAGAAACTATTCCAGAAATGATATTCTTCCTTGAAGCAACTGGTATCTTGTAGTCACCAGTCTTTCTTCAATTTTTCCAGCAAAATATTACAAACAGGCAAACAGCTAACTTGGAAGCAAGAAGAAACACCTCAGCTATTTGAAGAACACAAATATCAATCTTCTTTCAAGCAGTAGTAGATAGCTTTGTAGACAATAATGGCTGTAGGTATCGCAATATTTTGAAAGATGTTAATTAGGGAGAAACAATTTAATGAACATACATAACAAACAATAAATCATATCAATGGAGATGGAAACAATATTAAATATACTAAATAGCAGAAAACAATGGGCTGTCCACAGTAATACATCAGCCTCCTCCTCCACCACCATGCCAAGTATATATAAACGAACTCCAGCCAGTTCAATAACAAGAGACCCTACAAAATTGCTGGCTGCTAACTAAAAACAGCCAATAAACAAAAACATAACTAAGAATTACAAATAATAGCTTTCATCATCATCTCCCTCTGGTCAATGTATGTACATCCACAATTCAATTCAAGCACAGTTTTTGGAGTCTCAATTCTCCATCCAGCTCTTCAAATTACACAATGCCTCATCAGAGAGGCTGCAGTATCTCAGCCTAGCCGGCCTCTGCTGCTGCTGCTGCTGCTGCTGCTGCTCCTCATTCATCTCCTTGGAGAAGCAAATAACAATCACGGTGAGGTTGTCAAAGGTGTTGAGCCTTAAAGCCTCCATCACAAGCTCCCTCGCGCACCGCTCAGGGTTGTCGTGCCTCCGTAGCCCCCTCCGGACTATGCTGACCGCGTGCTGGCTCGACATTACATCCCAAATTCCGTCGCAGCCAATGATTAGAAACTCGTCATCCTCTGTCAGCAGAGTCTGCCTGAACTCAGGCTCAGCAATGAGTGGTGATGGCGAGCCTCGAGGCAATTTCACATCCCAGTCTCCAAGTGCCCGACTCACTGATAGGACCCCGTTGAGGTATCCGTCATCGATGTAGCCCCCAGATGATTCCACTCTCTGGCGTTCCGCATCATAGATGGGCCTGTGGTCTTGCGACATTTCCACAGCTTCACCTTTCCGACATAAAACAGCTCGACAATCTCCAGCATTGGCAACCAGTAGAAGTCTGGATTCATATAAAGTGAACAACAGAGTAAGTACCATGGCAGAAGCTATGGCAGATAAATCAGAAGAGCACAGCTTAATTTAGAAATTATGCAATATTTATGCCAAAACTTTTCTTTTAGACCGTTTTTATAGAAAGATGTAGAATTAACCATGTTAAGATACGAAGAAGCAAAATTTGGAAATATAATGAACTGGCAGCACCATTAATCATTTAGACATGGTGCATAACTAAAAAACATAACTAAAAGGAACTATGAGGAACCATATCTGCCCAAACAGTAAAGCGAAGTGAAAATTACCAAATGACAAGTAAGACCAAATATATGAAATAAGCTAAGAATAATTTTAGAACTCCTTGTACAGTTAAAAGAATACAGAGAGCTTCAAGCTTTACAAACCTTCCAAACACCAACGCCGCGAGTGCTGTAGTCCCAGATGAGCTGCTGATAGTACAGTCATCAGCCAAAGCAAGATCAGCAAGAAGGAATGCCTTCCGAACAGATCTCTCAACTGAATCCAGGAAAACTCCATCTGCTTGTGATGCTTGTGGAAAATCGACATATTCAAATAAGAACCTCATTGCATGCCTTTTGATGTAGGCTGCTGCATCCGGACCTCCGTGACCATCAAAAAGCTGTGCAAAGTAATAAGAAATAAATCAGTCACCACAAACTACAGATCCCCTTGACATACATGATTGTCTTAAGAACTGATAAATTACCCCATAGAAGGCACTGGGTGTAGGACAGCATATCAGAGAACCAAGGTGACCAGAAAGATCATCAATGCATATGTGCTCGTCTTCCATGTACCTCCGTGGTCCAATGTCGGAGAAACTACCCGACCGAATGCTAGGCACAAATTGAATGTCCGCAGAAACATTTGAAGTGCCATCTAAAGGGGGTAAATCCTATAATTGTAGTAAAATGTAAGCATGAGGTTAGTATTTCTACATAGCAAAAGACAACTCCAAAATAGGACTTTTCAGATTTATTTACTATCATATGAGATGATACATTTTAATTGGTATATGAGGTTCTAGAATCTTTGTAAGGCAGTGAAATATATGACATAAGAGAGTTGAGAATTAGAACATCATCCAAACAGACAAGGATACAATATACCTGCCAAAGTGCCAATAGTACCATTGGCACTGGTTCTAGTCCAATCGTACCTAGCTTAAACCTTCCAAATTCTAAAATCATACATTGAACATACCTCCATACCTCAAATACTTCATACACTTCATCCATCCCCTGTATCAAACAGCTTAAAATGCCTATTGACATCAGGTTATTTTATACCTATAATAGGGTATTATGGCTTATATACATTCCCAAACAATACCGCTACGCTAATAACATCTAGGACCAGTCCTTGTCATACTTATCATAGAGATGAATGCAAGTCCCTATAGCAAATCGTAGTCTACCATTTGGCAGTGATTCTAATCCAATCATACTTAGCTTAAACCTAACGTTCCTTGTACCAAACAGCTTAATATGCCTATTGGAATTCCATTACTAATTCCCAAAACAGGGTATTATACCTCATAGACGTTCCCAAAAAACACCATTAAAAACATCTAGGACCATTCCTTTGCCACTCTTTAGTTTAATTTATCGTAAAGACGAATGCAAGTCCCTATACCAAATTGTATTGGCTATGTTGCACGAACACGCACGAACACTGATACGATACAACACCTTAAGACACGGCTACACGAACGCGACAGCTGTTCTATGTGTCCAGATTGTGTCCAATACGTGTTTGACACGGCCCGTGTCTTGGGAGCATCCGTGCTTCCTAGGTATTAGCTTTCATCCAGTTTCCTTCCAGTCTAGGAAAAACTTGGAGGGGTTTCCCTAGATGCATGAGCTTAAACTTCAAGGTAGGTCAATTTACACACTAATTAACGGCCTAGGTTTCATGACATGGCCCTCTAATGATAATAGCTACCTTGAGTAGGAATTTGGTATCCACATAGAAACTATTATGAAATCTTTTGTAGAAATTTATATGCTACTTATCAGACCCATTCTCATGGGACAAGGCTCGGATGACGACGACGACGATGAACAAACAAAAGAAACCATTGCATTAACAAATGCTAAAGGTGCACGAGATTAATTATTACATATGTTGAAGCATCAATTAATATTAAACAACCATCAATTTACACATGAGGCTCTAAAATCCATAATAAATCAAAGTTGCACATTGAACAAACCAATCCAATGACTAATCCTAGAAGTACCAAAAACAAACATGGGGTTAATCATCGAAACCGAAGACTTGTACTCAAAGTATCATAGTTGCATTCAACAGTTCAAAATATCGAAACTTGAAAGCTACACTCGATCCAAGAAAGTCAATTTACTAACGAACAATAGATCAAGAGAACAATTTCCAAATATGTCCTAATAACAATAATAACTAAAAAAATATCAACCAGATCCTTTAAACATAAACAACTAATATACAATCAATCAAGTTTCAAACTTGAGCACAAATTTGCAATAAAACTACTGTCTATAATCCAAATCCAAAATCCGAGCTTTTTTAAGCTTCTTTGCAAAATTTGACCCCTTTTACCATCAAACATCGACATCTATGAAAATATCATCCGTGAATCTCCAAAATTTACAATTAAAAACAGCTAGGTTTTAACAATTCCATAAAGAAGTCCAAAATAGACAAACTTCCGAATACTAAAAAACGGATATTATAATAAAACTTACAAAACCCTAATTTTCCAACAAGAAGCAATAATACACAACTAGAAAATAAACCTAGTTTTTTTTTTTTTTTTTGACAATTCCACCAAGAAGTCAAAACATACTAAAATTCCAAATCACCAAGCACCAGAGAGAAGGAAATCATAATGAAAGTAGGGAAAAAAAAACCCTAATTTTCCAACAAGAAGAAATAGCATGCCAGTAAAAGAACCCCAATTTCCCAAATCAAATCAAGAAGGATAGAATGCTCACCAGCTGAGACGCAGCTCCGACGACGGTCGGCTGCGACACCGCCTCCGTAACGACGGCCGATATATCGGCGACGCGGCGACACTTGACGTCGAGCACCGGGATGCTCTGATGAGTCACCAGCTCTCCCGCCACCATTATCGATACCCAAGAGAACAGTAGAGAGCTCGAGAAATCGGAAATATCGGAAAGATCGCTCCTTGATTGGATTGGAATCGAAGTAGAAGACAAAGTGCAAGAATTATGTTTTGATTCTGGAATTTATTTTTATTTTTTTCACTAATTTCCTTTCCTTCTTGATCTCTTGTGAAGACTGCCAAAACCTATAAATCTCTGTTCAAGGTGCGGGATTTATAGAGCCAGCGATAACCGGCTGCAGCCGGTGGATTCAGTAGGTAAGCGGATCGGACCGATAAAAGATCCAAACCCGAAAATGTTTCTTTGGGTTTGGGGTATAGCACTAGAGTTGCTATCGGGTTAACGGGTCAAGGGTTTCTAACGGGCACGTTCCGGTTTGGGTTCGCGTTACGCGTACACGCGACTGGGCGTCTGACCGTGGACACGTGTCAGGAGATGGCGTGCGGGAATCGGCTGACGGAATTGTCCCTGGAGGGTCGAATTTCGGTGGTGGCGTGATGGCAACGCAGTTGGATCGTGGCCGTCGGTTTGGGGACCGTAGGGTCATTTTCGGGTTTTGTGGATGGAGCCAGGAGAAGGATCTGGATCTTTTTGTCGATCGCGTTCACACTGCGCTGCTGCCGTCATGGGATATGTGGTGTCGCGTGCCTGGAACGTGATAAGATATTTCTTGACTAATTTTTTCTATTAATTATAATACTTATGTTTTGTCCAAGGATACCACTCTTTTAGTTGGGTCACTTGTTTAGACTAATATATAACATAAAAAGAATTGTGGGTTCCCTCTACAAATTTTTGTTCTAAAAATATTTTTACCTATCTTTATTAACTACAATTGTTCATTAAATTTAACAAAAATAATTAGATAATTATGTACAAAAAATTTATAAAAAAATTAATGAATGTTGTTTGTGCTTTTCTAATACTTAAAAAATCAAGGCCATCTCAAATAGGGATTTCTATCTCTCCTATTTCTATAGTAGTATCTTTATTTCAATTTTTTTTATACGTGGCGTCTATATCTATGAAGTATATTTGTCCCAATTTTTATCCTACATGACGTTGATGTAGGATGGAAAAAAAAATCCTCGTAAATTTTTTTTTCATCTTAATATTTGACCACACTTTCAAACTAAATTATGATAATTTTATTTAATATTCTCTAAGTTAATATTTGGCATCGATCATTGTAATTTTTTAAAAAATTTCTATGTAAAAACTCTGCCAACTAGGATAGGAATTTTATAGTATAATGTTAAGTAGAATAGAAACTCCATATAATATAAACTAAATTTTAGAAAATCTTCATTGAAGATAGCCTAAAAACTATTGGTTTCTTTTTTTCATTTCAAGTAACAAAAAAAATTATTTATTGAAGTAAAAAATATATTAATTAGGTCGCAAATGTCATAACCTTAATTTTTTTTCATATTATTTTAGGTATTTTAATTATTATTTTTCAACCATTCAATAATTATTATTTTTTTTCCTATAATCATTTCTCAAAAAAAAAAAGTAAATAAATTATATATTTACATATATAGTGTAAATGAAATAAATCAGAATTTTTACAAATCCTCCCTCATGCAAAGTCTATTTTGCATTTCTCACTCCATGCTTGAGTGGCAAACATGCATGGATGGAGTGCCATTTGGCACTCATGCCCCATGACAATGCCTCATGGGCATTTTGGTCTTTTTCCTTCATTTTTTTCATTCTTTTATTTGGGAGAATGAGAGAGAGCAACCCACTCTTTTCCATTTGCTCTACCAGGTGAGTAATCTTCTTCTTCTTCATATTCTTCCCATTCTTCTTCTTCTTCACAATCTTTTTCCTTTTTTTTTTCTTCTCTACTTCCCTAATTGCTGCTGCTGCTGCTGCTTCTGCTGCTACTGCTGCTGCTGCCGCTGCTGCGTTGTGCTGCTGCCGCGGCTGCTGGCGCCGGCGCTGGCGCCGCCGGCGGTCGGCCGCTGGCCGACCACACCCCCTCCTTCCTCTTCTTCTTCTTCCTCTTCCTTCCTTTCAACTCCCTTCCCATTCTCTTCAATTTATTGGTAAAATAATTTAGGTTTTGATTTTAACCCAAAATTTCCAAATTTGTGCCCTAGGTTTCTAATTTGGGTTTTGAAGAAATTCTTCTAGGGAGGACATACTCAAGCAAGGCAAGCCCTCTCTCCACATTCTTTTGAATCTTGTCCCATGTTAAATTATCTAGTATTCTTGTATATGTTTGCATGATATATAAATATATATATATATATATATATATATATATATATATATATATATATATATATATATATATATAAATTATATATATTCTGAATTTTTGAGACTATTGGTAATATCAACCAAAATGCAATGTAATGTGCTTACACCTTGTGTGATTAGATATATTTATATATATGCATACGCATAGGGGTAGATATTGATGTTTCCTTAGAACGAATTTATGCATAAAACCTACATACATGTGTGATTGCATATACATAGAAAACCATGACACGATGAAACATCTTGATTTTCCCATGCAATGCAAACTTGTAGATGCTAACTTTTCATACAATATGTATATATACGTATGCTTTATGATAACTTCATGAACTTAGAAGCCAATAATGTTGACTTCACTAAAGTATCCCCAAATGATTTCAAACAAGAAGTTGTAAGCCCATTTCATTGTTATTTTACAATAATTCAATTCTGTCCAGTTTTTGATTTACACTTAAATGACTTGTTCATCATGATTAATTAGCCAAAATAAGTTTATTTAGGTGTCGGTATGATAAGGTAACCCTAATGTTGAAATTCCAAGTCAAATGACCTTTGAAACACATTCTAAAAGTACAATTAAAGTGTACCGTAAGTATGAATTTACTTTGAACTCATAGAGTTGATTTTGGAAAGTCTATTCATTTTAGTGGTTGTGTTGAGTCACATTATAGATAGATTGCATGTGTTTGGACTAATCCACTATTAGCATGTTTTCAAGTCTACTTAGGGATGCCTTAAATTAACTTGAGATAGGATGATTATTACTTTTTTTTTTTTTCAAAATGTTCAATTCTGTCCAGAACTTTAATTAGGCTTAAATTCACCCTTTTGATCTTAAAAACATGGTTTAACTTGATAATTTTGTATACCGGTCTACTATGGTAGTTACGTACTAATTATACATGTCTTAGATTACTTTTCTAGTTAATACAATATCTAGTCCATAGTAGTTCCCTAAAATCTATTTCATTACTAAACAAAACTCGTTATTGTTCTTGACTTGCTTAGCATTTTTGATAAAGCCTTGCAAACCAAGAATAATTGCACGCTCCCTTGCTTGCTAGGTAAGAAAGCTTTATTTTGCATAGCTTTACATATATGCGTGTTGCCGGTGTTGAGAGTTGCTCCACCGAAGGGGTCGGCGTACCCGTTTATATTTGCGTGTTGCCGGTGTTGAGGGTTGCTCCACCGAAGGGGTCGGCGTGCCCGTATATTATTTTCTTTGTGTTTACTTGTATCGGATTAATTTCCGGGTCAGTAAATACAAAGGAGACTCTGCCGAAATTTTTGAGAATTTTCAGAGTTTGTCTATTTTCCGACAATTCGAACTTCTTGGAAACTTTTTACTCTAGTTCTAGACTATTTGAATCATCCATCTCCGACCTATAATATCGGAGGGATTCTTGGAATCATGTCCAATTGGATATCTTGGAATTTTACCTTGATTCCAATATTTCTTGGACTACTTTAGTTTCGGAAAAGACGAAACTAATATTTGAAAGCGACTTGACTTTTAGGACTCCCGTTTGGGAGATAGTTTTCCCTGAAGTCTAAATGTTTAGAATAGGTTGCATGGGGTTGTGGGAGAGAAACCGTTGGATCACACCTGGCTGACTTCTTTGCAATATAATTTTCATTTTCATACTGATCAGTCCCTGATACGGTGTTCGTACGGCCGTGCGAATATCCGGGGTGAGGCTTAGCTCACTTTCTTGATCGCAATTGGACATCCAGGCCCTGAGTTTCAGCTCAGCTATCCATTTGCACCTTACCCTGAGTTTCAGCTCAGAATACTTGAAGTCATTAATGAATGGGTTCGATATTCTTGGAAAAGTCCAAGTCATACGAACTTCTTGATTATAACACATGATGCGATGACTCGACCCAGATGATTCGGAAACCACTCATGATGTTATCTTGCTTGTAATCACATCAATATGTGATAGTACAGACGGCTGGAGTATCTAAGCACCAACCCGTTTTGTACGAGCCTGATCCCGAGCAAATGGGGTTATTGTTGAGATGCTAGGCGAGTGTGTGTGATCCATGAGTTTCTCTAAATTGCATTTAGGTCTAAAAGATCTTGTCGTGTCCTTGTGACATTAATTAAGAATCACTTTCTTTTGACTAATATCAAGGTATGAATTTAAATCACTCTAGATACTAAATCTTGTTCACTTGTCTTATTTTACGTATTCATACTTCTCTTTTGACTGAGGGCTTGCTCGTCGTATTGACGACCTAGTTTTGTTCACTAGGGACTGTTGAAGAACAGGATGGGGAACAGGCGTACACCGAGAATGATCTTTATGAATGATGTGGAACTGATAGAATGTAGGTTTCATTTTGAGAATATTTTAATTTTGTAATTATGTGTTAAAGACAATGAATCAATGATGTGTTGAAGACAGTGAATCAGATATGTAAAATATGTGTTTGGTGAATTCTAAACCAAGTATGTAATATTTCTGGATATATGGATGTTATGTCATTGTGGAATTCTGTGATTATGCCTTATATCTATGCCTATCCCGGACCTTACAGGCGACAATCGCAGGGTACTCATTGTACAGCTGCGTAGCCTGGGGAGAAGTATCACGTGCCTCGAGTCAACTTGGGAACCGGGGCGTGACACGTCTCTTTTGGTTGGTGGCCCATGCAGGTCCACTCTTTAAGGGTAGTGTATAGATTAAGGAGATGGTATAGGTGGATATCGAATATTATCTTAAGGATTTACTTGGACTTCCCTAGGATAGGAATAGATGACAATTGAAGGTTGAACAAAAAAAAATCTACTAAGGTTTGGGGATATGAATCTTGATCAAAATTTATTTAGAATTTGATGATTTTATTATGGTAATCATTTTATATCATAGAGTTCTCATTCGAGGAAATTTTCGGATATAGGTCATGGCCCGATTCCTGCCGAGCATCTACTGGGATGGGAGCCACCGGACTCATTACGGATACGAGCAGTTTGCTCGGGAGGCTTGGAAGGTGTTGCCCGACGACGACCTTCCGGTGAACAGTGTATTTTTCGAGCGCCTATGCCCCAGAATCCGTGATGTGGAAGATGGAGCGGAAGTATATTGGGAAAAGGAACTACGACTTAGGTTCTTCCTTGCGAAGGACGGTCCTTCTCCATTTACTCATGGGTATGAAGGGACCATTGAGGAATGGGTAGAGGCCAATCCTCATGATAGGATCCGCGAGATCACCTACATAAAGCTGAGATGGTGACGCATGACAGTTAGGACTGGGGTAGTTTTTGTCTGCTGCACAGCATTTTGATGGATCAGCAGATAGCTTATAGATATGATGTATGGAAGAAAAAGGAAAATTTTTGTCTGTTGTACAACATTTTGGAATTACAACAGATGTAAATATTTTTGTATAAGGATTAGAGTATAGAAGTTGTACGGACTTCCTAGTGAAGCATATTGTAATCGTGTTTTGTGAAATGAATGAAATATGCTTCTTTTGGTTGTGGCTTTATATATTGCAATTATCTTTTCAATCTCCTCTAGTAAATTAAGTTCTCTTTAAATTGTGTATTAAGAATTTCCAATTCTTAATATATAGGAAATGGCTTCTCAATCGGACCCCAATACCTCACAAGTGGAAGCCTCCGGGACACGACCAACTGATGCCTTTGAATTCTTTCAAAGGGTCTTGGAGGCCAATACCCAACAAATGCAACTTTTCCAAGCCACCTCAACAAAACTACTAGAGAGATTGGATGTCACTCCTACGCAGAAGACGGGGACCCTTTCAGAGTTTAGAACAATCAAGCCCCCAGAATTCAAAGGAACTGAAACCCCTATGGAAGCAGCGCAGTGGATTAGAACCACAGAGGCGTTACTAAAGGGCGCGAAGACCCCGCCAAATGACATAGTTTCATTAGTAAGGATTCAATTAAAAGATGTGGCTGATATATGGTGGAGCTCATTACATCCAGAAGAATCTGATGAAGTTGTGACTTGGGAGAAATTTAAGGAAGAATTTGAAGAGAGATTCTTTCCCCCAAGTGCCAAGTTGGAGCTGGAAAGGAGATTCCTTCATCTGAAGCAGAACAAGACCTCTGTCGACGAATATTCGGCGAAATTTACCAGACTCAGCCGGTATGCTCCAAATTTGGTATCTACAGAGAAGGCGAAGGTAGTCCGGTTCATGGAAGGACTGGATGATAAATTAAAGATGAAGGTGGCCCCTTACAAATGTCAAACTTATGCTGAAGTGGTCGAAGCTGCAAGGGACCAACAAAGGATGCAAAATGACAAGAACAACGCGAAGACTGCAGGGCAAAAGCGGAGTCTGGAAACTGGTTCGGCCCAGGGAAGGACTTCGGGGCAAGGGCAACTAAGGGGTGCCCAGCATGAGCAGAAAAGACCCGTACTAAGTTGTTCTTACTACGGAAGGCCGGGACACACGAAGAATAATTGCAGAAGACTTCAAGGGAAGTGCCTGAAGTGTGGATCCTCCAACCACCGATTGAACCAATGTCCCCAGAACAATAGAAGATCGGTAGCACAGAATAATGCACAGGGACCAAGAGCTGCAAACCAGGGATTTCAACAAAGGCCTTTCTTTCAAAGCAATGAGCCCAGGCCTAATGCAACTACAGGATATCAGCAGAGGCCAGTCTTACCACCTCAAGCACATCAATTCCACCAGGCACAGAGGGCTAATCAGAACCACAACAACAAGAAGAAGAACAAGAATCACGGCCAAGCCTTTATGATGGATAACAATGAAGCACGAATACCAGGAGACGTGGTGACAGGTACTATACTTGCTTCATCTAGTCCAGCATCAGTGCTATTTGATTCTGGGGCTACTCATTCTTTTATATCTGCATCATTCATATCTGAGTATAAAATAGAGACACAACCTCTAGCTAGAAAATTGAAAATCCTTACGGGCAATGGAATTGTAGAAGTAAGCCGAATTTGTAGAAATTGTCCAATTAAAATGGGAGGAGCAAGCTTCCGAACAAAACTATTAGTTTTTCCTATGGACAACTATGATGTAGTATTTGGCATGGATTGGTTAATAGCAACCACGGCGATTATTGATTGTGGACAAGGAAAAGTACAGTTTTCCTTACCCAGTAGGAAGTTGCATGAATTTGTTAGAGCCCAGAAGGAGTTTGACAAAGAGGAGTTAGAAAAGTTCGAACTAAGGAGTCTCCAGGGTCAAGTAATAGAGGAATGGCCAAGAGTTGTAGAAGAGTTTAAGGATGTATTCCCTGATGAATTACCCGGATTGCCACCGGATAGGGCAGTTGAATTTAGTATTGATCTAGTTCCTGGAGCAGCCCCTATTGCTAAGAAGATATATCCAATGAACAAGGAGGAATTAGCTGAGTTAAATAAACAAATCAAGGAGTTGCTAGCCAAAGAATTCATTAGACCCAGTGGTTCTCCATGGGGAGCACCTGTACTTTTTGTAAAGAAAAAGGATGGGAGCCTGAGATTAGTGATAGACTATAGAGCACTGAATGAACTAACAATCAAGAACAAATATCCACTCCCTAGGATCCATGAATTATTCGACCAACTTGGAGGAGCAACTGTATTTTCCAAAATAGATCTCAGATCAGGCTATCACCAAGTGAAGATTAAGAAAGAAGACATACCAAAGACTGCCTTTAGAACTAGATATGGACATTATGAGTTCCAAGTCATGCCTTTTGGATTGACAAATGCTCTGGCCATATTCATGGATTTGATGAATAGGATATTCTATCAATATCTGGATAAATTTGTGATAGTGTTCATTGATGACATATTGATCTACTCGAAGAACGAGGAGGAGCACGAAGAACACTTGAGGATAGTACTTGAGACTCTACGACAGGAGAAGCTGTATGGGAAGTTAAGCAAATATGAATTTTGGTTAAAAGAAATTCCTTTTCTGGGACACATAGTTAGTGGAGAAGGCATTACAGTAGATCCTAAGAAGATAGAAGCAGTTAAATCATGGCCTACTCCCAAGAATGTAGCTGAAGTTCGAAGTTTCGTTGGATTAGCTGGATACTATAGAAGATTTGTGGAGAACTTTTCAAGAATTGTTGAGCCGCTTACTAGATTGACTCGGAAGAATGAAAAATTTGTTTGGACTGATAAATGTCAAGCGGCATTTGAAGAATTAAAGGAAAGACTTGTCACTGCACCAGTACTAGCTTTACCCTCAGGATCAGGAGGTTACGAGATTTACAGTGATGCTTATGGCAAGGGTTTGGGCTGTGTGTTGATGCAGCACGGAAGGGTGATCGCTTATGCCTCGCGCCAGTTGAAAGTTCATGAAAGGAACTACCCAACACATGATCTGGAGTTAGCAGCTGTTGTGTTTGCACTGAAACTATGGAGGCATTACTTGTATGGTGAACAGATCAAGATTTACACAGATCATAAGAGTTTAAAATACGTGTTCACCCAAAAGGAGTTAAATATGAGGCAACGTAGATGGCTTGAGTTACTTAAGGATTTTGATATAGAGTTGCAGTATCATCCAGGCAAGGCAAACAAAGTGGCAGATGCTTTGAGTAGGAGGCCTGAAGCTTTCTTTATGAACACGCCCAAGGAGATATTGGATGATCTCAGAAAAATAGGGATTGAAGTGATATGCCCAGTTGCAGATGGATTTTGGGGAAGTTTACAAGTTTAATCTTCCTTAGTGGAGAGAATTAAGGAAGCACAGAAGAAAGATGTGAAGCTGCAGAAACTGTGGAGTCAAACTGAAGCTGGGATACAAACTGGATTAATGAAGCATTCTGATGGATCCTTAAGGTTCGGGAGTCGATTATGTGTACCATTTGGAGAACTCAGGACTGAATTAATGACTGAAGCACATAATTCTCAGTACTCTATTCATCCTGGGAGTACGAAGATGTACCAGGATCTGAGACAAAATTTTTAGTGGTATGGAATGAAGCGGGAGATAGCTAAATTTGTCTCGAAATGTTTAGTATGCCAACAAGTGAAAGCGGAGCACCAAAGGACTGCTGGACTACTGCAACCACTCCCAGTACCTGAATGGAAGTGGGAGCACATTATAATGGATTTTGTATCAGGACTCCCAAGAACACAAAAAGGTAACAATGCCATCTGGGTGATAGTGGATAGACTTACAAAGTACGCAAGATTTCTACCATTCCGAGTTGGACAATCTACGGAGCATCTAGCGGATATATACATGAGGGAAGTTGTTAGTCGCTATGGGGTACCGGTAAGTATCATCTCTGACAGGGACACTCGGTTCACCTCCAAGTTTTGGAGAAGCTTACAAGATAGTCTTGGCAGTCGTCTGAAATTTAGTTCAGCATATCATCCACAGACCGATGGACAGTCAGAAAGGATGATACAAATCTTAGAAGATATGCTAAGGGCATGCACCCTAGATTTCAGAGGATCATGGGATGATCATCTGCATCTGATAGAATTCTCCTATAATAACAGTTATCAGGCCAGTATCAAGATGGCGCCATTTGAAGCACTATATGGGAGGAAGTGCAGATCACCTATATGTTGGGGTGACGTCGGAGAACGACAGCTTCTAGGGCCAGAATTGGTCACTCAGACTGTGGACATGGTCAAGGCAGTTCGAAGTCATCTTCAAGCTGCGCAGGACAGGCACAAGATGTGGGCAGATAAGCATCGGAGAATTTTGAATTTCAAACCAGGAGATCATGTATTCTTGAAGATCTCGCCGACAAAGGGAACAATCAGGTTTGGAACCAGAGGAAAGTTGAGCCCAAGGTATATAGGCCCATTCGACGTCCTGGATCGAATCGGTGATGTTTCTTACAGATTGGCCTTACCACCATCTCTAGAAGGAGTCCACGATGTTTTTCATGTATCACAACTGCGGAAGTATGTACCAGACACTAGTCACATACTGGATCATTCGGAAATCACAGTTGGCCCAACTCTCCGCATTGAACAGAAGCCGGTAGGGATCTTGGATTGGAGGCAGAAGATTCTCAAGAACAAGACCATCTCTTTGGTATGAGTATCTTGGAACAAGGACTCACCGGGAGAATCTACTTGGGAAAGGGAAGATGAGATGCGACGACTGTACCCCTACCTCTTTGATGACTAAGGTACTTAGCAACCTATCCTTCTCTACCTCTCTTATCTTTAAATTCCGATGACGGAATTTAATTAAGGTGGGTAGGGTGTCATAACCTTAATTTTTTTTCATATTATTTTAGGTATTTTAATTATTATTTTTCGACCATTCAATAATAATTATTATTTTTTCCTATAATCATTTCTCAAAAAAAAAGTAAATAAATTATATATTTACATATATAGTGTAAATGAAATAAATCAGAATTTTTACAAATCCTCCCTCATGCAAAGTCTATTTTGCATTTCTCACTCCATGCTTGAGTGGCAAACATGCATGGATGGAGTGCCATTTGTGTAGTGCCCCGTCCCTACATCGTGCCCCGTTGATCCGTCCACGGGGTGCGCGAGAAAGGAACACTGTTGCTATCGACTCGGTCGGGACCGATAGGTCGGGATCGATCGAATCGATCAAACGGGAACGGTTGAATTAAGATCCATTCCACGTTATGGGATGGATTCTTCGGAACCAAGTCCCATATTCAGCGGGTTGCGTCTCGAGGATTGACTTTGCGGCTGAGTCGGGAGAGACCTCCCGTTGCTCTGCTTTTCACGCCGCTTGCGTTGGTTTTGGCTTTGGTTTTCCGAATTGCGTTTTCGTGAATGTTTTCGATGGTTTTCATGGTTTACATTTCGAGCTCGCATTTCCTATCGAACTCTTGCATAATACAGTGTTCTAATCGGTTGCTTGTGCGATTTCAGGTGATCGCGTAGGCGACGTCTAGCGCAGCCAACAAGTCCTTCGCCTCAAGCAAAACTCAAGGTGAGTGGCTGACCCCCTTCGTCTCGACCCTCTATTTCAAATGAGAACTCGGGTAATGTTACAAAAATTGAATGATTCGCTTGCAGAATACTAGTCTTGTATGTTAGAAGGGAAAAAGAAATGTGTTGTGTTGAAAAGAGATATAATTAATTCATGCCTGCAAAACGACCAAGTAAATGAATCGAACACATAACAAGCCCCAACGGTATCCTAAAAATACACCATGTTAACCTATCATGGACTTGGACAACTTGTCGACAAGGGTAATGGTTTCTTCGAGCGGCGACCCGGGGCCACGGGACCGACTCGGCCTAGGAAGAAACTGGTTTTAGCCGAGCTGGGTAATAGGCAATCGGTAAGACGGGGGCTTGCATCGGGGCTCGCTACTTGCGTTGTAAGGGTCCCGTATTACCAGGCTATGTCCAAGATGGCTGGTTAGGCCAATTGACCTCTATATCAAACACTTGATATAAATTGTTATAAACTAACACGGTAAGTTTTATGTCGCACGGCGCGCTCCGCCGGAAGAAACCTTGGTGTAACCTAATGCTTCTTATGAAAACATCTAGGATGGTTAGAAAGACCACTGAATGAGCAAGTTGTATGATTTTATCAAATTCTTGAACCAAATGAGAGCCTGGAAATTAATTAGCCACTCGCCAGTACATGTTGATTGTACTGATCCTCGCTCTCTATACAGGTACGATAGATCTGGAAGGGCGTGCTACGTAAAAGGAGGCAACGCTCGTGTTTTGAAGCTTCGTCCGTGCATTGAGGCTTGGATCAACCCTTTTGAAGACTCCGCTGTTGAAGCATCGAAGACAGATGGAGCGCCTTCCCACCATCCCAGGTGGTTTGTAATTTTGGTTGTAAAGTCAAGGGATGAATGTATGGAATGGCTATCTCGTCGACGTTCATTTTGTAATGGAGTCAGTTTGTAAAAAGCCCGCACGGCGCCTTTGTATCGAGTCTGTAAAATGATGTTTCATTATCAATAAAGCTTATGTTTCCTTCTCTATAATGTGTGTTCAATTTACTCTGCGCATTCTGCAAGTTGCTGTGTTTCGGATAACAATTATGACTATGCCTTGTGCAAGCTCAACTTAGGCTCGCACGGCATCACGCCCGGAGGACGACTATCGATTCTACGGAATCGGGGCGTGACATAATGGTATCAGAGCACGGCTTTACGTCCTTGGCCTCTAGTGTCGAGTTTTCTGTCTCAATCGTTGGTCTCGTGTCGATGAGATACGTCGTTCCATACAAGGGAGTCCGTAATAAGTTTGGTTACTAATGCATTTTTATCTTCAAAATCCCAGAAGGTGCGACGGTGAATATGGCGAACGAAGAAAGTGCTTCGAGCGGCTCGAGTAGCTCGAGGCCCGGACCCTCAAACGATGCCATGGGACGGATGTTGCGCATGCTGGAAGCGCAACAACAACAAGCTCTGGAGAATCAACGCCTGAATGAGCAACATCGACGGGAGACGGAGGCACATCGATGGGAGGTAGAGGCTCGCCAGACCCAGTTCGAGGCCCGATTCGATGCACAATTCAAGTTGCAGCAGAAGCAGCTTGATACTCTTCAGCAGATTGTACAGACGGTGGTGGCCAACAACAACAACTCTACGACAACTCCTGCCGTGACCGAGCCTGCGGCCAGACAAAGTGATGTCGATCCGGAGGCACCCGAGCCTACATATGCAACACCGAGAAGTTCTAACTTCGACGTGTCGAAATTCACAAAAAGTTGCCGTACTTCCTTCTACGGCACAGAAGATCCCTCCTTGGCGATCGACTGGTTAGAGGAACTGGAAGACAAGTTCGAGCTGCTAGACGTCGAAGAGTCCAAGAAAGTCGCTTGCGCTCAACTTCTACTCCGGTCGAACGCGCACGACTGGTGGGCCGTGCAAAAGCGAGCGATCAGACGCGACGACGAGACAGCAGCAATTTCTTGGGCCACCTTCCGCGAGGCGTTCGAGATCGAGTACCTCCCCGAAGCCGTTCAACAAGAGAAGGAGAATGAATTTATGCAGCTAAGGCAAGGGAATATGACGGTGCGGCAGTATGCAGCAGAGTTCAACAAGTTAGCCAAGTTTGCTGGACAATACCTGCCTTCCATAGCGAGTCGTGCACGACGGTTCGAAGTGGGCCTACGGCCATCTATTTCCGCTCATGTGTCCGTTCCAAAATACCCAACGATGGGGGAGTCTCTCAACCACGCCCTCCGCCTTGAAAGCCAATACCCTCCAGGTGCTGCCGGCGCTGTGCATACCTACAATCACAAACGCCCTAGCCACGCGGGAGGAAACAACGTGACCAAGCGTCCGAACAACGGGCCCCAAGGCGGATATCAAGGACGTAATCCACGGTACTGCAACCGATGTCACCGAGTCGGTCACACGATCGACTACTGCCGGATACCAGAGGATGCATGCTGGAACTGTGGCAAGATGGGCCACAAACGTGATGAGTGTCCAACTAGAAGGCCGAACCCAACGGCGCCCCAACAGTACCGTCCAGCGGCGCCCCAGCAGCATCGTCCAGGGAATCAAGTTCCAGCGCCTCGAGCCCATCAGCCCGTACCGCAAAATGGCCAAGATCGTCGCCCCAATGCCCAGGGCCGCGTTTATGCCATGACTCGAGATGAAGTGCTTGCGTCAGATACGGTCGTGACAGGTATACTTAGTTTCAATAATGTGCCTGCTCGTGTACTATTTGATTCAGGTGCTTCGCATAGTTTTATAGCGGCGGACTTTGTCGCCGAGCACAAATTTCCGTTAGTATCATTAGACCTCGACCTTAGCGTGAGCACACCTTCGGGCACACCTATACTCACTAATTCAGCTTGCACCGACGGGATTATCTGTATCGGCGGTCAAAAGATCGGTCTGGACGTGATGGTCCTAGACATGAATGACTTCGATATCATTCTGGGAATGGATTGGCTTGGGCCGTGCAACGCAACCATAGACTGTGCCAGGAAGACGGTCACTTTCCGCATACCAGGAGTGCCTGAATTCTGCTTTTCGTGTGGTGAGGCGTCGTCGACCTGCATGTTGATCTCGGTAATCTCTGCTCGGAGGATGCTGCATTCTGGGTGCGAAGGCTATTTGGCGTCCGTCCGAGACATGCGACAGGATGGTGCAAACGTAGGTCAGACCGACGTTGTGGCAGAATTCCCCGATGTGTTTCCGGACGAGCTACCCGGCATGCCCCCCGACCGAGAGATCGAGTTCAGCATCGATACATTTCCCGATACTCGACCGATTTCTAAGGCCCCGTACAGAATGGCTCCTGCTGAACTGAAGGAACTCAAGGTCCAGCTACAAGAGTTACTCGATAGAGGGTTTATTCGGCCTAGTGTTTCACCGTGGGGAGCGCCCGTATTGTTCGTGAAGAAGAAGGATGGGTCTATGCGTCTGTGCGTCGATTACCGAGAGCTGAATAAGGCCACCATCCGGAACAAGTACCCATTGCCCCGCATAGACGACCTATTCGATCAACTGCAAGGCGCCTCGGTATTTTCGAAGATTGATCTCCGCTCGGGCTATCATCAACTCAAGATTAAGTCAGACGACGTGCAAAAGTCAGCCTTTCGCACCCGTTACGGCCACTACGAGTTCCTGGTGATGCCCTTCGGCCTGACGAACGCCCCTGCCGCCTTTATGGATCTGATGAATCGGGTATTTCGACCCTTCCTTGATAAATTTGTGGTAGTCTTTATTGATGATATTCTCGTCTACTCGAAAGACAGGGCGCAGCATGCAGAACATCTACGGGCCGTGCTCCAGACACTTCGCGAACATGAGTTGTATGCAAAGCAGAGTAAGTGCGAATTTTGGCTCAGCAGCGTATCCTTTCTGGGACACATCATTTCGTCCGAAGGTATTGCAGTCGATCCGAAGAAGGTGGAAGCCGTTGCTGATTGGAGGCGGCCTGCGTCTGCTAGTGAGATTCGAAGCTTTCTTGGTTTGGCGGGATACTATCGACGCTTCGTGAAAGACTTCGCGAAGATTGCATCGCCATTGACTCGCCTCACTCAAAAGGGAGTCGCGTATGAGTGGTCGGATGACTGTGAAGCTTCATTCCAGGAGCTAAAACGGCGATTGATTTCGGCACCTATACTCGCGCTTCCGGATGGGCCAGAGGGTTTCCAGATATTCAGCGATGCTTCAGGCCAGGGCTTGGGATGTGTGCTCATGCAGCGGAACAAGGTGATATCCTTCGCCTCGAGACAATTGAAGCCGCACGAGAAGAACTATCCTACGCACGACTTGGAGTTAGCGGCAATTGTGTTCGCGTTGAAATTGTGGCGTCACTATCTATATGGTGTGGCGTGCGCGATCTATACTGACCACAAGAGCCTCAAGTATCTCTTCACTCAGAAGGAGTTGAACTTGCGACAGCGGCGCTGGCTCGAACTGATTAAAGACTATGACTTGACGATCGACTACACTCCGGGCAAGGGAAATGTGGTGGCGGACGCTCTGAGTCGGAAATATCTTGCCTCGCTCTCCATCAACCGCAGACTACTACGAGATTTAGAAGAAATGGGCATCGATCTCCGGGTTCGATTCAGGGATATACGGTTGGCGCAGCTGCAGTTAGAGCCGAGTTTGCTGGAAAAGATCAAGACCGCTCAGAAGGATGATCCGTACCTGAAGAAAATGCGCGAGCGAATTTCAACAGGTAGTGCGACCGACTTTGCGGAAGACAACACCGGCGTGCTGAGAATGAATGGCCGACTATGCGTTCCGGATGATAAAGAACTACGAAAGGAGATAATGTCGGAGGCCCATTATACGAAATATACATTGCATCCAGGCAGTACCAAGATGTATAAGGACCTCCGCACGACCTTCTGGTGGCACGGTATGAAGAGAGATGTGGCGCTCTTCGTGTCGCAATGCATGGCCTGTCAGCAGGTGAAAGCTGAACATCAACGACCGGGCGGGGAGATGCAGAACCTTGCCATTCCAGAATGGAAATGGGATCATGTCACGATGGACTTTATTGTTGGCCTGCCGAAGACACCACGGGGGAGCGACGCTATCTGGGTCATCGTCGATCGACTAACCAAGTCAGCGCACTTCATTGCCATTAAAGTTACTTGGAGCGTTGATCGCCTGGCACAGATCTATCTTGACGAGATAGTACGGCTGCACGGAGTTCCAGTATCCATCGTCTCTGATCGGGATTCACGGTTCATGTCGCGATTCTGGAGTAGCCTTCAGTCGGCGCTGGGTACCAAGTTGCAGTTCAGCTCAGCTTACCATCCTCAGACCGACGGCCAAACGGAGCGCGTTAATCAGATTCTCGAAGACATGCTACGGCTCTGCGCAATTGACTTCAAATCAAGCTGGGACGTCCACCTACCGTTGGCAGAATTTGCATATAACAATAGCTATCAGTCCAGCATCCAAATGGCGCCGTATGAAGCTTTGTACGGCCGGAAGTGCAGATCGCCCATTTGCTGGGATGAAGTCGGGGAACGGCAGATACTCGGCCCGGAGCTGGTGGAACAGACTGTGGAGAAGGTCAAGCTCATTCGGGAAAGACTGAAGATTGCACAGAGTCGGCAAAAGAGCTACGCCGATACCCATCGAAGACCGCTTGAGTTCCAGGTGGGCGATCATGTGTTCCTGAAGGTGTCGCCTATGCGAGGAGTTACTCGGTTCGGCGCAAAGGGGAAGCTGAGTCCGAGATTCGTTGGGCCGTTTGAAATACTCGAGCGGGTCGCCCCAGTGGCCTATAAAATTGCCCTACCGCCGGCGCTCGTAGGTGTGCACAACGTCTTCCACGTCTCCCAGCTGCGGAAGTACGTGCACGACCCTAGCCACGTGGTGGATTTTGGCCAGCTGGAGCTAAAGTCCGACTTATCCTACGTCGAAGTGCCAGTTCAAATCTTAGAACGCAAGGATAAGCTGCTGCGGAATCGGACGATCCCTCTCGTTCGCGTACTTTGGAGGAACCATGCGGCAGAAGAGTCGACATGGGAACTCGAGTCTGAGATGAAGGAAAAGTTTCCTTCGTTGTTTTCATAGAGGTAGGTTCTGTTCATAAGTTTCGAGGACGAAACTTTTTCTTAGTTGGTTATGGTGTAGTGCCCCGTCCCTACATCGTGCCCCGTTGATCCGTCCACGGGGTGCGCGAGAAAGGAACACTGTTGCTATCGACTCGGTCGGGACCGATAGGTCGGGATCGATCGAATCGATCAAACGGGAACGGTTGAATTAAGATCCATTCCACGTTATGGGATGGATTCTTCGGAACCAAGTCCCATATTCAGCGGGTTGCGTCTCGAGGATTGACTTTGCGGCTGAGTCGGGAGAGACCTCCCGTTGCTCTGCTTTTCACGCCGCTTGCGTTGGTTTTGGCTTTGGTTTTCCGAATTGCGTTTTCGTGAATGTTTTCGATGGTTTTCATGGTTTACATTTCGAGCTCGCATTTCCTATCGAACTCTTGCATAATACAGTATTCTAATCGGTTGCTTGTGCGATTTCAGGTGATCGCGTAGGCGACGTCTAGCGCAGCCAACAAGTCCCTCGCCTCAAGCAAAACTCAAGGTGAGTGGCTGACCCCCTTCGTCTCGACCCTCTATTTCAAATGAGAACTCGGGTAATGTTACAAAAATTGAATGATTCGCTTGCAGAATACTAGTCTTGTATGTTAGAAGGGAAAAAGAAATGTGTTGTGTTGAAAAGAGATATAATTAATTCATGCCTGCAAAACGACCAAGTAAATGAATCGAACACATAACAAGCCCCAACGGTATCCTAAAAATACACCATGTTAACCTATCATGGACTTGGACAACTTGTCGACAAGGGTAATGGTTTCTTCGAGCGGCGACCCGGGGCCACGGGACCGACTCGGCCTAGGAAGAAACTGGTTTTAGCCGAGCTGGGTAATAGGCAATCGGTAAGACGGGGGCTTGCATCGGGGCTCGCTACTTGCGTTGTAAGGGTCCCGTATTACCAGGCTATGTCCAAGATGGCTGGTTAGGCCAATTGACCTCTATATCAAACACTTGATATAAATTGTTATAAACTAACACGGTAAGTTTTATGTCGCACGGCGCGCTCCGCCGGAAGAAACCTTGGTGTAACCTAATGCTTCTTATGAAAACATCTAGGATGGTTAGAAAGACTACTGAATGAGCAAGTTGTATGATTTTATCAAATTCTTGAACCAAATGAGAGCCTGGAAATTAATTAGCCACTCGCCAGTACATGTTGATTGTACTGATCCTCGCTCTCTATACAGGTGCGATAGATCTGGAAGGGCGTGCTACGTAAAAGGAGGCAACGCTCGTGCTTTGAAGCTTCGTCCGTGCATTGAGGCTTGGATCAACCCTTTTGAAGACTCCGCTGTTGAAGCATCGAAGACAGATGGAGCGCCTTCCCACCATCCCAGGTGGTTTGTAATTTTGGTTGTAAAGTCAAGGGATGAATGTATGGAATGGCTATCTCGTCGACGTTCATTTTGTAATGGAGTCAGTTTGTAAAAAGCCCGCGCGGCGCCTTTGTATCGAGTCTGTAAAATGATGTTTCATTATCAATAAAGCTTATGTTTCCTTCTCTATAATGTGTGTTCAATTTACTCTGCGCATTCTGCAAGTTGCTGTGTTTCGGATAACAATTATGACTATGCCTTGTGCAAGCTCAACTTAGGCTCGCACGGCATCACGCCCGGAGGACGACTATCGATTCTACGGAATCGGGGCGTGACAATTTGGCACTCATGCCCCATGACAATGCCTCATGGGCATTTTGGTCTTTTCTCTTCATTTTTTCATTCTTTTATTTGGGAGAATGAGAGAGAGCAACCCACTCTTTTCCATTTGCTCTACCAGGTGAGTAATCTTCTTCTTCTTCATATTCTTCCCATTCTTCTTCTTCTTCACAATCTTTTCCTATTTTTTTTCTTCTCTACTTCCCTAATTGCTGCTGCTGCTGCTGCTGCTGCTGCCGCTGCTGCGTTGCGCTGCTGCCGCGGCTGCTGGCGCCGGCGCTGGCGCCGCCGGCGGTCGGCCGCTGGCCGACCACACCCCCTCTTTCCTCTTCTTCTTCTTCCTCTTCCTTCCTTTCAACTCCCTTCCCATTCTCTTCAATTTATTGGTAAAATAATTTAGGTTTTGATTTTAACCCAAAATTTCCAAATTTGTGCCCTAGGTTTCTAATTTGGGTTTTGAAGAAATTCTTCTAGGGAGGACATACTCAAGCAAGGCAAGCCCTCTCTCCACATTCTTTTGAATCTTGTCCCATGTTAAATTATCTAGTATTCTTGTATATGTTTGCATGATATATATATATATATATATATATATATATATATATATATATATATATATATATATATATATATATATATAAATTATATATATTCTGAATTTTTGAGACTATTGGTAATATCAACCAAAATGCAATGTAATGTGCTTACACCTTGTGTGATTAGATATATTTATATATATGCATACACATAGGGGTAGATATTGATGTTTCCTTAGAACGAATTTATGCATAAAACCTACATACATGTGTGATTGCATATACATAGAAAACTATGACACGATGAAACATCTTGATTTTCCCATGCAATGCAAACTTGTAGATGCTAACTTTTCATACAATATGTATATATACGTATGCTTTATGATAACTTCATGAACTTAGAAGCCAATAATGTTGACTTCACTAAAGTATCCCCAAATGATTTCAAACAAGAAGTTGTAAGCCCATTTCATTGTTATTTTACAATAATTCAATTCTGTCCAGTTTTTGATTTACACTTAAATGACTTGTTCATCATGATTAATTAGCCAAAATAAGTTTATTTAGGTGTCGGTATGAAAAGGTAACCCTAATGTTGAAATTCCAAGTCAAATGACCTTTGAAACACATTCTAAAAGTACAATTAAAGTGTACCGTAAGTATGAATTTACTTTGAACTCATAGAGTTGATTTTGGAAAGTCTATTCATTTTAGTGGTTGTGTTGAGTCACATTATAGATAGATTGCATGTGTTTGGACTAATCCACTATTAGCATGTTTTCAAGTCTACTTAGGGATGCCTTAAATTAACTTGAGATAGGATGATTATTACTTATTTTTTTTTTCAAAATGTTCAATTCTGTCCAGAACTTTAATTAGGCTTAAATTCACCCTTTTGATCTTAAAAACATGGTTTAACTTGATAATTTTGTATACCGGTCTACTATGGTAGTTACGTACTAATTATACATGTCTTAGATTACTTTTCTAGTTAATACAATATCTAGTCCATAGTAGTTCCCTAAAATCTATTTCATTACTAAACAAAACTCGTTATTGTTCTTGACTTGCTTAGCATTTTTGATAAAGCCTTGCAAACCAAGAATAATTGCACGCTCCCTTGCTTGCTAGGTAAGAAAGCTTTATTTTGCATAGCTTTACATATATGCGTGTTGTCGGTGTTGAGAGTTGCTCCACCGAAGGGGTCGGCGTACCCGTTTATATTTGCGTGTTGCCGGTGTTGAGGGTTGCTCCACCGAAGGGATCGGCGTGCCCGTATTATTTTCTTTGTGTTTACTTGTATCGGATTAATTTCCGGGTCAGTAAATACAAAGGAGACTCTGCCGAAATTTTTGAGAATTTCCAGAGTTTGTCTATTTTCCGACAATTCGGACTTCTTGGAAACTTTTTACTCTAGTTCTAGACTATTTGAATTATCCATCTCCGACCTATAATATCGGAGGGATTCTTGGAATCATGTCCAATTGGATATCTTGGAATTTTACCTTGATTCCAATATTTCTTGGACTACTTTAGTTTCGGAAAAGACGAAACTAATATTTGAAAGCGACTTGACTTTTAGGACTCCCGTTTGGGAGATAGTTTTCCCTGAAGTCTAAATGTTTAGAATAGGTTGCATGGGGTTGTGGGAGAGAAACTGTTGGATAACACCTGGCTGACTTCTTTGCAATATAATTTTCATTTTCATACTGATCAGTCCCTGATAAGGTGTTCGTACGGCCGTGCGAATATCCGGGGTGAGGCTTAGCTCACTTTCTTGATCGCAATTGGACATCCAGGCCCTGAGTTTCAGCTCAGCTATCCATTTGCACCTTACCCTGAGTTTCAGCTCAGAATACTTGAAGTCATTAATGAATGGGTTCGATATTCTTGGAAAAGTCCAAGTCATACGAACTTCTTGATTATAACACATGATGCGATGACTCGACCCAGATGATTCGGAAACCACTCATGATGTTATCTTGCTTGTAATCACATCAATATGTGATAGTACAGACGGCTGGAGTATCTAAGCACCAACCCGTTTTGTACGAGCCTGATCCCGGGCAAATGGGGTTATTGTTGAGATGCTAGGCGAGTGTGTGTGATCCATGAGTTTCTCTAAATTGCATTTAGGTCTAAAAGATCTTGTCGTGTCCTTGTGACATTAATTAAGAATCACTTTCTTTTGACTAATATCAAGGTATGAATTTAAATCACTCTAGATACTAAATCTTGTTCACTTGTCTTATTTTACGTATTCATACTTCTCTTTTGACTGAGGGCTTGCTCGTCGTATTGACGACCTAGTTTTGTTCACTAGGGACTGTTGAAGAACAGGATGGGGAACAGGCGTACACCGAGAATGATCTTTATGAATGATGTGGAACTGATTGAATGTAGGTTTCATTTTGAGAATATTTTAATTTTGTAATTATGTGTTAAAGACAATGAATCAATGATGTGTTGAAGACAGTGAATCAGATATGTAAAATATGTGTTTGGTGAATTCTAAACCAAGTATGTAATATTTCTGGATATATGGATGTTATGTCATTGTGGAATTCTGTGATTATGCCTTATATCTATGCCTATCCCGGACCTTACAGGCGACAATCGCAGGGTACTCATTGTACAGCTGCGTAGCCTGGGGAGAAGTATCACGTGCCTCGAGTCAACTTGGGAACCGGGACGTGACAGCAAAAAAGGCAAGTATTAAATCGTGCAATACATGCGTTCATATGTATTGTATAGATACTATATACACATTATATTTCGAGTCATCTGATTTATTCTTATTTTTTTATCTTAATTCTTTTTTATCCTCTTATCTTCTATCGGGAAAAAAAATCGCTATATCTTGTTATATAGTACGTGTAACGTGTTAATTTTTGACATTCAAGACTAAAGCCACTACATCGAAATGTTGTGTTATTTTAGATATCCGATAATACGTACGGTGTCATATTTCTAGTTATCTGATTTATTATTCTTCTTTTTTGTATCTTGATCTTTTTTATCCCCTTATCTTCTATCGAAAAAATTACTATATTTTGCTATATAGATATGTATTGATATTTGGCATCCAAATTAGGTCTAAAGCCCCTATACCGAAGAGATGTGTATTTCTTTAGATGTCCGATGATATGTACTGGTACTGTGCAAGCACTATTGGATATCTTTGGTCAACTATCTCCAGCTCCTACTATTTTTTTTTTTGGTAAATTGAAAGAATGATACGTTTTTGTTGCTCGATCTTCTCGACAATTCTCGATCTTCTCGATAATTAAAATGGTTACTCGAGTTTGGTCTGAAAGGCTGTGTTGGCTGTCGGTTATTAATATTTTTCACAGTTATTGTTGTTATAATTGGACTTGTACTTGAAATAACCACAACACCGGATTATGCATTGCGTCTTTTCTCGCATTAATGACTTTATTTAAAGACAACCAAACACCAACATTTGTTTAAATGTTGAAACAGGAAAAAATGGGAAGAGAAGAAAAAAATGGCAAAGTTACTGTTTGACACCAACATTTGTTTAAATGTTGAAACAGAAAAAAATGGGAAGAGAAGAAAAAAATGGCAAAGTTACTGTTTGGGAGGGAAAAAAAAAAATGGGAGGAAGAAAAAAGTTGAGAGAAAAGTGAGAGAAAAATTAAAAGTGTTGCATACCCGTGCCAAAATGACAAATATCAATTTGGCATTTCCACGGACAACCCAATCCAACCCAAGCACCAACAGATAGCGTAAGCTCGAGTTTCTTAAATGTTGCAGTGCCGTCCGAATCGAAATTGGCCCACGAGGCGGTAAGATATTGGATTAAAATATTTGATCTGAATCAATTTTAATTATCTACACCTAATAATTTTATCTTATATTTAATGTGAAACTAAATTATCAACTCTATTGCAGGGCCGGCCGTGGCCCAGGACGGCCAGGACGACCGTCCAGGACCCTCGAATCATGGGAGGCCCAAAAATAAGTTTAAAGATAAATATATTTATAATTTTGTATCTCAAAATAGAACTATTATATACCATGGATCCTTTTAAATACAAAGTTATTGTGGTGCAGTGGTTAGTATGGTCCTAAGTTCAATATTTTGTTATAGCTTCTTTTTTTAATTAATATTTTTTATATTATGTAGGCGATCTTATTTTGAAAGTACGTCCTAGACCTCCATGAGTTCATGATAGACCCTACTCTGTTGTCGCAATCTTTAAAACTCATCCGAAAACGAGATGCAATCAAATATTTTTTTGTTGTTTATATTTTCTTCGGAGGTGATCAGGTTCAGATGGACCTTTACTCAACCGCCTATCATTGGTTTAGAGTTCCGAATTTTATAAAACTTTCAATCTACTCTCTCTTTGTGTACATGTACAAATGAAAAATAAATAAAATGTAATTATAATAAAGATTGACCATTTAGAAGACTAATCTTTGTTTGCGGTTTATGAAATTTTTTAACAAAATATCGAACTCAATCATAAAAGTATTACATAATTCTCCACCGGTGGTGAAAATTATTCGATGTTGGACCAAGAAGGGAATCAGAGATTCGGTTCGATTTGAAAGTAAATTCGATTCTGTTTTGATTTTAGAAATACTAACAAAATCTATTCGATTTTGGTTTTGGATTTAGTTTATATCCAAGACAAAAAACCGAATAAGTCTTACATAATTATATGAATACCCTTAATTTTATGCATAATTTATAGCTAAAAACGTGTATATTCTGAAAATGATACTTTTTACGTGTTTTAAAGTCCAACTTTAAAAATTTAACAATTAGTACAACTTCATATCCAACTTTAAAATACAACGAACATATTAATAAAAATATATTTTTAATATAATTTAACCATGATTTTAACATTGGATTATGTACATTAAAGAATAAAATTGGCGAACCGAACAAATCAAATAAATCGAATTGACTATCGGTTTGTTTCGATTCTGGCTGTGACTAATTTCGGTTAGGTTTTGATTTTAGTTTTTAAGAACTTCGGTATATTCGGTTTAACTATTCCGATTAGACTAAAACTGAACAAACCGAATGTAAAACATACACAACATGATAAACCAATAAATAACAATAATACTTGTCAACCCGAAAGACAAACCGAAACCCAAAAAAAGACATGTGTTTAGTCCTGATTGGCCGAACAAAAAAAACCAATGACATCACTCTCCCCCGCTAGCGTAGGCAATTAAATTCGAGTCAATTAAGTCCAGACACATGCCATCGATTTCAACCGTGGTTTAAAACCGCGATCTGTATAGCAGCGCTGATAAATTAATTCACTTATTTCAGGCACATCATGAATGCTCTTCTTATTTTCCGAAAAGACATTCAACAAAATATATACATATGACATGCAAGAATACAAAATACCAAAGGACGAGAGAGACCGAAAGCCAAATCGAGATCGTGGTTCCGGCCCCCTGCTAGTATGGGGCCTATACTCAATCAAAGGTGAGCTGACACGTGGCACGATCTGACCCTGAGGTCCCCCTCTCGATTTGCAAGGTAATAATATTCTATTTCCGGACATCTACTTATTTTGTTATCATCTTGTGAGTAGGAAAACATTGTGGAATATTAGCATCATGAGATTTCAATTCTTTGTAAATAGTAAATAACAACATCAATGCATCTTTATATAAACGAGAAAGACTTTAACACCAACTTTTTTGGAGGAAAAAAAAAAAAGAGAAGAATGTTCTATTTTACATTTGTTGGCGAACCATGGTGGCCCATAACAAAAGTGTTTCGATCAGAAAACAACTAAAGTGGTGGTGCGTTGGCACGAGAGAATCACGTATAAAGCTTTGGTCAACCACCGGTTTACTTATGAAATTAACCTTTGATTTGAGACTTAAATACTATAAGTTGATCACACGTGACGATAAAGGAGGTTTGGGTCTAATTAAAATTTTAGAAATTTGACTTCTCTGAATTATTGGAATAGCTTTATGTAGCTAGGTAGGAATACATTCTTCACGAGCATCCGATCCATACTTGCGCAAGAATTGGTCCACGAGTGGACCGGGGATCGCAATAATTGGGTGGCCTAGACGTAGGGATGGTCTAGTTGAAGCACTGATACAGAAGAAAAGAAGTATGAATGGACACAATAAAACACAAGTGCGGACAGCTGATTTTCTTTCTTTCTTTTTTTTTTTTTTCGTTTTTTTTTTTTTTTTTATTTTGAGTTGCATCCCACATTATTTAATCATATTCAAAGTGTACCCTACTGTTTTATCATAATGTACAATACCTTCCACTTCCGTCAAAACCTAACGATCAATTCCATTGACCGTTAATTTTTGACCGAAATGTCCTTTCTATTTTTCCAAGCTGACGAGGGGGAACTGATAATAATGGTGATTTGCTAGGGGTATTTTGGTCAAAAATTAACGGTCAACTCTGACGAGGGGGAACCGTTAGTTTTTGACGAAAGTGGAGGGTATTGTACATTAGGGTAAAACAGTGGGGTGCACCTTGAATATGGTTAAATAATGTGGGGTACAACCCATATATTTTTTTTTAAGTTTTAAAGTCATAAGTTCATTTCTTGTATTGTGTAGCACAGTACCACGACCGGCCCCAAAGGATTGGATTGTCCTATCCGGAACTACTTTTTGGTTGTCCCTTGTCCTTGAATTCAAAAGAGAGGATACAATGTTCGGGAGTATTTGTCCCTATAATTGACGTCAAATGGGATTTGCGGCGGCGTCAAAGTCTCTCGTTCTGACGGCGACGTGGAGTCCAGATGTCTATCATGTCATTATTTATCATATTGTGTCGTATTCGTGGTCATGCGTAATTCTAAAATGTCAGTACAAAAAATAACATAAATAAAATCGATTATACTATTATCTAACTCCAATTAAGAATAGAAAAAAATTCACAATAATAATAATAATAATTTTGTAACATTATGATGAAATTGTGGATAGCCAGTTAGCTTCACCACAACCTATAAAGTAATAGGACTAGGTGTAGTTTGGATTGTAATTACTTTTCATTCCATTTGTTTAAATACAAAATTTTGAAATGCTCGTCCCACAATGTTTGAAAAAAATATCAATATGAAATGGAACATCCTATATATTGGCACCAAAGAAAGTTTGGGATGAATCATACCTGCTAAAAAAAACAAGAGTTTTCTTACGAGACATGCCTAAGGACTGGGCCTAGTGGATGCGAGTCGAGCTGTTGATGTCGAACCTGATACTCAGTTGCAACATTAATTACTTATGGGACGAGCAATCTACGTACTGTCATATGAAAGTATGTACATGTAGGGGTGAGCATTATTCAGTTTTGGACCGAAAATCGAATCAAACCGAACCGAATAAGAAATTCGGTTCGGTTTTCAAAAAAATTGGTTCGGTTTCGGTTTTGAAAATACTAAATTTTTTTATTCGATTTCGGTTTTGGGATTCGGTTTCGGTCCAAAACCGAAAACCGAATAAAAAAAATTAGTTTATATATATATATATGTGTGTGTGTGTGTTAATTATAGGTATATACTAAATATATATAGGTATATGTTATAGGTATATACTGAATATATCTAGGTATATTTAGTTATTATATATATTAACAAAAAAAAAAACCCAAAAATCGAATAAACCAAAAATCGAACCGAGTTAATTCGGTTCGGTTATTGACCAATTCGGTTCGGTTTTGATTTTGCTTATTCGGTTTCGGTCCAATTCGATTTTTGTTTATTCGATTCGATTGGAACCGAATAAACCGAATGCTCACCCCTATGTACATGAGTATTTGTTTTCTCCAAAGTGAAGGGGACAGGAGTGTAAGCAAGACTAGAGTGAAGAGCCAGCACAATATAGATAGGCCACTTAAGGTTAGGTTTGTGCAAACTCGCTTATAAACTAGAGTTACTTTATATGGATTGGTCCCTAACCAGTAGACCTGTCAATTGGACCGGATTAGCCGGTACGAGTCCCATCCTAACAATTGATCTATGTGTCGGTCCGGTCTTATTAATTTTGTATCCACCATATTATGGTCCAAGTCTCATATCTTGGCCCATAACAGAAGTTTGACTCGGTCCGGCCCGAAGCCCATACCCGAACTGGTTCGATCCAAAGCCCATGTCTGTCCCAATCCGACCCGAGGCAAGGTCCGATTCGGTCCTAAGCTAAACCGTTTGCTAATTAATCACCTAGATACAATGTCAATTAGTTCTTTTTATTCTGGACAATTAATCTCCTGGATACAGTGAAAAACTATTTTTTCAAGTTAAAGTGTTATTTGTTTGATAGAAATAAATTAATCACCGTAAAAAAATTATTTCAAGTAAGAATAGAAGATAATTTTTTTTAAAAATATTTGGCCTTCGGGCCACCTAAAATTTAATTAATAATAATTTATAAGGCATTCGGTTTTGGACCGAATAAACCGAAAATCGAATACATTATTCGGTTTGGATTCGGTTGTGCCTTATTTCGGTTCGGTTTCGGTTCTGATTCTAAAAGTTTCGGTTTATTCGATTTTGCTATTTTCGGTTCGGTTGAAACCGAATACTCACCCCTACAGCTCAGGTCCGGTCCAACCAAAGTCCACCGTGTTGTGGGCCACGTGGCAGACTAGGCTGACCAAGGCCCGTCCAGCCCGCTACAGTACATGAACTTGAGAGGTCTGACCAAGGCCTGACGTGGCCCACCCAAATTTTGGGTCGGATCGGCGCGAGCCACTTGACAGCTCTACTTACTAGCACCATATGAGCTATTATACAAATAACAAATAAATTCATAATCCTAATCTGAATAATAAAACCATAATTTTAATATAAATAACTAGGTTAAAAAAAATTGATTGGCCCGATAAAAGACATAAATCGAAAATAAGACTCGACCTGAACCGATTGGTTGGATTCATATATAGCAAACATTTTGACAAGTGCCGTGTCTAAGCCCGGCCTATTTTTTAATGGTTCATTTCTGGTTAGCAAAAAAAAACAAATGTCTGCACGACGCATGCAAAAGAGAGACAAACCAAGACAGTTACAATAAGGATGCAATCGAGTCAAGTTTTGCATGTTCAAGCTCAAATCGTTTATGGTTACTCAAGTTTTACGTTCAAGTTCGACTCGTTTCGCTCTGGAGATCAATTTGTAAACTGTTTGAACTTAAGTTGAGCTCCAATCATGGTATTATTTTGCGCAAGTTTTATTACAAAATACATAAGATAAAAATAGAGAAATAAAGAAAAATCAAAACATTGAAATGACTAGTGATAACAAGACAAAAAATAAAAGGGGAATTTTTTTTAGACCTTTAGTGTTTTGTTCATGAATTTAGAAAAGATGAAAAATAATGGGAAAAAAAAAGGACGGCACTGACATATTGAATCATGACCAAGTCTGTCGAGTCTAGTAAAATACTTTTCAAATTTAGTATTTAGGAATATTTTGTAAAACCTCCCCTAAATAATGGGCTAAATTGCGAAATATCCCCTAAAGATCTCGAATTGGTAAAACCTCCTTTCCGTCAAGACGGTGTTTAATTTTGGGTGACGTGGCAATTGTTGCATACGTGGCCACAACTCTGTTTTCCAAATTTTATGAAATTTTCAAATTACCCTTCCTTCATCCCCCTTCCCCTTCTTCCTCCTGGAGCCACGTCCCCTTCGAGCACCCGGCCACGTTCGACACGCTCGCGATGGAGCCCCGCCGGAGCAGCCCACGCCGACCCAGCGCGAGGAGCAGGCGTCGGGGCCGGTCCAGTTGGAGGCCAGGTTGCCGTGGGCGTCGACGAGGGCGCGGAAGGCGGAGAGGGAGTCGGTGTCGCTGGTGGACGAGGAAAGTAGTGCCGTGTTCGACAACAACAAGAAGAAGAATGTGTGTGAGAGTTTAAGTTTCAAAATAAAAAATGTCCAACAGCTTTGAGCTTGGCTGGGCTGACTTTGGTTGTCTTTTTCGCTTGCTGCTTAATTTGTGTTTTCTCCTTACTGTAAATAGAATAATTTGTGTTTCCTCCTTACTGTAATTAGAATAATTTGTGTTTCCTCCTTTAATGGCAGAAATTGCCTCCTTCTCTAGAGATGAAGAAACACCCCCATGCTTGTAGGAACCTGATCTTTGGTAGACAAGTTGTACGCTGGAAGAGGATCAAGTGAAAGATGAGGAAGATGATCGGTATAAATAGGTTAGAGGAAAAGTAAGAGAGGAAGAAGATGACCGTTAGAGAGAGAGAGAGGAGAGAGAGGGGGGAAAAAGCCACGTACGCAGGGGTATTTTCGTCTGACTGGGAAAAGCCACACACGGATAGCCACGTCATCCAAAATTAAACACCGTCTTGACGGAAAGGAGGTTTTACCAATTCGAGATCTTTAGGGGATATTTCGCAAATTAGCCCATTATTTAGGGGAGGTTTTACAAAATATCCCTAGTATTTAAGTAGGGGTGAGCATTATTCGATTTTGAACCGAAAATCGAACCGAACCGAACCGAATAAGATATTCAGTTCGGTTTCGGTTTTGAAAATACTAAATTTTTTTATTCGGTTTCGGTTTCGGTTTTGGGTTTCGGTAAAAAACCGAAAACCGAATAATTTTTTTTAGTTTATATATATATATATATATATATATATATATATATATATATATATATATATATATATAAAATAAATTTATGTAGGTATATTTAGTTATTATATATATTAACCAAAAAAATACAAATAAATCCAAAAATCGAATAAACCGAAAATCGAACCGATTTAATTCGGTTCGGTTCGGTTCGATTATTGATCAATTCGATTCGATTTCGATTTTGCTTATTCGATTTCGGTCCAATTCGATTTTTGATTATTCTGTTCGATTGGAACCGAATAAACCGAATACTCACCCCTATATTTAAGTGATCCGACTAACAAGTTTAGTATTTAAGTGATCCAACTTTTAGAGTCGTACAGAAATGATATTGCTGCTAGTGCTATTGCACCACTCAAACTGATTGGATCTAAGCTACTGCTGCTGGCCAATAAATCATGATAGTGACATCTAACAATATATCAACGTTTTTTTTCTTTCTTTTGTTAATTCATGAAAATGCTATTTCTTTTCATATTTAATTAGAGCAATGCTATGCCTACAACCAAATTCTTACAACCCCTTTACTCCTGCCACGTGTCGGATTTCGATTGAAGGAGAAGAGTAAGTGGTGGGATCGGATGGAGCCCATGTAACAGGAGGGTGTGAGGGGTGGTGGGATCCGGTGGGACCCATGTGTAAGGGGTTGGTGAGTGAGGTTGTAAAAAGGTTGTAAGAATTTGGTAGTAAACTTAGCATTATTGATTTTATTAATGTGTTTTATAGAAGGATGTAATTGATTCCCTACAGTAATAGTTGGCTAGTCCGGGTGTGTTTGGTAAACCGTATTTGGAGGTGAAATTTGGATTTTTATGGATTTGGAGACAAATCCATGGAATCCTATGTTTGGTTGGAGATGGATTTGGATATGGAAAGTATGACAAAATCCAAAACTTGAATTTGGTTGGATTTTGGAGGAAAAAAATAATTATTCTTTAATAATTTTGTTAAAATATTTATTATTTAATAATTTTGTTAAAAATTAGTAAATTAAAAATTAGTTAATCTTTAATAATTTCGTTAAAAATATTTATTCTTTAATAATTTCGCTAAAAATTAGTTAATTAATAAAAAAATAACTATTTTATTAGTATTATTAATTAATAAAAATAGTATTATTAATTAAAAAATTAGTTAATTAGTTAATTTCGTTATAATCATAATTAATAATTTATTAGTATTATTATAATATTAATTAATAATTTGTTAATTATTAATAATCATAATTTACTAGTATTATTATATTATTATTATTATTATTATTATTATTATTATTATTATTATTATATTAATTAATATTTATTAGTATTATTATAATATTAATTAATAATCATATCCTATGTTTAGTATTATTAATTAAAAAATTAGTTAATTAGCTAATTTTGTTATAATCATATTAATAATTTATTAGTATTATTATAATATTAATTAATAATTTGTTAATAACTATTTTATTATAATCTTAATTAATAATATTTTAATCACAATTAGAATCATATTTTATAATAATTTAATTAATAATTTACTAATCATAATAATATTAATTTATAATTACTATTTTTAAAATATTTAATTTATAGTTAAACAGTTCTCTACAAAGGCCGGGATGAAGTATTTTATAACCTTCATCGATGACTTCTCAAAGTATGCGTTCGTCTACTTGCTGAAGGCTAAAGACGAAGCATTCGAGAAGTTCAAGGAGTTCAGAGCCGAAGCTGAGCGGCAGACTGGACAACAACTCAAAAGGATAAGAAGTGATCGAGGTGGGGAGTACAGGTCTCATGAATTCGCATCGTTCTGTAAAGAACATGGAATTGTCAATGAGACTACGGCTCCGTACTCTCCTCAATCAAACGGAGTAGCAGAGAGGAAGAACAGAATGTTAACAGAAATGATTAACTCAATGTTGTTGACTGCTGGTCTTCCTAAGTGCTACTGGGGAGAAGCTGCATTGACGGCCACTTTTATTCTAAATAGAGTGCCTCATGCAACTTCAGACGTTACTCCTCATGAACTCTAGTTCAAGGTCAGACCTAACTTGAATGTCATTCGAGTGTGGGGGTGTCTGGCATATGTCAAGCTTCCAGAACTGAAGATTCAGAAGCTTGGGACAAGGACTACTAAGACGATCTTCTTGGGGTATGCCGAGAAGAGTGATGCTCGGAAATTTTTTGATATTGAGTCAAATCATATCATTGAATCTCGCGACGCAGAATATTTTGAAGACAAATTTACAAGGCACAAGAATATTGTTCTTGCGGATGTTCCGGAGAACAATAAGGGTGCGCAGGTCTTCAATGAAGATGTGGTCCAAGAAGATGTTGTTGTTGAAACAACGGTTGAACCAGATCTCGCTGAGCCGTCAACGAAGCGAGTGAGGAGGCCGAAGGACTTCGGAAGTGACTTTGTCACCTATCATGTGGAAGCAGATCCGCTTACCTATGATGAGGCGATGAAGACCAGAGACGCGGTTTTCTGGAAGGAGGCGATTGACAATGAAATTGATTCCATCACCTCAAATAACACTTGGGTGTTGGTTGATCTTCCTGAAGGAGCGAAACCCACCGGATGCAAATGGATCTTCAAGAAGAAGATGAAAGCAGACGAAACTATTGACAAGTTCAAGGCTAGGTTGGTAGCCAAGGGGTTTTCTCAGAAGCAGGGGATTGACTATTTTGACACGTATGCTCCAGTAGCCCGGATGACCACCATCAGAATGTTAATTGCTCTCGCAGCAATACATAAGATGGTGATACATCAGATGGATGTGAATACGGCTTTCCTAAATGGCGAGCTGACCGAAGAGATTTACATACAACAGCCAGAGGGATTTGTCATCAGGGGTCTTGAAGACAAAGTCTACAAGTTGGTGAAATCCTTGTACGGTCTTAAACAAGCTCCCAAGATGTGGCATGAGAAATTTGACAAAGTTATAAGGTCAAATGGCTACATGGTCAGCGATACGGACAAGTGTGTTTACACGAAGTTCGCTGATGGAAGAGGTGTGATCGTTTGTCTGTACGTGGACGACATGCTTATCCTAGGTACGAATATTAGCTGTGTCACGAAGACAAAGAAATTCATCTCAAGCAAGTTCAGTATGAAGGACTTGGGGGAAGCTGATGTGATCTTAGTGATCAAAATCATCCGGACAGATACTGGACTAGCGCTGTCACAGTCTCATTATATTGAGAAAATGATCACTCGTTATGGGTATCGGGATCTTTCAGGGATCGATACGCCGTACAGGTATGATCTGAAGCTGAAGCCTAATTCAGGAGAAAGCGTCAGGCAGCTGGAGTATGCAAGCGTAATCAAAAGTTTGATGTATGCTACTAATGCCACAAAGCCTGACATAGCTTTCGCCGTGAGAATGCTGAGTCATTTCACGAGCAATCCAGGTGCTGAACACTGGAAAGTTGTGAAACGGGTTATGAGATATCTCAAGAAGACTCAGACATATGCACTGTACTACAGCGAAGATCCGCCGGTAGTGGAAGGCTTCAGTGATGCCAGCTGGTGCTCAGAGGTGGAGAGCGAGAGGTCCACAGGTGGATTCATTTTCACAATGGTGGAGCTGCTATATCGTGGAAGTCGAAGAAGCGGACTATGCTCTCGCGGTCATCCATGGAATCTGAGTTCTTTGCACTTGATACCGCAGCCGAGGAAGCAGAATGGCTTCGGGAGCTCATGTATGATCTTCCAATGGTTGGGGCGCAAATACCGGCGATACCGATATACTGCGACAACCAGGCGACTGCGGCGGTGGCATCAAATGACCTCTTCAACGGGAAGAAGAGGACTGTGCGGTTGAAGCACAGGGCAGTACACGATCTTATCAAGAGAGGTGTTATTGCAGTAATTGATGTTCGGAGTTAGGAGAACCTGGCGGATTCGTTCACCAAGGGCCTCAAGCGCCAGCTGGTCGATGACACAGCTTGTAAAATGGGCTTGAAGGCATTCTGATATTGTATTATTGTATTCCTACCATAAAGTTTTATGCAATTAGTTCAAAGATTTATCTACTAGGCATCTAGCTTTTGGTTCAAGGGAGGACCACTAATCGGAAGAATATCAGGAACGGTGGGTACATGTTCTATTGGGCATGGAGAGGTTACGGACCTATAACCACTGTTGTCTACTGTTGTTTTCTACGGAAAACGGTTCCTGTGGGAAGGTTGACTTAATTGCCTTAATAAGTTCTCAGGCAAAGTGAATGCCTGGTGTGCTTTACAGGAAGCACGGTAGAGCATCACTACAAGGAGTGAAACTCCATGCTACAGTGGGATGACTCCACAATGAGGTTCCTATATGTGGGGTGCTGCCCAGGAATAGGATAAAGCCTCGGCTTTGCAAGCCAAGTCACAGCGACGTAGCACCGTAAATAGGCAGTTAGCCTAATGCTGTAAGTTAAATATAAAGAGGGGTGTAGTCAGCACTACAAAGAGGAGGAGTTCCTCATGTTACAGTGGCACGACACCACGATAAGGTACCCGGTTAGGGATAAAGCCTCGACCTTGCAAGCCATGTCGTTGCGGCATAACACCGCAAGGGAGCCTAAGGCTTCATGCTGGGTAGTTTGGCACTACAAAGAGGCGGTTGCCTCATGCTACAGTAGTATGACACTACGATGAGGTTCCTGGTACGGGGTAAGGCCTCGGCTTTAAGCCATGTCATAGCGGCGTAGCTCCGCAAGGGAAGCGCAAAGTACTTCATGCCATGTCTCTTTATAATGAACTCACCTGTAGTGTATGGACAAAGAGATATCAGGCCGTCTCTTGAGGGTAAACTTGTAGACGCCCAAAATTATACATAAAAACCAGGCTGGTGCAGGGCCTTTAATGTGTAGCCAGAAGCACATGTAACTACATTATGTGAGTGAAAAGAATTTCAGCTATGATGCAGAATTCAAGACTTAGTCTATTCTTGTATTATAGTCTAATTTTTGATCCGTGCGGGAATATTCAAGTTGTCAGCAACATCTCTCCTAATGCATGATGGACAGTTACTGTGGGGAACACTTATACCCATATATATAGAGATATGTGGGGGATTGTTGGAGTTTTTGGTTTTTCCTTTAGAAAGCTTTAGTCCCACATCGGAAAAAACAAAGAGGTTGTATCTCTATATATTAGCTTTGCTATTATTGGAGATGCACATGTGGTGTGGAGGTGCACATGGGTTTGCCATGTGGGATTATTTTTCTAATAGGAAAAAGGCTAAAATCAACTATTAAAGCATTCATGCTTTTTTTCTCTTGGGAAATTTATTTCCATGGGAGCTAAGCCCCGTAGGGGCTTAGCGACTCGGACTCGGACTCGGACTCGAACTCGGACTCGAACTCGAACTCGGACTCGGGCTCATGGGCTCATGAGGCGTAATGTGGCATTTTGTTGGCACACTTTGCACTTAGCACGTCAGCATCGTCGCTAGGCACATAGTGCGCTTTAGTTACGCTCGTTGCGCGAGCCACTTGTGCTGCCACGTTGCGCAAGCCCAGTTGCGCAAGCTCAGGTGCGCATGCTCAGTTGCGCTGCCCAGGTGCGCGCCCAGGTTGCGCTCAGGTTGCGCTGGGTTGCGCTGAGTTGTGCGGGTTGCTCGGGTTGCGCTGGGTTGCGCTGCGCGCAGTGTGCGCAGTTCAGTGCGCGCTCTGTCGCGCAGAGTGCAAGGAGCACGGGGTTTACGCAGTTGGCATAACTTGCAGCAGAACGTGCGTTTGCATGTTCTGGGCGGTTGCTACATGTTCGGGGTGGTTATTACCACGTCCCTAACTGTGTGGCAACCGAACAGTTGCTGCAGGGCCTATATAAGGCATCCTCTCTCTCTCAAGGCTTGGTACATACAGAAGAAAAAGAGAAGCCACCACAGAAAGTTTACGAAGTATTTTTTAACACAAGAAACAGAGATTTCAGACGTGTTCTTTAACACAGTTCTGATCTTCCAGTAGCCTTCGAGAGAGAGAGGAAAGGCGCCGCACCAGCGTTGCTTTTGCACGGGAGTTCGTGTCCGTCCGAGGAGTTAGAAGAGCAGGAGTGTTCCAAGTTCTCCGACGAACTTGCTGGTTCCTGGAAGCTGTTCGTGTAGGGCGAATAAAGCTTTGAGCAACGGTGATTATTCACCCCAGCAGGAGTTCTTCCATCTTTCGCCAGTTACCTTCTTCGTTGCTGCCAGTAATTCTGATTGTATCTTCTTTTTAGAAGTACTACGATCTGATTGCTGTTGATTACGAAATCTTTTTAGATTCTCGTAATTCAGAATCACCTTCCTTGAAGTGTTGATTTGAAACATTGTTTTTACAATTGTTTCATTTTCTCAGTTTTCCATCGAAAAAATTGTGCCCCGGCACTAACAAATTAATCATAATTAATTAATAGCTTAATTATTAATCATGACTATAATTTAATTATTAATCATAAATCCAAATCCTATGTTTGGTTGGAGTTGGATTTGAATCTTGAAATCCATGATTTGGATTTTGAGGATTTCTAAATCCAAATTCAAATAGTGAAATCGGGTTACCAAACAAGCCCTTAGGGTGCTTCATATATGACGTTTGGTACACATGTAAATTTTTATTCAATTTTTTTTTTCTAATTCTCATATTTGTTTAGGTTATAAAATTATTTTCAAAAATTAAGAATATTCGAAAATAATTATCCACAATATAATTCTTTTCCTAGACGAAAGGTAGGTATATATTTTTTGGTCTTGGCAAAAAAAAAAATTCCTTTTTATTTTTTAAAACCGTTTTTATTTTATTTTTATTTTTTTATCCTTTAATATTTTTAAAGACATTTTTTATCTTTTAGTATTTTTTAAAGAATTTTTGGGTTTTTGTGGGAGTTTTTAGCTTTTCTTTTATTTGTTTTTCTTTGTTTTAAGTTGTTCTTTTTTCATTTTTTTTCATCTTTCTCATTTTTTAAGAATTGGTTTTGACTTTTTTTTTCATTTGAAATAGTTTTTTTTTTCGATTTTTTTTATTTTTTTATATTTTCAATTTTTTTTGTATTTTTTCTAGTTTCTCTTGTGAATATTTATATATCCACCAAATATAGTACCATAATTTTTCAAACAAAATAATTTCGAAAATTTGATTTTCAGGAATATAATTTATTAACTAATAATTATATAATATTCGACGTACCAACTAAATGTTCGAACGTACACTGACTTTAACTATATTTAACTATGTAATACGGCTAGAAAATGGCTCAAAAGTGAGCCATCCAAGTCCTATGTATATCATTATCCACTTAAATAAATTTATAAATATCAAAAAATAAACCAAACAAGTACCTAAATACTCTATTAGTTACTAAAAAAAGCTTAGTTAAGTATTTGAATGATGTTATATATTGACACTCCTAAAATGTCATCGTGTACTACTTTTTAACTTTTTATCATTCTAATTCTAAATATATCCATGAGTTAAATATGTCATTAATTTGTACATGTATGGAGGGAAAGAGTGCATTATAACATTTTACGAGTGCTAATAGTATTAATAAAGGGATAAATTTGAAATTTGAATGTTATAAAATTAAAAAATTATGTATAATAATATTTTAGAAATACCAATAATAACATTTGTATATTTAACTATCTAATATAATTTATTTATAACTAACTAATTCTCACTCAACTAGTTAAGATGTCATGCAAGGTCAAAGAAAAAAAAACTATATAAATACAGAAATTTTCATATAAAGTAAAGAGTTTTAACGAAATTATGAAAAAAGTAACAAGTTTGGGTAAATTACAATTTGGGTAAAGAAACGACATCACTGATGGCGCATGCTGAATTTTCCCCTGACTAGGGTCGACGCGCCATAATCCATGGCCTTCCGAGGCCACAGCCATGAGGCATGGCATTTTTAGCTGACCACCCATGGCAGACACGCCATAACCCATGGCCTCCCGAGGCCCTTTTCCTCCTCGTGCCACTACACGCCAACAGGCGTGGCCCACCACACGCTGACAGGCCTGGCCGTTCTCCTCCCGAGGCAACACGCCATCTCATGACACTCCATCACTCATGGCGTGCCACAGCTCCACACTCCATTCCTCATGGCGTGCCAACCCATGACACTCCATTACTCATGGAGTGTCACATGACACTCCATTCCTCATGGCGTGCTAGGCCCGCGTGGCACCCATGACACTCCATTACTCATGGAGTGTCACATGACACTCCATCATGGCGTGCCCGGCCTGCGTGCCACCCATTAGTCATCATGACACTCCATTACTCATGGAGTGCCACATGACACTCCATTCCTCATGGCGTGTCCGGCCCACCATATTTGTCTGCGGTACCGAAATCCCCCAGCACACCATGACTAATGTAGTTTCGTTACCTGTGAAACCCATTTCTTTGTATTAAATTATTATTAGTATTCTATTATTATTATAATTATTATTATTATTTCAAATGTTAAAATTATTTCAAAATTAATAACAAGGATTTTTGGATGAACCCAGACACGAGTCTGAACCCAGACCCAGACCCAGACCCATTTCTTCCTATTTCTAATTTGGTCTTTAATATATAAAAAAAAAAACTTTGGGGAGCTGGTCCACGAAGGACCAGCATTTTCGTTCTCACGAGCACCCCATTCTTCTGAGAGAAACTTTCTCTCAACTCTCTCCCTCACTCACACGTACATCTCTTTTTCCCCTATTTTCTCCTCACCACTCAAGCAATCACCCCCACTTCCCCTTATTAAACCACTCTCTCCCATTACTCTCCTGCAGAACACAACCCCCTCACAAACTCCTTCTTCCTCCAAGCTCCACTCCCTCACAACCTCAGTCTCTCCCCCACACCGCGAGCCGACCCCGGTGCTCCGGCCCGACGCCAGCCCTTCGCGCCTCCTCGCGCGCCCCTCCGGCCGAGCCCCCTCTCTCCTCGCGCGCCCCACACCCGCGCCCGACCCCCTGGCCGCTGCCCTCCGGCCGACCCTCGCCGGATCCCGCAGCCGCGCGCCCCTCCGGTCAGGCCGACTCCCCTGGCCGCGACCCCCGCGTCCTGATCCGCTGTTCTGTGGCAGCGTTGCCGCTGTCCGCTGCGACCCCCGTGCTCCGATCCGCGTTCTAGGACTTTTCGTTCCCGGCCAAGAGCTGAGTTTCAGTTGGACGCTGTCCCGGGTTTACATTGCTGTCCAGATCTCCTTTTCTCTTCTATTATTTATCATCTGAGAGCTCTAGCCGAGCAACCTGAGGTATAACCCCTGTCCCACCATTTTCTTTACAAGTCTGTGATGAGAATGGTCCCCGGTTCCCCTTGGGAATTCGGTTTTAGCGACGTCGTATTTTTTCGGAACCTTCGGAAAGGTTCTGTGGATTATTTTGGGATTTCCGAAATATTTCAGGAATTGGTTTTTGGTATATTTTGGCTTCCCGAATTTTTTTGGTAGCATTCTGAATCGGACTTCCGAAAATTATTCGGGTCGTTCCGAATTTATCTGTGGATTGGTTGTGTTTATTCTATATATATATTTTGGGGATTCCCTGGTTTGGGATTTGCAGGAAAATTATCGGCGCAATTTCCAGTTTTTGGGTTGACCAAAAACAGAGGAGATGCTGCCGGATTTTTTCGTAAATTCTAGAATATTTTAAAAAAATGAATTTAAAATGGATTTTGGGATTTTATTTGATATTTGGTTTTGGGCGACGACCGTATCGGTCAATGGGCCCCGGCTAAGTGCAAACGAAACCGGCTTCGCCCGGACGTTGAGGCAATAGCCCAGTTGAGGATTGGACCATATCTGAGACTCTATATTTTATCTTTATTTTTATTATTTAATTTTGTTCATATTTTATTCATATTTAAAGTTTAGGACTAACGACAGTTTTGTCTTATTTCAATTTATGTAAATAAATTGTAATGGGCATAAGCCCAGCTGGCTGTGGTCTGTAACTGTATTTGGTAGCATAGATTTTGTTATTTCTGATTTTGCGAGTTTTTGGTAGCGTTCGAATAAATTGAATAAAAAGGTATTTTTGTATAAAAATTAATAAAATTTTCTCACCTAAAATCTATCAGTTTTATTATTAATTAAAAATCATGTATTTCTCTCTAAATAAGAAATTAGTTTTATATTTATAAATTATGAAAATACAAAGTTTTAATCAATTAATCTGGTATCGACGTGTTTTTCCAAATACAAAGTATAAAACGATCTTTTCCCTCGAATTAAATCAACGCACAAATAATCGTATTTTCGTGTTTGGTTCAATAAAGAATTAAAATTGGATTAGGTTACAAATAGAGAATTCAACTAGCGTAGCTAGATTGGTAAACCTGGAATCTGAGTCAATTTCTCGAATGTAGGAATTCGAGGACGATTCTGAATTCCCGTCTCGAAGTCTTCATCCTCTCCAGTCAAGTTCATTTTTGAGGCAAGTATAGTTTGTGTTAGTTTTACAGTTATTTTAATAATCGCTTTACTGCAAGTTTAAACCACGATGCAAACACGAAACTCTCTCGGAGAGTACTGACTGCAACTACTGTACTGATTGGGGACTGGGGGAGTAGAGTAATGTTTATGACCAAAGCCAACTGTAACTTAGAACTGTATTAGCTTACCCCTCACACACACGGGGATAAGCCAAATCGTATCAATAGGATACAACTGTACATCCCAAGCCGGTCATATTCATTGCCTACTCAAATCATACTGTTTTACTGCTGAAAAACTATTCATTTTTAAACTGTTTAAAATTGCATGATTCTATTATTTATTTTAACTGTTTTAAATTAGCATAAATTGTACTTTGCTCCCTCCTGACTGGAGATACATTTTTAGGGGACATTGAGGATGCTGAGCTGTTAATCAGCAGCTACTACGACCCTGTGTTGTACCCGGTAGTGCTGCCAGAGTCCCCATTGGAGGACGTTGGGACTGAGACCGATGAACCGGCTGATAGATAGTTTTTCTTATTCAGCATTGTTGTTTATTTTCAAACTCTGTTTATTTATTTCAGAACATCTTTCAGTTGTATTTAATTCCAAGTTTAATAAAGTTTTATTTCCCGATGTTGAGTTGTGACAAATATATTATTGTTGTATGGTTACCTGCTACTGGAACAGCCTACTGCCGCCGTCTCAACAACGGTGTAGACTGGGCATGATCCGGTTCGACCCAATTAGTTGGGATCGGGTCGTGACATGTTTTTAGTGGTGGCCCATGCAGGTCCTACAACAACTTAGGAAAATATACCTAGAAAATAATTAGAACACTAGAACATTGATTTGTCACGACATAGGACCGAATTATATATACATAAATATTTTTGTTTGATTATAGACTGGTAGGATACCTTGCTTATGTTTGAATCCTAAACCTTCCAGATTATGACCAAGGAGAAGACCACCCCTGCTGGCGATGAGGTGTCGTCATCTGAACACACCCCATCTCCCCCAGCACGTCCAGACCCTTCACCGTTGCAGCTGACCGACCGTCCCCATCAATCTCCAGTACTCCGCGGCGCTTACGCCACTACTTCTCAAGCGGCGAACACTACACTTCCCCGGGCTGAGCCACAGATCCCTGCGGAAGTGTCCGCACTAGCTGCCCCACCAGTACCCGTGGATCCCACTGACCTAGTGGGAATGCTATGAGGAGTGCTTAAAGCCCAGAGAGCTCAAGCAGAAGCCCACCGAGAGCAGACTGCAGCCCAAGCTACAGCCCATCGCGAGCAGACCGCGATCATGATAGAAGGCATGGAGAATGCCCATAACGTGGCTATGGCTGCCCTCGAGAGAGGAGGAACCACTTCATCGGAGCCACGACCTGCCAAGGTAAGCATGATTCAGGAGTTAAAGTTTTATATCATTTAGGCCATTCTTTTGATTAGAGGCATATAATTACATGAAGGTTGGAGATATAGAGAGCTTTAAGAAGCAAGGCCCTCGACCTTTCAAAGGAACCGATGGTATCATCTACGCCGATGAATGGCTAGACAGCATGGAGCGTCCCTCGACTCCCGGAGGACCTCAAGACTGAAGCTATAGGACTCCAACTACAGGTTGTGGCGAGCACCTGGTATCGGAATGAACCCCGACTTCAGGACAAGCAGCTCGACTGGGACACCTTCAAGAGGCTGTTCCGCAGGAAGTTCTTCCCAACATCTGAGATGCGGAAGATGGAAAGGCAATTCCAGGACCTGAAGCAGGGGAACATGACGGTCAGCGAATATGCGGCAGAGTTCGGCCGACTAAGCCGCTTTGCCCAGAACCTGGTAGCTGACCCCAAGGATCGTGCTGAATGATTCAGGTATGGCCTAAGAGAAGAGATTCGCACCCCTGTGATCGCAGGTGGCGCCAAGACATATGAGAGGATCCTGATACGAGCTTAGGACGTGGAGAAGAGCCAGCTTCCTCGATCCAAGAGGGAGTATCCTGGAACTAGGAACTTCCAGGGTAACCAGAAGAGACCCAACAACAACAACAACAACAACAGGCCTTCGCACCACCAGCAGCAGCACCATCAGACAAGGACAAATGATAGAGCGCCTCAGAAGCAGATCCCTGTCTGTGATTTTTGCAAGAGGCCAGGACATCAGTCGAATATATGCAGGAAGAAGCTAGGACACTGCCTAGTCTGTGGGTCTGCCACCCACCAAGTGAGAGACTGCCCCTCATCAGTTCACCGGACCGGAACCAATCAGCAAAGAGCTCCCCTACCTACTAAGCAACAACGGTTCGGACAGCACCAGCAGAAGACCGGGCGAGCTTTTGCCCTAGCAGCTGATGAGCAAGAACCAGAGCAGGAACCCACCGCTGATGTCATCACAGGTTCCATTTATGTGTTTTCACATCCTGCTCTAGCATTATTTGATTCGGGTGCATCACATAGTTTTATATCATCAAAGTTTATTTCTGCACACCACATAGATTCGGGACTTAGCAAGGTGATTAGTGGAGTTATGACCGGTGGTGGACCCATACCCATCACTGAGGCTTGTAATTGTCCTATAACTATCTCCGGCCATCAGTTTTTAACACCTCTACTAGTGATGCCCCTGCCCAACTATGATGTAGTCCTAGGGATGGACTGGTTAAGTGAACAGCATGCGCTGATAGATTGTCACCGAGGTTGTGTAATCTTCAGCCCACCAGGAGAACCGGAGTTTGAAATCTCTCGAGCTCCAGAAGATATGAAGAGTATTACCTACTCCTCAATCACCACTACCAAAATAAGTGGTTTTAGCGACGCCCAAAAACGTCGGAAAAACAACAAAATCCTTCGCTAATATGTATCACCGACGTATTTACCGACGTTTAGGTTTTGTCGCCGTTTCCTTAGTCGCTGATTACAAAAACATCGCTGAACGTCGCAATTACCGACATTCAGCGACGTTACAGTACGTCGGTGAGTTATCGACGTTTATCGTCGTTCCGTCGGTATATTAGCGACGTATATGTAGTCGCTACACGTCGGTAAAGACCTGGAATAGTTATCGACGTCTACCGTCGTTTCGTCGGTAATATAGCGACGTAAATTTTGTCGCTAGACGTCGGTAAAGGTCCTGTACATTTTTGCAGCTAGTGTCGGTAAACGTCGGTAAATACGTCGGAGAGTTGTACTTTTTTTGCAGTTAGTCGTCGGTAAATGTCGGTAAAACGTCGGAAAAATATATTATTTGCAGCTTGCCGTCGGTAAACGTCGGAACACGACGTCGCTAAACGTCAGTAAGCGTCGCTAAACGTCGCTAAAGTTGTAAAAAAAATAAAAAAAATAAAACACAGATTCTATATTACCACTCACAATTCTATAAAATACATATAGGTACACATTCAAATCCCCACTCACAATTCCAAATCACAGCGCATTCAAACCCCCACTCACAATTCCAAATCACAGATAGCTTTAATCTAAGTTAATTAACATCCAATCCAAACACAATTAACATTTATCGACGAAGGAATTAACATCCAATCCAAACAAGTCACAAGTCAATTCGATACAAACACAACTAACATCCAATACAAACATCCAATCATAAGTCACAAACATAAGATGATACAAACACAAACAAAAGTCCTAACTAGGACTACTAGTGATCTGGTGCAGGAGGGGCACCGCCGCGACGAAGGCGTAAAAACTCCTCATACTCCGCAAGTAAAATCGATACAGATGGAGCGCCAGGCTGTGACGTCGGTGGAGTCGGTGTCGAAGAAGAAGGCGGTGGAGGCGGCGGAGTCGACGACGATGAAGGCGCACCCAGAGTACCAGCATGCTCCAACGCTGTAAGTCGCTGGTTGTATGAATCCATGATAGATAACATTCTACCACTGCTCTGGACCATCGAATCCTGCGCCAATCTCACCATCTCGGCCATGGTCACCTGTCCTGTCTGCAACTCCGTCACCGTGCGCTCTAACCCTCCAACGGCACGCTCTGTCCTCTCAGTCGTCTCCCTGAGGTCTATAATGCCGCGGTCGAGCGCATCCAATCGTGCTAGCAGCGCATGATCGTCCGTAGGATGCTGAGACTGCTGCTCGATCCGTCGTAGCAGGTCGTCACGGAGAGACTCTATCATCTGGTAGACTCGGGCAGACTCCTGGGACGGCTGTGGACCATGCACACTAGCAGGAGATGTCCTAGAGGACTGGGTCGCAACTAGGGCGCCATAGGATCCCGTGCCGTAGTACGTACCCCTACGGAGGCCACCAGCGGCGGTCATCCACAGCTCGTCCGCCGACGGAGCTTGAGTGGGCTGCGAGGAAGTACCGGCCTCTCCTGCATCAGGTGCACTAGCAGCCGCCCGTTCCCGCAGCCTCGTATACTCGGCCTAGAAAGTATGGATAGTACTCTATGATTTCTAATTTCTAATTAATGTACTTATTTTTACTAACTTCATGAATATTTATTTGCATCATATTTACTAAGTTATATTAAAATGGACACGAAGTATTAAATTAAGATAACGTATTGTAATACTTACATAGGTCTGCTCGGCCCTCTCGTCAATAAGGACTCCGCCCTTCCGATGGGTGGCCAGGAAGACGGTCACCATGTCGGCGTTACCGACCTTCCTTACCTGTAATTAAATATATTATCTTAGTAATAATTTATCGGATTTGCATTAAAATAATATTTCTAAAAGAGAAAGACATACCAGACGACGGAAATGTTCCGTCATCGGAATTGACCCACCGCACCACTTCGAGGTATGTTGCCTAGCCGCCTTAGCCTTCTCCGACTTCTCCTTGTACCTTGGCTCGTTGAATCGAGCCTTCATCGCATTCCACTGATCAGGGGTGATCCAACCTTTGATCGACTTTCCGGCACGATCACGTTCCTTCTGATCATTAATAGAGTCGCGGATCAGCTTAGCAGCGACGGAAGGAAACATCCCTTCGATCTGCTCGGCCCGGTGCGGCGGATAGTAAAACATATCCTAGAACAGTACGAAACCAAATATTTATCAGTTATATATAATATGCATAAATTAAATGATTCATGTTAAAAACAAATCTATTTTAACCTTGAAGCGCGTAAACCAGAAGTTCTTCCTTTCGTCTGGAGCATCAGAGTAGTTAATCCAGGGACCACCATAATTATGCCTCAGCATATCGCCTAGGCGTCTCTGTACCCCTGGAGGACGATATCTATATATACATATTATATTCATGAAAAAAGTTAATTTATGATAAAAACAGAAGAAAAAAAAAATCATAAACCAAAATACCTACTTTGTACCGTCGGCCCAGATCTCCGTCCTCCCCTCCTCCGGAGGTGCGCACGCATCATCTTCATGATGCTGGTCGGCCGTCGGCGCATCCTCCTCGGCCATCTGCTCATCCGTCTCCATCGTCGTATCAACATCAGGAACGCTAGACGGGGGAGCCCTCTCAACAGGTCTGGAACTACTCGTCCCAGGAGATGTGCCACGTGACGTCGTCCCAACCGGCCCAGCTACTGTCCGATATGGAGAAGTAATCGGCGACGAGGATCCAGAGCCGGTACCAATAGGAGGTACCGAAGGCAAACTCCGTCCCCTAGCAGTACCTGTAGGAAGTACCGGAGGATCCCGACCTCCTCGTGGCCCTCGCAAATGTCCGCGACGACCTGCCATACCTGATAACAGCATATGATAGTACAAGATATAATAGAGACTAGAAATATGACAGTACAACAAATAATAGAGACTAGAAATATGACAGTACAACAAATATTAGAGACTAGAAATATGACAGTACAACAAATAATAGAGAATAGAAATATGACAGTACAACAAAGATAATAACCAAGGTAACATATGATGATACATTCTACAATAAACATCTAAGTCCAGATAATATATTCTAGAAGAAACATCTAAGTCCAGATAAGTATATCTCTCTCAATCATCTTCAGAATAATCATCTTGTTCGTCTTCCTCGACCTCATCTTCCTCTTCCTCCTCATCTTCACTTTCGTCTTCACCTTCGTCGGCTTCGTCTTCCTCTTCGGATAATTCTACATCTTCTACATTATGTGTCGTGTAATGCGTAACTTCCGTGGAGTCCACATCGACAATATTGGTTACAGGAGGTAGCTTGTCCTCCTGGTAAGCTTTTTCATCAACATCAAAAGTATCTCTAGCTTTAGTCTTGCATACTGCCCACCAGTCAGACTTCGTTGCTCCCCGTCTCGGATAAGCTGTGAAATACACGAGCTGAGCCTGAGTTGCTAGGACAAACGGTTCGTAGCCTTGATATCTACGCTTGTAGTTTATATCCACAAGACCATGCTTGTCAATTTTCCAGCCTTGATTTTCAATCGGATCGAACCATTCACACTTGAACAACACGATCTTTGCAGGTTCTCTGCCATAATTATATGACAACTCCACAATCTCTCGCAAGATGCCAAAGAAATCATTTCCTGGATCGACGTCTTTGTAGTTCGAAGACTTGATACACAAACAACTGTTCTTCGTGGAATCAAGATCCAGGAAGCTGTCTCTGATCGGAGCATTTGTCGACTTGAACCGAAAGCCATTGACACAATAACTTGGCCATGTTTTAACAAAAGTAATTGGTCCCTTGGCAAGAGTTCTAATTAATTCAATCTCGGGTGAAATTAGACGATCGACCTGAATATCAAAGAAGAGATAATAAGTTATTTATTGCGCAGTTGCATTAGAAGAGGCCAGTAAATATTACCGAACTGCTTACATATTCGCTCAACCAAGAAGGAAAATGACGTCTCATTTCTTGTTCTAATGCTTCGTCTGTTAGGTAGGGTCTAACCAGCCTCAACTCATCATTATATGTGCTGGAAAACAACGAAGCATTAGAACGATTAGTACAATAATATTAGCTTATACTATTACATTGAGATGACGTAAACTCATCATTCCTTACTTACCCCTCTAGCTTCTCCACTTCATCCTCGTCGCAATTGAGTAATACATACAACTGAGCAGCCCTTAGCTCTTCGTCATTCAAATATCTCTTCTTCATTTTCCCCGAAGGCTTTCCGGACGCATTGAATACTTTCAGTATTCCATTATTAAATTCTTGATATCCGACGTCGTTTCTCGGAGCCCTCGTTCTATTCGTAGCAACATGAGGTTTGAAATAGGAGGAGCAGAAATTTGTAATCTCCTCGAGAATATAGGCTTCACAAATAGAACCCTCGACCCGAGCCTTATTTTTTACCTTTCTTTTTAGGTGATTCAAATGTCGCTCGAATGGGTACATCCATCGATATTCGACGGGTCCACCAACACGTGCCTCGTAGGAAAGATGAATCGGCAAATGCTCCATAGAGTCGAAGAATCCAGGAGGAAACACCCTCTCTAGCTTGCACAGTGTTACCGCAATGTCCTTCTCTTGCTTTTCTAGACGATCAACGAGCAATTTCTTAGAACAAAGGTCCCTGAAGAATATGCTAAGCTCCGTCAATGGATCCCAAACTGCCTGCGGTAAGAATTCCCGAAATGCAATCGGAATTAACCGCTCCATGAATACGTGACAATCATGGCTCTTCATACCTGTCAGTTTGTTCTCCTTGAGGTCGACGCATCTTCTCAAGTTTGAAACATACCCATCTGGAAATTTCAGACCTTGAATCCACCTACAAAGCCTCACTTTATCCTCCTTCTCCAGTGAGAAAATTGCCTTAGGCTGCTTCAACTTCCCATTCCCGTCCTCTATCAAATGCAATGCAGGACGTCTACATATTTCTTTCAAGTCCAATCTAGCCTTAGGATTGTCTTTCGTCTTCTCCTTTACGTCCATTACAGTATTAATTATGTTGTCAAACACATTCTTCTCAATATGCATGACATCAAGGTTATGTCTAATCAGATTGGTGCTCCAGTATGGCAGATCCCAGAATATACTCCTCTTCGTCCAGTTATGAGTGCGACCAAATCCGTCACACTTGTAGCCCGTAGCAGGCTGCTCAATAGCACTTGGTAAATCTCTAACCTCCTCCCATATCGTGGCTCCGCACCACCTTGTCGGTGGATCACCCTTCTCCACAACGCCAGCACGAAAAGCATTCTTGTTCCTCCGGTACGGATGATCCATCGGCAGGAATTGTCGATGACAATCGAAGAAGCACGGTTTGCCTCCGTGTTTCAAACGGAAAGCCTTAGTGTCGTCCATGCAACACGGACATGAAAGACGACCATGCGTGCTCCATCCAGATAACATTCCATAGGCCGGAAAGTCGTTGATGGTCCACATAAGTGCTGTCCGCATCTGGAAATTTTGTTTTCTAGATACATCGTACGTGTTGGAACCTACTTCCCACAGCTGATTCAACTCATCAATCAATGGCTGTAAATAAACATCGATGTTCCTTTTCGGATTGTTCGGACCTGGGATAATAACGGTGAGGAACATATATGGAGTCTTCATGCACATCCAAGGCGGTAGATTATACGGGGTGACGATCACAGGCCAACACGAATACTGGGATCCCGAAAGTCCGAATGGGGTAAAACCGTCAGAGCAGAGACCCAATCTAACATTACGCGGATCAGAAGCAAAATCTGGATACTCTCGATCAAAGTGCTTCCATGCTTCTCCATCAGATGGGTGATCCAACACTCCTTCGGTATGTTCCCGCTTATGCCAACTCATGTTTTCTGCAGTTTCCTTCACTATAAACAACCGCTGCAAACGCGGCGTCAACGGCAAGTAGTGCATCGAAGAGGTAGGCTTCCTAGCACCGACAGACTTTCCTCTACCACAGGCCTTGTAGCGATCGACACCACAAAATCTGCAGGCGTCTTCATCCTTGTCGTCTTTGTAGTACAACATGCACCCGTTGCGACAGGCATCGATTTTTTCATATCCCATCCAGAGCGATCTAACCATCCTCTTAGACCGGTAGAAGTCTTTAGACAACTTCGCACCCTCAGGCAATATTTCTATAAGCAACTCCATAATACGGTTGTAGCAATCTTGCGACATGTTAAAATCGGACTTGATGCTCAACAATCTTGTAACCACCTCCAACGGTGAATGATCCTCACAACCAGGATATAATGGAGTCCTTGCATTCTCCAGCAACTCCATGAACTGTGCAGCATCGGGGTTCGGTGCCTCCTCAGGTGCATCATGATCATCCGGATCGAAACTAGGCCCGGCCGCGTCAAAAACCATGTTCACCAACCCATCGTCGTAAGGAGCGTTGTTGTGGACATCCACATAAGGCTCGTACTCCGATGCTAAAGACACAAGTTCTCCGTGCTCGCTCCACTGATAGTAATTCGGCGTGAAACCCTTCGAGTACAAATGATACGTGACATCCACTTCTGGATGATATTTCAAGTTGCGACATCTCACACACGGACACTTAATTTTGGTACCGTCCATGTACTGAGGGAACGCCTTAGCAAACTGCAGGAACTGGTGTACACCCTCTATGAATTCATCCCGCACACCGCACATGTCATCAGGATGACGGTTGTACATCCAAGTACGATTCCGCAGATAGTAATTCAGCTCCATAATTCTGTAAGATAGATACATCAAGGTAGTGAATGATATGCAAGTGTCAAAGCTTTTCCGATGGATTGCATTTATCTTTTCATCCATTCATTCATGCATTGCATTTATCTTTTCAGTTTTGCATATCATTACCTACTATTATACATGCATACTTTATACATGCAAGTGAAAATCTGTATCGTAAGACAAACTAAACATAATTAGTATATAATCATGTAACTGGTGGATCCGCTAGCTAGTAAGCCGGATGTACTTAATATCAGAGAGTATCAGATTAGTATCAGTATATAGGTTAGGTAGACCGTATCAAACGCATATCGGAATAGTAGGCCGAATAGGAGGCCGAGATAGTCGAATGAGAAGAAGGGAAGAAGGGAGGAGCAGATGGGTCCAGAGCCATGGTGGAGGAGGAGAAGTAACATGAGAGCAGTTTCCGCCGTAACATCTCCTGTGGCTCTGCTGGCAACTGAAGTCCAGATGCTACAAAGGACGATCCTTCGCTGAAATCGACTACAACACCCATCAGTTCAAGTTCATTCCTATATGAGTATATTCCAATTCCATAGAGGAAGGTCAACAAACTGATGGCTTCTATGGCATTGGAATCTACTCATATAGGAATGAACTTGAACTGATGGGTGTTGTAGTCGATTTTAGCGAAGGATCGTCCTTTGTAGCATCTGGACTTCAGTTGCCAGCAGAGCCACAGGAGATGTTACGGCGGAAACTGCTCTCATGTTACTTCTCCTCCTCCACCATGGCTCTGGACCCATCTGCTCCTCCCTTCTTCCCTTCTTCTCATTCGACTATCTCGGCCTCCTATTCGGCCTACTATTCCGATACCGATACTTTGAACCTTGATCTTAACACAAACCTATATACTGATCGATACTAATCCGCTACGCCCGATACTAAGTATATACGGTCGATACTGATAGCGATAGTCCGATACCGATAGCGATAGTCCGATACCGATAGTTCGATCGATACCGATAGCGATAGTCCGATAAATGGAATTGTAAACTCGGAGGCATACCCTTAAGGGTTGAAACCAAATAAATTTTGACATTCGGAAAGGGGTTATTTAGAAGGTTCTCTTGCAACATAACATGTTTCCATGGGCTTGTGGGGAGAAAACATGGCCTAATGATTTAATTCGTTAAATGAGATCTTAGGGAAATGCCATGTTTGGTTCGCAGAATTAGAGCTGTGGAAAGGAAAGTGATGGATTCATTTTTCCCCTCTAAGATTCACTCTCTCTCCAAATATCTGTTGTTTTTCCAAACATAGGAATGGAAATGGATTGAAATTCTAATTTCACAAAGCTTACCTTTCCGCGAACCAAACGAGGCCTTGATAGCTACTTTGAGATTGAGAAAATGTAACACAATGTGAGGAGAAGCTCTACTTCAATCGATCTTCAGGTGATTGATGTAATAGGGAAAATAGATGGAGGTAAGTCCAACAAACTTATAAATAGCACACACAGTCATTCGAAGAAGACTGCTCAGGTCTTGATAGCTACTTGAGATTGAGAACCGCGATAAAAAAAAATCATCTAATGTTTATGATTTCCTTCTTACTGGCTACAATTTTAGGAAAGGAACAAATGTTTGCAGGTTATAAAGAGAGTACAACTTTGCAGAAGTTGCAGCAATAGATCATTGTTGCTTAAAAGGAGAATTTCTCTCCAACTCGTAAGATTAATGGATCTTTCCAAATGCTCTACTGGCCTTCTCTCTCTTTTTTGTCGGGGTCACGAAAACATCTCAAAGCCTCCTTCGAATTCTCAGACGAAGCCACTGACCAAGGCTTGAAGGTTCGGGGATGAGAAACCAAAAAAATTATGTATGCATTATATCGTGACTTCATCAATTACGTCACAGCAAAATCTCATATGTTTGCATGCTAATTTGCAAGATCAGGAGAAACTTAACTTGGCTCGAGATAGAGAATGAAGGAGTTAGGGTTAGGGTTTACCAGCCTTGGTCGGAGTCACGTCGGGATCGTCGGGGCTGGAGCAGCGGTGGAGTCGGGTTGGCATCGACGAGGGGAATCAACGGTGGAGGGGGACGCCGGAGGGAAGGGGGTCGCTGCAGGGAAGGGGGGAAACCGCGGGGAGGGGGTAGCCGGAGGGAGGGTTCGCCGGAGGGAGGGGGTCCCCGGAGAGGAGAGAGAAAGGGGCAGAGAAATTTAGGGAGCGGGAGATTGAAACTTTTTGGTGAAAGAAAAAAAAAGATCGATCGGGTGGAACCCTATATGAAATATTTTAGCGACGTCCACAAAGGACGTCGCTAAACATCGCTATTCAATAAAAACCTGGCGACGTCCCTAATGTGGAGTCGCAAATCATCGCTGAATTAAAGAAAACAGCGACGTTCTGCGACTAGACCGCGACATCAGCTTTCCAAAGCATAATGTGTGTCGCTAACGGTCGGTAAATGTCGCTGATGGTGACGATCAGCGACGTTTTTATATAACGTCGCTAAATTCACAAATATTATCGACGTATATGACTTGCGTCGCTAAATTCGTCGCCAATATGACTTATTTTGGTAGTGCACCGAAGAACCCGGGCCTCCTCACCCTATCATAGCAGAATTTATGGACGTCTTTCCAGATAGTCTTCCAGGATTGCCACCAGATCGAGATATGGAATTCACCATCGATCTAGTACCCGGCTCTTCCCCTATTTCTCGGGGATGCTACAGAGTCAACCCCAAGGAGGCAAAGGAGATGAAGGATCAGATCGACTAGCTGAAGGCACATGGATTTATCAGAGACGGGGCTTCACCCTGGGGAGCACCAGTTTTGTTCGTGCCCAAGAATGATGGAACCGTGCGGATGTGCATCGACTACCGGGCGCTGAACAATATCACCATCAAGAACAAGTACCCCCTGCCCCGGATCGACGACCTGTTTGATCAACTGAGCGGAGCCAAGGTATTTTCAAAGATAGATCTCAGATCAGGCTACCATCAAATCAAGGTCAGGAAGGAGGATATTCCCAAGACGGCATTCAACACCAAGTATGGGCAATTTGAATTCTTGGTCATGCCGTTTGGACTGACAAATGCTCCTGCGGTATTCATGAGCCTCATGAACAAGGTTTTTCATGAATATCTGGATCAGTTTGTTGTTGTCTTTATTGATGACATACTGATCTACTCGAAGACGGAGGAAGAGCATGAAGAGCACCTGAGGAAAGTGCTGAGTACCTTGAGGAAGGAGAAGCTCTATGGTAAGCTATCCAAATGCGAATTCTTTTTGGACAAAGTGGAATTTTTGGGCCATGTTGTCACAGGAAAAGGAATTTCGGTGGATCCAATGAAGATAGCTGCTATTGAGAAGTGGACTGCACCAAGCTCGGTTGCAGAGATCAGGAGCTTTTTGGGATTAGCTGGCTACTACCGGAAGTTCGTGAAGGATTTCTCCAAGATTGCGGAGCCAATGACGAAGCTTACCAGGAAGAACGAGGAGTTCTTATGGTCTGAAGCGTGCCAGTCAGCTTTTGAGGAACTGAAGAAGAAGCTTACAACGGCGCCGATACTTGCGCTACCCGTAGGTTCCGGCGGTTTCTCAATCTATAGTGATGCTTCCGGAAAAGGACTGGACTGCGTTCTTCAACAACACGAGAAAGTGATTGCTTATGCATCTAGGCAATTACGGACTCATGAGAAGAACTACCCCACACATGATTTGGAGCTTGCAGCGGTGATATTTGCTTTGAAGCTTTGGAAGCACTACCTGTATGGAGAGAGAGTGAAAATATTTACAGACCACAAAAGTCTGAAATATGTTTTCACTCAGAAGGAGCTGAACATGAGACAGAGACGATGGCTGAAGCTGATGAAAGATTTTGACATCAACCTGCAGTATCATCCGGGTAAGGCTAATGTTGTTGCAGATGCACTTAGTCGATACCCGATGGCAATGTTCTTGACCAAGGAGCGTCATTTGCTGGAGGACATGGAGAAGCTTGGATTGGAAATTGTACTGCCCGAGGAAGAGATGAAGAAACTTGAAAGAGAAGCCATCGTACCAGAAGATGAATCATCATTGATGCAGTTGCAAGTGCATTCGAGTCTTATGGACAGGATCAAGGAGACACAATTCCAAGACGAGACGCTTTGCAAACTTAGAGATCAAGTGCTGGCAGGAACACTTGAAGGATTCTCAATCGCCAGCGACGGAGCACTAAAGAATGGTACGAGGCTGTGCGTACCAACTGGCGAACTGAGGAATGAGCTGATGCAAGAAGCGCACCAGTCGCAGTATTCCATACATCCTGGAGCCAACAAAATGTACCGGGATATGCGAACAATAGTATGGTGGTACAGAATAAAGAAGGACGTATCCAGGTATGTGGCTAGATGTTTAATTTGTCAGCAAGTTAAAGCTAGCAGGCAGAGACCAGCATGACTATTGCAGCCCCTTGACATCCCGGAATGGAAATGGGAGCACATAACGATGGATTTTGTATCGGGACTGCCTCGATCCCAAGGAGGGAAGGATGTCATTTGGGTTATTGTGGACCGACTGACGAAGTCAGCTCACTTTATCCCCTTCAAGGTTGGTTTATCCACCGAGAAGTTGGCAGCACTGTACATGCGGTATATCTACCGAATTCATGGAGTTTCGGTAAGTATCGTATCTGACAGAGATACTAGATTTACCTCTCACTTTTGGAAGAGCTTGCATGACAGCTTGGGAACCCAATTGAAGTTCAGCACCGCCTACCACCCCCAGACTGACGGACAATCGGAGAGAACAATCCAGACGCTAGAAGATATGCTGAGATCCTGCGTTCTGGAATTTGGAGGGTCTTGGGAAGACCATTTGCACTTGGTAGAGTTCTCTTACAACAACAGCTACCAAGCTAGCATCGGGATGACACCGTTCGAGGCACTCTATGGACGTCGTTGTCGCACTCTACTTGCTTGGGACGACGTTGGAGAACGAGTGTTGCTTGGACCTGAGATGGTGACCGACGCAGCAGAGAAGGTGAGAATGATCAGAGACAAGCTCAGGATTGCCCAAGACAGACAGAAGCATTGGGCTGATTGTAGCAGACGGCCTTTGGAGTTTGAAGAAGGCGACAGTGTGTTTGTGAAGATCTCGCCTACCAGAGGAACAATTCATTTCGGCAGAGCAGAAAAGTTAAGCCCCAGGTATATTGGTCCATTTGAAGTACTTAGCAGGATTGGAGAAGTGGCTTAACGGGTGGCTTTACCCCCAAGTCTCGAAGGCGTCCACAACGTCTTCCACGTCTCGCAGCTGAGACACTACATCCCAGACCCGAGCCACATCTTGGACCATTCAGAGCTGGAGATTGGACCCAGCCTCACAGTGCCGGAGAAGCCAGTAGCGATATTGGACAGAGGCGAGAAGAGAACCAGGAACTCCGTGACGCCGATAGTCAGAGTGATGTGGCGGCACAACTCACCAGGCGAGTCGACCTGGGAGCGAGAAGACCAGATGCGGGAGCAGTACCCGTACCTGTTTGAGACTTAAGGTAATCCCTAACCTTGCCTTTAATTTCGAGGACGAAATTTTCTAAGGAGGGAAGATTGTGAAACCCATTTCTTGTGTATTAAATTATTATTAGTATTCTATTATTATTGTAATTATTATTATTATTTCAAATGTTAAAATTATTTCAAAATTAATAATAAAGATTTTTGGATGAACCCAGACCCGAGTCTGAACCCAGACCCAGACCCATTTCTTCCTATTTCTAATTTGGTCTTTAATATATAAAAAAAAACTTTGGGGAGCTGGTCCACGAAGGACCAGCATTTTCGTTCTCACGAGCACCCCATTCTTCTGAGAGAAACTTTCTCTCAACTCTCTCCCTCACTCACACGTACATCTCTCTTTCCCCTACTTTCTCCTCACCACTCAAGCAATCACCCCCACTTCCCCTTATTAAACCACTCTCTCCCATTACTCTCATGCAGAACACAATCCCCTCACAAACTCCTTCTTCCTCCAAGCTCCACTCCCTCACAACCTCACTCTCTTCCCCACACCGCGAGCCGACCCCGGTGCTCCGGCCCGACGCCAGCCCTTCGTGCCTCCTCGCACGCCCCTCCGGCCGAGCCCCCTCTCTCCTCGCACGCCCCACACCCGCGCCCGACCCCTGGCCGCTGCCCTCCGGCCGACCCTCGCCGGATCCCGCAGCCGCGCGCCCCTCCGGTCAGGCCGACTCCCCTGGCCGCGACCCCCGCGTCCTGATCCGCTGTTCCGTGGCAGCGTTGCCGCTGTCCGCTGCGACCCCCGCGCCCCGATCCGCGTTCTGGGACTTTCCGTTCTCGGCCAGGAGCTGAGTTTCAGTTGGACGCTGTCCCGGGTTTACATTGCTGTCCGGATCTCCTTTTCTCTTCTATTATTTATCATCTGAGAGCTCTAGCCGAGCAACCTGAGGTATAACCCCTGTCCCGCCCTTTTCTTCACAAGTCTGTGATGAGAATGATCCCCGATTCCCCTTGGAAATTCGGTTTTAGCGACGTCGTATTTTTTCGGAACCTTCGGAAAGGTTCTGTGGATTATTTTGGGATTTCCGGAATATTTCGGGAATTGGTTTTTGGTATATTTTGGCTTTCTGGATTTTTTTGGTAGCGTTCTGTGACGTTTTTGGTTTGGAATCGGACTTCTGAAAATTATTCGGGTCGTTCCGAATTTATCTGTGGATTGGTTGTGTTTATTCTGTATATATATTTTGGGGATTCCCTGGTTTGGGATTTGCAGGAAAATTATCGGCACAATTCCCAGTTTTTGGGTTGACCAAAAACAGAGGAGATGCTGCCAGATTTTTTCGTAAATTCTAGAATATTTTAAAAAAATAAATTTAAAATGGATTTCGGGATTTTATTTGATATTTGGTTTTGGGCGACGACCGTATCGGTCAATGGGCCCCGGCTAAGTGCAAACGAAACCGGCTTCGCCCGGACGTTGAGGCAATAGCCCAGTTGAGTATTGGACCATATCTGAGACTCTATATTTTATCTTTATTTTTAGTATTTAATTTTGTTCATATTTTATTCATATTTAAAGTTTAGGACTAACGGCAGTTTTGTCTTATTTCAATTTATGTAAATAAATTGTAATGGGCATAAGCCCAGCTGGCTGTGGTCTGTAACTGTATTTGGTAGCATAGATTTTGTTATTTCTGATTTTGCGAGTTTTTGGTAGCGTTCGAATAAATTGAATAAAAAGGTATTTTCGTATAAAAATTAATAAAATTTTCTCACCTAAAATCTATCAGTTTTATTATTAATTAAAAATCATGTATTTCTCTCTAAATAAGAAATTAGTTTTATATTTATAAATTATGAAAATACAAAGTTTTAATCAATTAATCTGGTATCGACGTGTTTTTCCAAATACAAAGTATAAAACGATCTTTTTCCTCGAATTAAATCAACGCACAAATAATTGTATTTTCGTGTTTGGTTCAATAAAGAATTAAAATTGGATTAGGTTACAAATAGAGAATTCAACTAGCGTAGCTAGATTGGTAAACCTGGAATCTGAGTCAATTTCTCGAATGTAGGAATTCGAGGACGATTCTGAATTCCCGTCTCGAAGTCTTCATCCTCTCCAGTCAAGTTCATTTTTGAGGCAAGTATAGTTTGTGTTAGTTTTACAGTTATTTTAATAATCGCTTTACTGCAAGTTTAAACCACGATGCAAACACGAAACTCTCTCGGAGAGTACCGAATGCAACTACTGTACTGATTGGGGACTGGGGGAGTAGAGTAATGTTTATGACCAAAGCCAACTGTAACTTAGAACTGTATTAGCTTACCCCTCACACACACGGGGATAAGCCGAATCGTATCAATAGGATACAACTGTACATCCCAAGCCGGTCATATTCATTGCCTATTTAAATCACACTGTTTTACTGCTGAAAAACTGTTCATTTTTAAACTGTTTAAAATTGCATGATTCTATTATTTATTTTAACTGTTTTAAATTAGCATGAATTGTACTTTGCTCCCTCCTGACTGGAGATACATTTTTAGGGAACATTGAGGATGCTGAGCTGTTAATCAGCAGCTACTACGACCCTGTGTTGTACCCGGTAGTGCTGCCAGAGTCCCCATTGGAGGACGTTGGGACTGAGGCCGATGAACCGACTGATAGATAGTTTTTCTTATTCAGCATTGTTGTTTATTTTCAAACTCTGTTTATTTATTTCAGAACATCTTTCAGTTGTATTTAATTCCAAGTTTAATAAAGTTTCATTTTCCGATGTTGAGTTGTGACAAATATATTGTTGTTGTATGGTTACCTGCTACTGGAACAGCTTACTGCCGCCGTCTCAACAACGGTGCAGGCTGGGCATGATCCGGTTCGACCCAATTAGTTGGGATCGGGTCGTGACATTATCCAAATTGAAATTTTCTCAAACTTGTTACTTTTTTCACAATTTCGTTAAAATTCTTTACTCTATATGAAAATTTCTGATATAAATATGAGTTTATGACACTAATCAGTGTAAACTTTGCCTTTCTTTTTTTCCCTTCAGAAATTGGGTAGCCGGCTTTATCCTTGTGTGAGAAGACGTTTTGATCCTTAGCCAATCTTGTCACAATCCATAGCCAATCAGATTCTCATGAAAGAATAATCAGAAAATTTCATGTCGAGCGATAAAATTTTATGTACTTATGTAAAAGAGGAGAAATTTAGAGATATTATGGAGAGAGGGATATGACACATCTTAGATGGCGTCCAGTAACAATCTGGCGCCATCTTACATGACACCCAATTTTTTTTTATTTTTTCTAGCTTCTGATGGTGCCAATTTTTTTTGTTACGTAAGACCATCTCCAATGGAGGTTTCTATCTTCCCTATTTCTATGAAAGAAATCTATTTTTAAAAAAAATTCTCCCGGTGATTTCTATCCTAGGTGACAATGATGTAGGATGGAAACTTTATAGGAGGGTTTCTAAGACCATCTCCAATGGTTATTTCTAAAATTGAGTTCTTATCCTACTTGGCATTGTACTTTAAGGAGATTTTTATCCTAGTTGGAAGAGTTTCTACATAGAAATTATAGACATACAAAAATGCTCTCCAATGGTTCTCCATTTCTATCCTATGTGTCACATAGTAAAAGGACCAATTTAATGGTGTGGGGCCCAATAATTATTGTCATGAGAGATAGGAGAATTTCTATGAGAGTTTTTACATGTAGAAACCCTACTAGAAAGTTTCCATCCAACATCATTGCCACCTAGGATAGAAATGGTGATAGAAATCACCATTGGGAGAAATTTTTTCTAAAATGGATTTCTTCCATAGAAATAGGGAAGATAGAAACCCCCATTGGAGATGGTCTAAATTCTCCTATCTCTCATGACAATTATTATTGGGTCCCACACCATTAAATTGTTCCTTTTACTATGTGACACATATGATAGAAATTGAGAACCATTGGAGAGCATTTTTGTATATCTACAATTTCTATGTAGAAACTCTTCCAACTAGGATAGAAATCTCTTATAATGCCTAGGTTAAGAACTCAATTTTAGAAATCACCATTGGAGATGGTCTAAGAAATTGATTTTCTCATCTCCTTATATACAATTTTATCCTCTTCTTTTTTTAATTTTTTTCTTCTAGGTTCGTAGATAACTTTTTTAAATAAAATCTTAGATAAAATTTAAAATAGCATAACTTTGAATAATAGATTCAAGATAAAAGAGATAAAATTGGTAACAATTTAAACTTCTATGGAGTTAAATTTAGGTTAGAATGACATAATATAAATAAAAGATATATATAAAAATAAAAGATTATACTTAGTGATAAAAAATATAATTTATCAGGTGAGAATATAAAAATATCTTATAATATATATGATGAGAATACAAAAATATGTAATAATTGATCAGATGAGAATATCTAATATTAAATTTAAATAAATGTCTCAAAAAACTAAAAGATAAAATTGTATATAAGGAGATGAGAAAATCAATTTCTCACGTAACAAAAAAAATGGGCGCTATCTTGGAACCACTACAATGTTACTGGCTGCCATCTAAGATGTCCCATCACTCTCTCGATAATATTCCTAAACTTCTCATCTTTTACATAAATATATTAAATTTTATCCCATCTTTTAGATAAATACATCAAATTTCATCCCCCGATAGTCCGTATCAATTTTTTTGAAGAATAATTGAAACGAGGACCACACAACGATCAAGACTTATTTATACATAATCCATAGCCAATTCTATTTTTACGGAAGAATAATTGGAGACAAGGACAACAACAACACCAGGCATCCAATAATATGTTTAGGACCAATACTATTGGAAGCCTAAAATTAAGATGTATAATGTTATTTATAAAAATAATTATGATATAGTGATTAATATAAATTAATTATGGCATAATAATAATAAAATAATTATAGTCTAGTGGCTAATATTAAATAATTGTGGTGTAATAGTTTTTTGTTTGATGGTGTCCGGTATTACGTTTAAGATTTTTTTTGCAGACTGTATTGTATGTCAATTCTCACGATATAGAAAGAATAATACGTCCCCTAGCTCGATCCACTGAGCTTCTGTCACTAAGTCATGACTTTTATGTCTCTCTTTGCTGACCACCAAGGACACTCGAATTTGACATTCTAGAGGTTTAAGATAATAGTTAATATAAAATAATGGTGGTGTCGTGGTTAATATATTAGTCTTGTATTGTAAAAATTCTTAGTTCAAATCTTAGTAATAAGAATAATTTTAATTTCTTTTAGACTTAACTGTACTTTGATACCCTCAACTATTTTCGTTTTTCAACTTGATATCTGATTTTTTTTTTCAACTGAATTTTTTTAGACAGTAATACTCCTTCTCAAAATTTAAAACTACTCACAACCTCCCCTAAGTTTTGGGATTTTTTTGGTATTAAGTTGAAAAACAGAAATAGTTGAGGATATCAAAGTATAATTAAGGTTTTTTTTATATATTATATATGGGGACCATTTTAAAAGTTGACTTTGGGCCTGTATGAGTTCAGGCCGGCCCTGGATGACGGTTTGTATTAGACTCGGATTGGTCTGTCAAAGCTTACAAAATTTGGAACAATCAATCAATCTCATCCATATAGAGTTCATACTTGTATAAACCAGCTCCATATGGTGCCTTCCCCCCTAGCTGGTATATATTGGCAATTTCTTTGGGTTATTTAGTTTTAGGTTATCACATATGGTTATTAGAATTTGGATTTCAAAATTATTATTTACGTAGGCTAATGAACAATAATTTCAAATCCAAATTCTAACATCGTCAATTTCTAAACTCAAATTCTAATATCCACACACACACACACACACACACACACACACACACACACACACAATATATGTGTGTGTGTGTGTGTGTGTGTGTGTGTGTGTGTGTGTGTGTGGATATTAGACCTAGTGGTTAAGAGAGATGCATGCCCTCAGTGTAGGCGACTTCGTCACAAGTACCCATTCCTTCAAAAAAAGAAATATATATATATATATATATATATATATATATATATATATATATATATATATATATATATAGCAAATGACCTCTAGCCTAGTGGCTTGGCTCAGAGGGATGCATGCGGCCCAAGTGGTCGGGAGTTCGAGCCTCAGTGGAGACGAATTCGTCACAAGTATCCATTGCTTCAAAAAAAAAAAAAAAAAAAAAAAAAAAAAAAAAATATATATATATATATATATATATATATATATATATATATATATGTGAGATTCTAAAATTAAATATCTCACTTTTATGTGATATCCTAAAACTAAATATCTCAGTTTTTTAATGTTTCAATTTCAAAGAATAGGCGAAGAGCTTAGTCACACAAATATGAATCCAAGCTCACATCTGTGCACTTAAGAACCATCCAAATACATTCTGCGCTCATATTTGGCCGTCTTGATTGTGAAACTCAACTAATTACATCATGCAAGCTCATCGACAGCTCAAACTTGTATAAATCAGCTCCATTCAAGTGTGTGGAACGCATTCGTCACATCTGCATAAAATCTCCAACCATGACTTCAAAACCAATTTGAGAATAATTATTTCAAACACCATTTTTTTTTAATGAAAATTATAATTTTTAAATGAAAGAAAAGAAAAAAAAATTAATTTAATTTAATTTTCTTTATGTGAACCAAACAAGGTGTTGGGAACGAAGCGAGAAAACCGTCCCCCCAAACCAGAAAGTCCTGCGAGAGAACCGAACAAAAGCACACAAACCAAAAACGCCAAATACAATCGCAGACACAAAGATTTTTGACGTGGAAAATCCTTGCGGGAAAAACCACGGGACGATCGGAGTCCAACCCTGAAGAACCTCCACTAATGGAATAAAGAGAATACACCCTCTACAAGCTCCTCCCGGTCCAACACGGATCACCACAACTCACTTGAAAGAAGAAAAATTTTGATTGCGGACTTCGAAGAACAAGAGATGCCGAAAAATTATTCGAAACAATCTCTCATTCACAATAGTCCTTAATCCTCTCTCTCTCTCAAAGATTGTAAAGCACTCTTATTTTTGAGATGAGTTTACAACTAGCATGCATCACCCTTTTATAAGCTCTTGGTAATCCATACATGGAAGGCTAATATATATGGAAACTTCCAATATGCATCAATCATATATTTAATGGAAATCCAATCATAATTGGCTTGCCATAATTGGAAACCCAATTATATGAAAATCTACAATATGAAGGATCCAATCATAAATATATGATCATGTAAATATGGTCATATATTTTCTTACCATATATGTTCCAAAATAGGATCTATGCACTCCCCGAGCTTCTCCGACACACGAATGATGCTCGTCGCTTTCCGGGGTATTCTTCACATAGGTTGGGAACCCCACCCACTCCAACAAATCTCCTCCTTCACAACTAGGTGGAGGAACTCGTCATCCCGACGATCCGTCTGCAGTACTCAAAATTTTTTCCTTGGTAGAACCTTCGTGAGCATGTCCGCTCCATTGTCATCAGTATGGACCTTCTCAAGCATCGCGTCCTTCTTCTCAACTACATCTCGTATCCAATGATACCGAATCTCAATGTGCTTGGACCGACTATGAAATGTCTGGTTCTTCACAAGCTGAATGGCACTCTGGCTATCGCAAAGCAAAGTATACTGCTCTTGCTTTAGCTCCATTTCCTGCAACAGCTTTTTCATCCACAGCAACTCCTTGCAAGCCTCCGTCGCCGTAATGTACTCTGCCTCTGTCGTCGACAAGGCAACACACTTCTGCAACCGCGACTGCCACGATACCACTCCTCCAGCAAATATTATCACATAGTCCGAAGTCGATCGCCTCGTGTCTACATCTCCAGCCATATCAGCATCGGTATACCCAACCAGCTTCGGCTCGTCACCACCAAAAGAAAGTCTCCAATCGGCAGTGCCCTGAAGGTATCGTAGAATCCACTTGACCGTACTCCAATGTACCCTTCCAGGATTTGAAAGGTACCTGCTAACTGTGCCAACTGCATGAGCGATGTCTGGTCTCGTACACACCATAACACACATAAGGCTCCCCACAGCTGAAGCATATGGAACCCGCTCCATATCTTCTTTTTCGTCCTCGGTAGATGGACACTGCTCCTCAGTGAACTTAAAGTAGGCCGCAAGGGGGTAACTCAATTTCTTCGACCCGTCCATACCGAAACGCTGAAGTACCTGGTGAATGTACTTCTTTTGGGACAAGTGTAGCAACTTGGACTCTCTCTCTCGGCTGATCTCCATCCCAAGAATAGTCTTTGCTGCACCCAAATCCTTCATAGAGAAGGCCGCGCCCAGTTGGCGCTTCAACTCTGCTATCCTAGTGGCATTCTAACCCACTAATAACATGTCACCAACATAGAGCAATAAAATGATGAAATCATCTTCGGCAAAGTACCTCACAAATACGTAATGGTCCGACGTCGTCCGTATATAGCCATACTCCCCCATAAACGACTCAAACTTCCCGTACCACTACCTTGGAGCCTGCTTCAGAACATACAAGCTCTTCCTCAGCCGGCAGACCAAATGTGACTTGCTCTTCTCACAGAATTCCTCTGGCTGCTCCATGTATAACTCCTCCTCAAGATCACCGTGGAGGAATGTCGTCTTCACGTCCACCCGAATAGACGAATGCTTGACGACAGGCGAAAAGATCTCATCAGAATCAACGCCTTTCCGCTGATCGTAGCCTTTAACTACCAGCCTCGCTTTGTATCGAGGGCGAGTAGCATCATCCGTCTGCTTCACTCTAAACACCCATCAATTCTTCAAAGCCTTCTTGCCCTTTGGCAACCGCACCAGCTCATAAGTGGAATTGGCTTATAAGGAACTCATCTCCTCCTGCATAGCCTTCATCTACTCCTGTCTGTGTTCGTCTTCCATATCCTCTGCAAAACTTTCGGGCTCTCCCCCGTCATGGTCGACGCTCTCTGTCGCTCCTTCTCAGTGGAGCCTCTGGTGCTGGTTGTATACCAACAGCCTCCTCCTCTTCAGGAACCGCCTCCCCGACATGCTCATCCTCTTGAGGGACACCCTGACCACCATCAGCAGGCTGATGATCAAGGTTGGGAGTAACTCCATGTACTGGCTCTCCCATAATTGGATCCTCTGCGATGTCCTCTGGAAACTGCTCGAAGCAAAATGACTCTAATTCAGGCAATTCCTCAGCTTCAGAAGGCGTCTTGGAATCCTGAGCGTTGGTCATGGTCTTATACTCGATGAATACCACGTCCCTACTTCTGTAGAGCTTTCTTCCTACCAGATCGTAGAGTCTATAGCTAAACTCATCCCGACCGTAGCCGACAAAGATGCATCGCCTCGTCTTCAACTCAAGTTTGGACCTTTCGTCCTTCGGTACATGCACGAAGGCCTTACAGCCAAACACTCGCAGGTGATTGTATGACGGCTCTTTGCCGTACCATACTTTGTCAGGCACATCATCCTGCAAAGAAGCATTAGGAGATAAATTAATAACATAAGTAGCTGTGAGAAGAGCCTCACCCCAATAACTGCCTGGCAAATTTGCTTCTGACAGCAAACACCGCACCCTCTCCATCAGTGTCCTGTTCATGCGCTCCGCTACACCATTGAGCTGAGGTGTCTTGGGTGGAGTCTTCTAGTGTCGTATGCCTTGCTCTCAGCAATAAGCATCAAAGAGACCAATGTATTCACCGTCGTTGTCGGACCGAACACACAATAACTTCTTGTCCGTCTCTCTTTCAACAGAGTCCTGAAACTCTTTGAAAGTAGGCAGCACCTGATCCTTGGTCTTTAAGGCATAGACCCAAACCTTCCTGGAACAGTCATCAATAAAAGTTACAAAGTAAGATGCACCACCAATAGATTTTATCTTCATAGGACCGCAGACATCCGAGTGAATCAACTCGAGCAACACCGGCTTTCTTGAACTTGGATGACTTTGGAAAGACACCCTATTTTGCTTCCCAGCTAAGTAGTGCGTGCACTTCTCCAACTTTGTAGACTTGAGCCCTGGAATCACCTTCCTGTTCACCAAGTAGCTCATTCCCTTCTCGTTGATATAGTCGAGCCGCATGTGCCACAACTCGATAGACGCATCACTGACTACGTTCACCTCCTGTGTTCCCTGTGCGCTCCCCTCCATATAGTAGAGATCGGACTTCTTGCTTCCTCTGGCAATCACCATCGAACCTCTGGAAAGCTTCCACTGAGTATTTCCGAAGAGACTGAAGAATCCCTCGTCATCCAACCTTCCAATCGACACCAGGTTAAAACGGATGTCAGGGACATGATGAACATCTTTGAGAACAAGAACTGTACCCGTCTTCGTTTTCAAATGCACATCTCCAACGGCAACCGCCATCGACACATCTCCATTGTCCATCTTCAACTCTCCATAGTCGCCTGTCGTGTAAGTGGCAAATAGTGCCCTGTTGTGAGATACATGCGCTGAAGCCCCTGAGTCCACTAGCCAAGAATTGTCATCGCAGGCGAGGTTTGTGATAACCTCATCACCTACGACGATCACATTGCCTCCATGTATCGAGGCTGCCGCTGTAGTGTTCTCATCTTGCTTTTCCTTGTCGCCCTTCTTCTCTCTCTTCCAAGCGAAACAGTTTCGCTTGATGTGGCCCTTCTTGCCAAAGTGGTAACACTTCGAGTTCTCGTACCGACCCTTGGACTTCCCCCTGCTCTTGTCTCTGCCATCACCTGGACCCCTGCTTTTGTCTCTTCCGCGGCTCTCTGAAACCAATGCCTCTGAGTGGTGGGATGTGGATGAAGTACCCTGAGAACGTCTCTGCATCTCTTCATTCAGCACCCCGCTCTTGGCAAACTCCAGACTGACCACGCCTTCTGGAGCAGAAGCGATCATAGATACTCGTACGGTCTCCCACGAGTCTGGCAATGTACATAGCAACCAAAGTCCTTGAACCTCTTCGTCGAACTTGACTCCCATCGAGGATAGCTGGTCCACCACGCCCTGGAACTCACTCAAGTGATCCGTAATGGATGCACCATCTTTGTACCGCAGACCCATCATCATCCGGATCAGGAACAATTTGTTTATCCCGGTCTTTTTCGCGTACAAAGATTCCAGCTTCTCCCACAACGTCTTCGCATGCTCAATATTGGCAACGTGGTTGTACACGTTCTCGTCAATGAACTGCCGCATGTACCCACACACCTGTATATGCTCGAAGTTCCAGTCCTTATCGGATTTGTCACTGGACTTCTCGGATACAAATACTGGAAGATGCAGCTTCTTGACGAACAACAAATCCTTCATCTTGCTCCGCCAATAATAGTAGTTGGTACCGTTCAGGTTCACCATGCGCACCGGTTTCGCGTCCATCTCTGCTTCCTGGTTTGACTGTCAACTCATGACACTTCTTTGAACCCAAAGCTTTGATACCACTCTGTTGGGAACGAAGCGCGGAAATTGTCCCCCCAAACCAGAAAGTACTACGAGAGAACCGAACAAAAGCACACAAACCAAAACGCCAAACACAATCGCAGACACAAAGATTTTTGACGTGGAAAATCTTTCCAGAAAAAACTACGAAACGATCGGAGTCCAACCCTGAAGAACCTCCACTAATGGAATAAAGAGAATACACCCTCTACAAGCTCCTTCCGTGTGAGACCTGTCTCAATGTATCGGTATTTTATACGGATACGTGTTTATTTGAGCCGTATTTCGTATTTATCAATTTGTATGATATTTTAAAATCTTCCGAAGTATTGGATTTTCATGACTTGGTTTTGACTTGGACTTGGTTTTATTGGATTTGGTTTAACTTGGCTTGGCATTGGATTTGGTTTAGTTTGGTTCTTTATGAGATGAGGTGTATGGTTTAGATTGAGTGGAGAGGAATGAATGGTGGAGATCACTTGAGCTTGTTATATAAGCCACTTTTTCTCTCTCCCTTCTCATTCACCCTCATTCATTTCTTTTCCACCAAACCCTAGCCATTGGAGAGAGAGGCAAGTACACCTTGCCAAACCTTGAACAAATTTATTTCTGTTTGTTCCATCTTCTTCCTTGCATGATTCTAAGCATCTTTAGAACTTGGAGTTTTCGGTTTTACTGAGTGGATGGTTGTAGATCTAGCTTTGTGGTATTTTCGGTTTTCATGGGTTTTGATCTGTCAAACTTGCAAATTTTTGCTAGTTGATGGTTTCATGTTGTAGAGAATTTCGTTCTACCCCATTTTGACCTATGAAAGTTCAGATTTGGACTCTGGATGATGGAATTATGGAGCTTGGAAGCATGACTTCATGGTGTTTTTCTCCTCGGAATTGGATGAGAAGAACAGTACTTGACCGCATGACTATTTCATGCGGCAAGGGTTCTTTCCTGCCGCATGGATAAATCCAGTCGCATGAGCATTAATTTATTGCCTTGGCCACATGGCCATTTTTCATCATTTGTTGGCATGCATTAATTGTATGGCCATTTAATTAATTATCTTTGTAGGTCCTAAAAATCAAGTTTCACCCATCAAAGTAGTCATGAAAATCAAATTGGGCATCCTTCAAGTGAACTGTGCAGGAGACAGATTGCGCACCAACTCGATTGCGTAGGCTGAACTGTGCACTCATCCAAGTGCGCAAGCTGACATGGCCTTGTCATCATTACCTGACAGAGAATCAGATCTTCTGACAACACGGAGGACAAGAAAACTGTTCGTTTATCGTGCAGCACAGCGCTCGAGGACAGCTGTACATGCAGCGTAATTGGCCAGACTCTTTGCAGCGCGGTCCATCTCAGCGCAATTTGAAGCCAGTGCAATTCAGGTGGCGCACTCCATCAATACAACTGATAAAGTACACGTGGCCTTCATGCCATCAATGACTCACTACGTGGTAACCGTCTGTACACGATCATGCGCATTTCAATCAAATAATGCCATGTGTCCAATACAGTTGGCCCACGATCAAATAACTGCCAGCGCAGTCTGATGTCTGTACGGTCTAATGCATGCGCAATCCATCTTGCGCAGTCCAGTATAACTAAAAAATAGTTATTTCTGGAACTCTTTAAATAGAGTTTCAAGTCCTTCCTAGGGCGGAACACACATATATCAGAAATCGTCACCAGAGATCAGGAGTTCTTATCAAAGTGCTGCTGCAATCTTCAGAGGCTATCGTCTTCAAAGTTCACATCGTCCAAGGAATAAAACGATCGTCATTCAGATCGGATTCCTATAGTTATACTTTCCCAGAATTCTTGTAATCTTTTTACAAAGTTTGTTGAAATAAAGATCAACTTTTGTTTTTGCAAACAAAATGGCGACTCTGCTGGGGACGACTTTCTCCTCCGACGAGGAAGTGACAACTCAATGTGACGTAGCATCTATCGGAAAGACGCAGAAGACGCTGGTTGTAAAGGTCAACCAGACGGCCTACGAGGCGATGATCAACTCCAGGACCACCCCTCGCACTGCAACAACTTCTGCCACGAGCAAAGTGCACCCAGTGTGGGTCCCCAAGACTGTTGCGCAGTCCACTGCTTCTGCTGCTCAGCCTGCTGCGCAGTCTACTGCCTCTGTTCCTAAGACCGATGTCTCTGTTGCGCAGTCTACTGCTACTGCCCATGCGCAGTATGCTGCTCCCCTTGACAGTGCACAACCTACTTCATATGTTGCTCTGTCAAAGTACAAGACTCCCATTCCTCTAGCGCAGTTGGCTGCAAATCTGCCTGCGCAATCCACCACTCCAGCAACCAGAGTGCAACCCAAACACTCTGGCAACAAGACTCTTGCTGCGCAAGTCACTGTGACTGGGGCCAGAAGACTTTCTGCCAGAGTTACTCATGCGCAACCTGCCAGTGCGCCAACAGCCACTTCAATCCCTGCACAAACTGCGCCAGCGCAGTCTAAGAGAGACAGCCCTTTGGCTAATCTCTTCTCTTCCCACAGCAAGAGGAAAAGCTCTGCTCCTCCTCTCAAGCACCCTGTTGCTCCGCGCAATCCACTGGGGGTAGTCTTTTGGCTATTCCTCCTACTTCCCAGAACAAAGGAAAAGGCCCGTTGGTCTTTTCTCAAACTTCCTCGTCCCACGAATTGGAAGGCAATAGAGGGAAACGCTCTTTAGCTAACCCTTCTTCACAAAACAAAGGAAAAGGCCCTTTGGTCTTTTCTCAGTCTTCCTCGGTTTTTACCGTAGAAGATCAATCTGAACGTGCTCCGGCACCAATCAGTACAAGAACTCTCTCTAATCAGGGTTCTTTTTCCGTCCTTGCCAAAGGGAAGTGTATTGATCAGAGAGGTATTCTGCCTACTCTGGTAGCAGAATTTCAAGATCTCCCAACTCTCAAGATATCCCGTTCAAAACAGAAAAAATTGCTGGTGTCTTAGACTGAAACCCCTGGGGGTGAGTTTGCTGATCTAAGAACTTATCTCAATAAACCAACTTCGGTGAAACGCAAACAGCCAATGCCGAAGACCAACCAGCATCAGAAGCAAACTTCCAGGATCAAAAATTCGGACACCCATGCCAATGAAATTAGTACTTCCCTGTACACTCAAAGGACAAAACATTTGAAGAATCGGAACCATGTTCCAAATTTTGTCAAAGAACATATTCATCGAACTTCTTCTCGTCCCGTCATTGTTCCCGATCTCCGAGAACACCTTAAACAAAAACGGGACAACATCTCAACGCCTCCAGAGCAACCACTTGGATACCATTATAACCACAAAGTTGTCATCAAGTGTTGTTGTCAGACAACAAGACGATCTGTCTTCGATCGTTTGAACTTTACAAACTCTGAACCTATGTCAGAAGATGAAGATGAAGTTTTGTATGCTTCCGTCAACATGACTTCCAGAGACATAGGGGGTAGGAAGTGCTCCAAGTACGGCAAGCCTCGCAAGCCAAGCCAGTGGTATTTGGATCTACTCCAAGAATCTTCTAAAGGAGTATTCCAACATACCAGATCCCGAAGCCGAGATACAATCGGTCAAAGGAATCTTCAAGATCCTTCCGGTCATCTCCCTCCTTCTCACTCAGGAGATGATTCTTTCTCCGACTACGATGCATACAGCGAAAGTTCAGAACAAACAGTGTCCTCCACTGTACCTAGATAAGTGACAGCTTATGTTGTCACTGAAGACCCAGATGCTTCCAGTTCGGCTAGTCAAGAACAACGAATAGCTGTGCTAGAAGACAAGTTGAAGACCATGGCCGAAATGGTTGCAAGTATGCATTCTATCATTGTGGCCCAGCATACAGTACCACCGACTGTACTTCCTGTAAATCCTGAAATTATAGCATCGTCGGTGCCTTCAATGCAGGACTGGGGGTAGCATCTCCTCAACTACCTCCGGTACAGATTCAACCTACACCGAGTCAGTCAGGTGCTGGGGGTAGTGCTTACCACGCTGTTCCTCCCCCCAACACTGTGACTCAGCCTGCTCCTTCAACATCAGTGAAGGATGCCAATGAAGCTGTCAAGCTCCTGCGCACTCAGTTCGAGGCCTTCAAAGAGAAGGACAACTTGCAGAGGTTGGGGATCAAACAACCCTATCCAGTTGAATGGAAGGAAGTCCCATTTCCTTCGAAGTACAAGATTCCAACAATCTCGTTGTTTGATGGCAGAACTTCTCCTAGTCAGTTTATTAACCACTTTGAGGTAATGACTGTCCAACTTCAGCCAAATGATGCTCTTCTTACTAGAGTATTCGTCGGTTGTTTAGCCGGCGTAGCATACGATTGGTACAGAAGCTTGCCCGATGGTTGTATCACCTCCTTCTCAGGTCTAAAATAGATCTTCTTAGAACGATTCTATGAGGGGATCAATGACATGACCATGTCAGCCCTCAATAAAATCAAACAAAGACACAATAAAACTGCTGAGAGTTTCATTGAAAGGTTCCGCCGGAAAGCTTTGAAAATGCCTCCTGGAACTCCGGCCGCTGTCACCATAGACACCTGCAAGAAAAATCTTTTGCCTATCATCAGTATGTGGACGGGATCTACTCAGTTCCAAGATTGGCCATCCTTCATTGTCAACGCTAAAGCAGCTGAAGTTAGTGCCGACAAATTCAAGCAGCTAGGGGTACAAATATCTAACCCCGACAGGGATGAACACCAGACATCGAGTGGTGGTAATCGCCAGAACAACCGCAAGGGGAAAGAAACTTTGAATATTAACTTGAAGAACAAAGAATCTCTGGCGGTCAACGTAGCTCCACCTACGTCTGCTTATACTCCTTCAGCACCTCCACCAAGGGAACCTCGTCCGAAAGTAGAGTACTCTTTTGATGAGAATGACACCGTGAGCATCTTTGATTGCTTGATTAAAAATAATAAGATCCAACTCCCAGACCCGAAGAAGCCTGATGAAGTCGGCAAAACTGATCATCCTAAGTACTGTGTCTATTACAGGTTCATTGGACATCCCACTCGAGCATGTTATGTGCTCAAAGGCAAAATCCAAGAGCTGGTCAATGCTGGTATTGTCACTCTACAGCAAGACGAGATGACTGTTACCGCAAACATGGTCTCAGTTCAATTTGGTGACTTCCTCCCGCAGATGGTACAGCATGGTGTCATTCCTATCCCCAAAGCTACTCTTGAGATCGAGAATCTTCCTCCTCCACGAAGTGAAGGTCTCGTCCCCTTGTCTCTTGACAATAGCGAGATTATGTGGATTCATCCTGATCTTGCTTCAGAGTTCGAACTTCTCTCTTCCTCCAAGAAGAAGGACCGCTCCAAGGGCAAGACAAAGACTTGCAATATGGTGTCTTTTGACCCTATAGTTGACGAAGAAATCTTGCTGGGCACCAGATCAGGGAAAGCCTATCTAAAGGATTATCCCGAAGCTCAAGAGAATCCTACTTCTTCTTCTGAGCCTGCTCCAGTACAGCCTGCTTCTACCGAGGGCAACCCTTCTGCCTCCTCACCAGTGGTTGTAGAACCCATTCCTCCCAAGCCGACGGTCACTGACAAAGGCAAACAACAAGTCCGCTTCGACAAACCTTTGAAGAAGTCATCTCCTTCTGGACTTGAAAAGCCTTACAACTTCGATATCTTGGCTCAGTTGGCCAATACACCGGCCCGGCTGTCAATCTTTGAGCTCTTGCGCCTCTCCAAAGAGACTCTGGAAACTCTGAGTGAGGCTCTTATGCAGGCAGAAACCTGTCTAGCCCTGCTAAAGAAGCCAAAAGCAGAATCAGTCTCTTGTCTCCATTGTCATAGTGTATTGGAGTTAATTCCAAACATAACTTTCACACAGGATGACATGCTGATGGAAGACAATAGGCATGATCGTCCTCTCTACTATACAGGATATGTCGACTCGATGAAAGTCGATCGTATTCTGATCGATCCAGGGTCTGCTCTCAGCATCATGCCGAAGACACTGTTGGATGCATTGAAGATCCCGGTGCATAGTCTTTCCAGTACAATCACCACCATCCTCGGGTTCAACCAGGAAAGGAGTGAGCCTCTGGGCAAGATTCGCCTAAAACTCCAAATAGGCAATCTTCGCACAAAGGTGACCTTCTACATCATTGACAATCATGGTTGTTCTTACAATGCTTTGTTGGAGAGACCATTTCTGCATGAACATAACATTGTTCCTTCGACTCTCTATCAATGTTTCAAATATGTTGATGATAATGGAGAGGTTCAAAAGGAGGTTGCTGATCTCTATCCTTTCAAAGGCGTCTAAGCATACTGCAACGATGCTCGTATGTACAAGAATGAATTCATGAAGGTAGTGCTGTCTTTGGACACTGAAGAAGAACAAGAAGCAGTGCCTAATGATACCCTCATCATACCTGTCAAAGGGCGTATTTCTCGTCCTCAGTCCTCCATGCCACTGGCTATTAACTTGCCAGTTCAGAAGCAACCAGCTGATGATGATCAGGATCAAAGGGAGCTCACCTCTTCTGAGCCACTTGTTATAGACTTACGTCGTAACAAGGAAAAAAGGTAGCTCACCTCTTCTGAGCCACTTGTTATTGATTTATATCATAACAAGGATAAAAGGGAGCTCACCTCCTCTGAGCCGCTTGTTATTGACCTCCGTCGTAACAGAGCCAATCTTCCTCTACATTCTTCTTCTCCCCCTCTTGTAATCAATCTGACCAAGCCTGCTAAGGCTAAAGGTCCTGCTGTAAATACAAAAGTATAAATCAATGAAAAAGCATCTACTTTCCAGTATACTGATGTCATTTATCATGCTAAGTGCTATTTGGATATGTTAGATAGCTTTCAATCATTTACGATGGGAGTTGTGCAATCTCTTCAAACAGAAGTCTTATTTGAACACCCAAAGGATTCATATCGTATTGTTCCCGCTCGTAAGAAAGGCGAGAGTCCAATACTTTTTAGTAGAGGACCGGAACAACAATTCAGCTATACGGATGATAGCAAAAGTAATGATACTGGGCATCTTCAACTCCATCGTTACAGTCAACAATCAAAAGACATCATCCGAAAGATGGATTATGACTTCAAGAGTGGCCTCAACTACGAAAAAGGTAGAAAAACTCCTATCCGTACGGCTGTGCCGAAAGGAAAGTCAGAGATGTACTACAGCAGGACCAAAAGAGGTCTCGGATATTCTTCACCTACGGTATTATCCCCAGCAGCCTTTGAATCCGATAGCGAGGAGCGCTCTAACTCTTCTGATTCCAGATCATGGGATTCTGACACCAGCATCGGTCAAGTTCATCGATTGACTGTATCTTCTAACATGGTCTCCGGCGAACTTCCAGAAGGCTATGATGAGGATGTTGAAGATAATCACGAAATAGATCCTTGGGCTCAACGAATGGATACCCAATGGGAACTCCGATTCGAACAAAGAGAACCTCCTACTGAAGATCAATTGGTTCAAATTGATGTAAGAAAGAGCGGGTCACCTCGTCCAATATTCATCAGCAAGAACCTTCCAGAGGCAGATAAGCAAGAATTAATTCTCCTTATTCAGGAATACATTGTCGTCTTTGCCTGGAGCTATGAAGATATGTCAGGTCTAGATCCCAAAGTTGCTACTCACAAATTGAACATCCTGCCTAATGCAAAATCGGTCAAGCAGCAACAACGGCGCTTCAAGCCAGAAATGATGGACGCAATCGACGATGAAGTCAAGAAGATAATCGCTTGTGGCTTTATTCGAGAAGAGCAACATCCTGATTGGGTAGCCAATGTCGTCCCAGTTCTAAAGAAAACCGACAAAGTTCGAGTCTGTATCGACTTTCGGGATCTTAATGAAGCATGTCCAAAACATGAATTTCCTCTCCCTATCACGGACGTCATGATTGACAACACTTGTGGGTTCGAAAGAATATCTTTCATGGACGGATTCTCCGGATACAATCAGATTCGGATGAATCCTGAAGATGAAAAATATACTTCTTTCCGTACTCCTCGCAGAGTCTACTGCTATACTATCATGCCATTTGGTCTCAAGAACGCTGGTGCAACTTACCAACGAGCCATGAGTACCATATTTCGAGATCATCTGCGCAAGACTGTCGAATGCTACGTCGACGATATTGCTGTCAAAAGTCGTCTAAAGAAAGATCACATCCAAGACTTGAGAACTATCTTCAACCTCATGCGCCAACATCAACTCAAAATGAATCCCACCAAGTCATTCTTGGGTGTCTCTAGTGGCAAATTTCTTGGCTTCGTCATTACCTCTAAGGGTATACACGTGGATCCCGAGAAGATCAAAGCCATTCAAGAGATGCGTCCTCCACGCAACCTAAAAGAGCTACGAGGATTCCAAGGTCGACTTGCGTACATCAGGAGATTCATTTCGAATCTGTCTGGACGCTGCAGACCATTTACTCAACTAATGAAGAAGAGTGTATCTTTCATTTGGACCGAAGAATGTCAACGTGCATTCGACGACATAAAGCGGTATCTCATGAATCCACCAGTCTTGGTGCCACCAATCTCTGGCATACCATTTTTAATGTATGTCCGTGCTATGGACCATTCATTGGGTGCTTTACTTGCCCAAAAGAACAAAGAAGGCCACGAACAAGCCATCTACTATCTCAGTCGTACTATGATTGATGCTGAACACCGTTATAGTCCGGTCGAAAAAGAATGCCTAGCTCTTATGTTTGCTGTTCAAAAGACTCGGAATTACATCATTGGCCAAACTATTTATGTCATATCCCGAGTTAATCTTCTTCGGGTACTGATGAAGAAGCCTAGCACACTCAATTCTCGGCTGGCTACATGGACCATTCTGCTAGCCCAATATGACATGGTATATGTTCCTCAAAAGTCTGTCAAAGGTCAAGCACTGGCGGATTTCTTAGCAGCTCATCCTGTTCCAGAAACGTCCAAACTCTATGATGAAATTCCAGATGAGACTTTGGAATCTAATACAATCTTCGAAGAATTTCCTACTTGGCGTCTATTCTTTGATGGTGCATCCAGGATTGGACCCAATGGTGCCATTGTCGCAGGAGTTGGAGTTGTTTTTGTTTCTCCAGACGGATCAGCTATTCAAAGAGCATACTCCTTAGATGAGTCTTGCTCCAACAACGTGGCAGAATACAATGCTCTACTCATCGGCCTTCAGCTAGCTAAACAGCTGGACGTCGAATATCTTGAAGTCTATGGTGACTCCAAGCTGGTTGTTAACCAGGTTAGAAGAACCTATGAATTTCGCCATCAAGATCTAGTGCCTTACTATGACGCGGCAATCAACATGGCTACATCATTCAAAGCCTTCTTCATCGATTATGTCCATCGAGCTTGCAATACCGAAGCTGATGCTTTGGCCAATCTTGCAGCAGTCCTAGCCATCCCTATCAAAAGACAGCAGGTGGTGGTTATCTCTAATCGAGAATTGTTCTGCGTCGAAAATAATCATAATATTGAGTTCAGTAATCTTACTGAAATCAATACTATCAGTGAAGATTGGAGAACTCCTTTCATTGACTTCGTAGTCCATGACATACTCCCTGAAGATTCCAAGGAGGCTACGAGTAATCGTCGGCGGTCTTTGCGATTCTACTACAATCAGACCACCAAAACTCTTTACCGGCAAACTTATGACGGCCTACTCTTGCGCTGTCTTGCTGGTGATGAAGCAAAGCAAGTATTACGTGAAGCTCACGACGGTGTCTGCGGAGCACACCAACCTGGTCCTAAATTACAGGATCGCGTCCGACGCATGGGTTACTACTGGCCCTCTATGGTATCTGATGCCATCGAATATGCGAGAAAATGTCGAGCTTATCAAATCCACGCAGATTTCATTCATCAACCGTCGGAATTCCTTCATCCGACTGCTGCTTCCTGGCCTTTTGAAGCTTGGGGCATGGACATCATAGGTCCCATCAATCCTCCTTCTTCTAGAGGACATCGATTCATACTGGCAATAACCGACTACTTCTCTAAGTAGGCCGAAGCTATACCATTGGCTGAAGTCAAGACCAGCAGCGTCATCAACTTCGTCAAACACCATATCATCTATCGATTTGGTGTACCTCGACGAATCATCCATGACAACGGACCTCAATTCATCAGCCAAAAGTTCACAAGGTTCTGTGACGATCACCGGATTAACAATGTCGCTTCGACAGCATACAATCCTGTTGCTAATGGCTTAGCTGAAGCTTTTAACAAGACTATCATCAAGCTCCTCAAGAAGTTTGTATCTACTAACAAACAAAACTGGAGTGAAAAGCTTAGGGAATGTCTTTGGGCCTACCGTACTACGGTCCGCAACCCTACAGGCTGTACACCCTTCTCTTTGGTATACGGCTGTGAAGCAGTTCTACCCCTGGAACTTCAAATTCCGTCTTTGAGGATTGCTATCGCCAACGAACTCACGACAGAGAATAACGATCTTCTCCGACTTTAAGAATTGGAGGCGCTCGATGAGAAGCGGCTATTGGCTCAACAACATATTGAGTTATACCAAGCCCGCATCTCAAAGACTTTCAACCACAAAGTTAAAGTTAGAGCCTTTCAGAAAGGAGAGCTCGTTCTAACAGTCTGGCGTCCTATGACTATGACTCACTCGAGCAAAGGCAAGTTCGATACAAAGTGGGAAGGGCCATATATCGTGAGCAAAGTTTTCTCAAATGGAGCCTATCAACTCACAGAGCTAGACGGTCGAGTTGCAATGATGCCTATCAATGGCAAGTTCCTCAAAAAGTATTATGTATAAATGTAAAAGACATTGCTTGTAATCATCAGACAAGTTCATAAATAAAATTCTATTTTATTTCATCTTGAATAATAGTACATAATATCAAGGAAGGTCACTATCATCCTTCTCAAAATTGGGACGTGGGCCACTGCCGTCCTTATTGAAGACATGATCAGCAAAAGAGCCGAGAACATTCTTGCTGGAACCCACCAGGAACTTGCAAGCAGCCATCCTTATGGCTTCTTCTTCTTCAGTCTTCCCTGGTTCAAGAAGGAAGTCCAAGATGTCCTTTGGCGGTTTGGGGGTAGACGAATCTTCGCCCGCTGCTATCTGCTTTGGTTGAGCCGGTTCGACTGGATGTTCCTCAGTATCCGCTTCAACCTTCGGGGCGATCTCAGCCTTCTTGGATGAATCTCCAGACGACATCTTTATGTTAAAAAGGAAAAGTGACCATCCCTTCTAATTTTCTGTTCTATTTATAGACAGAGATTCATACGACCACGAAACTTCATTTAATTCATCTGACGGTTCGTCCGTTCATTATATCCCTTTGACGGTTCGTCCGTTCATTATATGCATTCACCCGACGGTTTACCCGTTCACACATCCATCTGACGGTTCGCCCGTTCATCATCTGACGGTTCGTCCGTTTATTACATTTATCTGACGGTTTACCCGTTCATCACATTTATCTGACGGTTCACCCGTTCATCACATTCATTTGACGGTTCATCTGTTCATTTAATTCATTTGACGGTCCATCCGTTCATCCCTACGATTCATTTCGTTCATTTATTTCGTTCTCATATTTTGACGAATCATCCATTTCGTTTATATCAGCAACTTGTCATCTTTGATTAAGTTGTCTATTGAAATAATGATATTCAATAAGTTATATTTGCCACGTCCATATTACCTCTGAGCAGATATAATTGAATATGATTATTTTCCAAAATCAAGAAATATATCATGTCCTGTACCTCTGAATATATTTTCTATCGCTATTATTTATATCTTAATAAGATATGCAATAAATAATAGAGCCACCAAGAAAAATGACTTTTTATTCATTGATCAAAAATTTGAAAGACATTACAACATTACATATCACAAAAAGATTGAAGATACAAAAGTCTTTCTTATTCTGCCGGCGGAGTCATTAAGTTGGTCATCTGCTGCTTCAAAGATTGTAGCCGCTCCTCACGAGATTCCATCACCTGCTTCCTAGCTTTCTCAATCCCAGACTTGTCGTCAAAAGATGGCATAGTCACTATTCTGCGAGAGATTTCTTCTTGATGAGTTGCGACATACTCATCCCTTTCCAGAGTCAGAGCATTCAACTGTTGAACTGCAGTCTGGTGTTGTGCGGCCTCGTCCTCTAGAGCAAGCTGGACAAGTCTCAGCTCTTCTTTAAGACGGGTAGATTCTGATTGCAGCTCCACAACCTTCCTCTCCTTCTCGTCAGCAACAGATGCCACTGTTTCCACTTGGGCATTATACTCAGCAGACTTGTTAGTGAAAGCATCCAAGAGAATTTGGAAATTAACTTTCTCAACCGCAGCCTCTTGAGACATTTTTTCAAATCCAGCTTACACCAAGGGCTCCATCTCTCCCTTATTCAGCTCTTTGTAAATTTTGACCGATGCCTCTAGCTCATCTAGTACATGTTCGAGAAAAACAGCCTGAGCTTCGTCGCCTTGGTGACGGATGGCATTGATCAAATAGGAGGTTGGATCTCTGACGATGGAGAAACCAGCCTCTTCTTTTTCTATCACCCTATCTACTAAGGGTTTCAAAGACTTAAAGAAAAGGTTGTTGAAGGAGCTGACGACAAAACGGTTGGTAGCCAGAGCACCCGGAGTAGCAGCTACTCCCATAGATGTAGAAGCAGCAGCAGGTGTCTGTGACGACAGACGTCCGGTTTTTTCTCTTTGAGTAGATGGCTCTTTAGCCAGAGGAGCCATCGTAGAGCTGGCTGCTCCTCCCAGATGCTCTTCTGCAAAATCAAATGAACCTTATTATTGATTGTTGTTGTCATTAGCAACTAATGGAAAAGGATCAAAAGATCAAAGACAATCATACCATGACTTGCTCCAGCAATAAGCCTTTCATCTGTTGGCACAGATTATAGTCTAACAGAAGTAGCCTCAGACATCACTGCCTGGCTACTTCCGGCCTCAGAACCACCCGAGAAATGTTGGCTACCGCTAGCGATAGCCGTTACTTGCACTATGTCTGTGCACACGGGAGGAACCGAAGAAGATTCAAGTTCTGCATGGATAAAAATGTAAATGTCAGCTATTTGAATCTATGAAAAGAAGGTAGATAAAATCATTTAATACCTTTTGGATGAGTAGGAGTAGTTTCAGCAGGTGCTACTTCTACATCCGTATTCCTTTCCGTAGACACGTATACCTCCACATCCGCTTCAGAATTTAGTGTGTCGTCTACAGCTTTGTGAGACATGTGGATATCAGTGCCTTCTTCGGAATTTAATGTATCATCAACATCTTCTGTTGATGTATCTTTATTGCTTATGCTATCCTCTGGAGCTTCCTCGCTGGCAGTTGCGGCAACAGCTTCCTCGCTGGATTTAGTGTATACACTTGCTCCGGGAGAACTGTTTGCCATTAAAATTGTTTGATTGAAAACTTTAACACAAATAGAACAGTGTTACAATATAGGACTTCGATGTAGTCCTAGGAGTACACTTTTGTTTAAACTGGGTCCTTAGTGCCAATGGAGCGAGTGGTAATGTGTTGACTCCGTTGACGGGCTGACGACGATTATCGGTTCTCTGAAGGTGTAGATTGCTCTGGATACTGGAGCTTGCTGAGAGGAGGAAGACGTTGAGTGTCTGTAGCTGCCTCTCTGGTGATTCTCTGTATGTTCGTCCAGGATTCTCCCCTGTGTGTCTGGAAGAAGGAAATGATTTCTCTATTTATAGCTGGGCAGGTTGGCTGCTCATGCGCACATATGTAGGATGTGCCGGTACGTAGGGACGCCACATGGAGATTGCTGATGGAGGCGTATGGATGATGCGCCCTACTCGAGGGGTTGAATTCTTCATACTGCTGTTGTGAGCCGGCACGTAGCAGAGGAGAAGATCTTTCCGTTGCTGAAATCTTGGATGAGTTGCGTCAAAGGACACGTGTCGTCGACTCATGGCTCGGAGATCTCGGATCTGATGGGGGGATAATTTGGTGGGATGCGCCTTGGATTGGGCGCATGATGAGATTTTGGCTCGTGACCTTTAGGAGTCACGAACCATTCTAGGCGCATGGCTTTTGAGGCGCATGCAGGCGACTTTCCTTCTGTCTTTCGGGATCAGAGATCAGTCTGGGGCGCATGGCTTTTGAGGCGCATGCAAAGCTTCAACTGGAGACACTTCTTCTGTCTTTAGGGATCAGTGAAAGGTCTGAGGCGCATGGCTTTTGAGGCGCATGCGGATGGTTGGGTGGCCACGTGGCAGTAGCCGTCGGGGTAAAGTCGTGATGATGCTGACATTGTGGACGCTTCGTTTTCTGCAAAAGCTGTCAACCGTTCAGACTTGGGGAGGCGTGCTGCCAACTCTGTCAGTTCAGCATTTAATGTTGGTGACATTCGATGGACAGCTGAGTGGGCGCGTTGGTTGACGTTCCACTAGGCGTATGGGGACGTATGGGGGCGCATCCCCTATGATGCGCTCGGTACAGGGCGCATCTGTGGAAGGCGCTTGGTGTTTGAACAGCCGGCGCATCCGACACGTCTTCAATGATGCGGCTGTTTCGCTTCTCGAGTGTCTTTAAATAGCCATTTGGCTGAAGTCGAGGCGTCTAGTTCATCTATTTAATGTGAGTTCATTGCACGGAATTCGGAGAGCCATCCACTTGGCGCGTGGGTTTGATCTGCCCGGCCTATAAATAGTGGCATGGAGAGAAGGTTTGCTTCTCATTCCCTCACGTACCTCCAACATGAACTTGGGTATTCGGGTGCATTCTGTTGACGAAGTGTTCCCGAGGGTGAAGATGAGACACCTTGTCGTCGTTGATGCACTTGAAGGTGACTGTTATATCCAAAAGACGAAGTCGAGGGCTTCTGAGGAAGGCAGAAGGTGCCTGTTGCATCCAAAGATAGGGATGCTCGGGCCTCGTCTCCGTTATTCCGGAAGAGCCGTAGATCGGAATGGCGGTGCTAGGCTCTTTCTTCCTTCAAAGTGGGGGTTGCCCACTCTGGTAGGTTTGAAAGCTGCTCCTTTTGTCGCGGTTTCGATCACGGTCTTCCTTGGTCTTTGGAGGCTCTTTCGAAGCCTCCCCTGGCCACAGCCTTGCGGTGCTCTTCTCTTCCTTGGTTCCAGTCAGAGGGTTAAATGCTTTGCTTGGCGAAGCACTTATCAGGTGAGCCTGGCTGGAAGAGCGGCACATAACTGGGCTGCTGAAGGGATGCACATAACTGAGCTGGATGCACATAACTGAGCTGCTGAAGAGATGGTGGGATGCGCCTGGTTGGAGGCGCATGGTAACTGCTGTGCCTAACTGGCGGCGCATGGGGACTGCTGCGCCTATCTGGGGGCGCATGGTGGCCGCTGGCTGTAAACTTAGGATCTTTCTTTTATAGAAATTCTCCTTTGTACAACCTTTTCCAGACATGTAATAGACTTTTGTATATAAATATAAAATCCTTTTTCAAATGTCTATACTCATTGATTTTGCTGTGAAGTGTTCTGTCTGAATTTTGGCGCATGTAGTGTCTGGTGCATGGGCTTTCTGGTTGTGAAATTCCATGCTTCTACAAGACCCCCTTCAAAGTTTTCAAAACTTTTGAATAAGTTTTGGAATACTATGAATAAGAAGCATGGAGGTCAGGGCGCATGATTACTGGGCGCATGGCTGTTCGGGCGCATGCTCCTCTCAGTTAATGCATATGATGATGCCTCGGTAACCGAAAAGATTAATGATGATCTTTTGGTTGTATTTGCTGTTATCTCTTCACAGGACCCGAGGCGACGGCTGAGATCACTCCTCATCGGGTCACGCGTGCGACCATGCCCTATAAATAGGTGAGGGATGGAGAGAAAGAGAGAGAGTTCTTCTTCTTTGTGCCTTTGCCTTCTTTAGAGTTCTTCTTCAAAACCCTAACTTCTTCTTCTTTGAGAGAATGGCTCCCAAGACTCCTCGCGGCGGTGCTGGCAAGGGGAAGGAGAAAGCGAAGGAGCCTGCGAAAGTTGTGGCGGCTGACGTTCCTCGTCGGCCTGTCGAAGTTCGGCCGGAGGTGGTTGGTAAGTCTCATTTTTCGTACACCAACGCACATAGACCTTAAGTCTTTGATGATGTGCCGCGGTCTTTGCCCGCCAACGCGCATGGGTTTAAACCCTGATGATGCGCCGAGGCTCTACTGCTGACGCGCATGGGTTCAAACCCTAATGATGCACCGAAGCATTGCTAACGCACATGGGTTCAAACCCTGATGATGCGCCGAAGCACTGCCAACGCGCATGGGTTTGAACCCGGATGATGCGCCGAAGCTCCTTTTTTCGACACATTGTGTGTTCTCTTGTTGCTTCTAACATTTTCGGATCTTTGCTAGTGTCAATGGCAATCCCGTCTTTGAATGAAGTGTTCTTGGAAGCTGCTTTCAATCAGATGGAAGTAGAGTATAACGAGGAAGTGATAAACCCTGTTCAAGATGCTCTTATGCTGGATCAGCCTCCCGAGAGAATGACCCAAATCCGTGAACAACAGTATGGGTTCCTCAAATGGATGATGGAGCGTGGAGTTTTAAAATCTTCCACATCTGATAAAGTGACCTTCTTGAAGCCTGAGTTCTTATTCGGAGACCGCCTCACTTCTACTGACGCGACAGTGTTGAAGGTCAAGGGGGACTGGTTCTTTACAGCAAATGGGGTGCATATGACTGTTAAGCAACTTGAACGTCAATGGCCCTTGATGTCCTTCTGTCGTCTTGCTTCCAAGAGGAGGATGTCTTGGGATCTTACCCCCTCTCAGGGGGGAGCGGTGATTGGCATCATCCAGATTGATTCTACCTCCGACCAAAGGGATACTCTGACCGCCGTACGGTCTGGGTCTTCTTTCACCTGGTGGACTTTACGTCCTGGGAGCCTCTACAGTGATGTACCCATTGATACGTTTGCTTATAGTGCTTCGACTTTTACATATCGTATGTTTTTGATGGAACGCTCATACCCGAAATGAGATTTTCGGGTGGAGGGTTGGTGCCATTATGTTTCCAAATGGGATAGACTGACACTCTGGATCTTGTCGCATTTTCGGACTGAGCTCCGAGAGATTGGGTTGACTGCCGCGATCCGTGCTACCCAGGCGGGTGTTGACATCAATAGGCATATGTTTCTCGCACTCCTGGAGATGTTTGATATCCATACCGGGACCTTTTTTACTCCGGTGGGGGAGTTAGGGCTCGCTCTTCATGAGATGTATGAGGTGTCAAAACTCCCTTGGGGGTCGGAACCCTATGAAGAGTATTTTCCGACCAACGAAGAGCTTCAGGTCCTGGGAGACAGGGCTGAGGAGATGACGGCCGTTTTCAAGGAAGTGGCGAGTCATCATTACTATATGCAGAGAAGGGATAAAAGTGGGACGCAGCCCCATGTGACTGCTTGGAGGGATTACGTCTTTAGACAGGACAAAGAGGACCCTTCGCAGTTTTCTACTCCGCCGGCGCTCTCTCTTAGCGAAGTGCTATCCGAAATGAGCAGGTTAGGTGAGAAGAATCCCCGAGGGAATGAAGACCAGCAGTCAGATGAACGCTCCTACAGCTGCTTCTGGCATCTTGCTTATCGAATGTCATCCAAGGCGGTGTTGACGGCCTACCTGATGATATGGCTCCGGGATTGCATGCTCGCAGGCGGATCCGGCGCCGTAGAGAGGGTGACCCGGAACTTAATCCTACCAGCCGTAAAGTTGGTCTTCGGCCGGCGTTTGGCTCTTCTCCCCGCAATGGTATGTAACCTACAGCGAGGTTTGCGAGAGTTTGCGGGAAATGTGATTCATGACAGAGGCAGAAACAATAACTTCCCGCGTGTCGAACTGCCGTTTCACTATTTGATGGGATGGTTAATTTTGCATCACCCCAATGTGATGAGCCCAGGCTCAGAAGAAGACTATAGGGCTGGAGATGCATTCCTTCGCCGTTTCCATCGGAGGAGCTGGTCGCACACTGGTGTCCCTGTCTGTAGAAAGGTTTTATCCCGTCTTCAAGGTTGGGAGATCACCAAAGTTGGTCCAATCTACTTGGGTTTTGAGGCCAACGAAGATTTAAAGGATTCGGGCGAAGGTACCACCACTCTGCATCAATGGGGATTCCGCTGGTTGCAAAGAATTTGGCCGTCCCATCTGGTGTACCGGAACAGGAATCAGTGCTACCTGGAATCGTATCTGCCGAGCCGCTTTGCACGGCAATTTGGTTATGCCCAGCTGATGTTGGATAACCCCAGTATTACTCTGGGGTATGTTGGAAGTTTGTTGGATGGTGCACGAGCTTGGCATTACTATAATGCCGGATGTACCGGGGCTCGTTTTACGTTGTCCGTCCCAGATCCGCGGCCGCCCATTCTTTACTCGGCCGCCAAATTTTACTGTGTTATGGCTGCCGCGCCCTCCGGATATGATAGGGAGACCAGTCTTATCGCAGGTACCCAGTTAGCAGCGACCGGGGACATGCCGGTGAATGCCCGATCGTATCGTCCGCCAGGGGCGGGTCATCGGGGTGCCCCTTCTGCATCTCAGGCAGAACCCTCTGTCGATCGATCAAAACGATGTACAGATACAGGGGCTGAATCTCCTGCGCCGAAGAAGCAGAAGAAGGCGTCGCCACCGACGGTGTCATCAGACTCAGCGTCCGCAGAGGTAAAGATGCCCTACATAGTCCTGTTTAGGTTCCGCATTTTATGTAACCGATGTCTTCTTTTGTAGGAACCGCTAAAAAGAAAGCCTCCTACTCCAAGATCGGTTGGGAGTAGGCAAAAAGAGATGGCGGGCTCGTCTGGAGTACGTATCCCGCCGGCTATGATGTCTCCTTTGGAGGAGAACCCGGAGGATGCTGTCGTCATGGAGATTCCGGTATCCCCGGATTATGTTAGGAGAGAAGCTGAGCGTGCAGCAGCTTCTGAGGTGATGAAGGTCACAACGGAGGCTTCGAATGCCGAGGGGAGCACGCGGCTTCCAGGCGGCAAGGTGGAATGGAGTTCGTCGTCTTCGGATGACGTTGCTCCAGAGCTGCAAGAGTCTGTTGCGGGGGCAACAGATATGGTTAGGACAGAGGAGAGGGTTGATTCCCCTCCTTGTCATGATGAGGGGGAGTCGGCTATATCATTGTCGAGTCCTACCCTAGCTTCAACCGTGGAAGTTGAGGTGGCTACCGATCAGGAGGTAGCGACAGATTCTGTTCCTTTAGAGGGACTTGAGAAGGATGAGACCCTTCTACCGGTCCTGTCTTCCGGGGCAGGCCAGGAGATGAGTATTGATCTCCCTGTTCCGGGGGAGGTACTTGACGCTGATAGGACGTTGGGGGGTAGAAGAGGTGGCCGTTGACGTCGGAGGTTCCTCCGGACTTGAGAAGGGTAAGGCTGTGGAACCCTCTGTTGCTCCTTCTACTTGGGGTACTATCTCGACACCTGTGCCGGCTCTCTCTGTTCCTTTGGCTCCTCGGGCTAGCAGTCTGGCCCCTGTCGATGAAGAGCCTATTGATGCCGAGGTTCAAGCCTTGCAGGTTGAGATTGGCAGATCTTCTTCTGGTCCGCTAACTGTAGTAGCTCCTCCAACTCCTGCTATGATGCCGCAGGTACTGGCGGACGCAGACGAATATGTAAAATTCCTTGCCGAGGGGGTGTACAAAATGCTGCAGAGGGGCGTATCTGCGGTGATGGATGCCAACGGGAGCTTTGCGACGGCAAGAACTCTGGCAATGCCCTGTATCGAGCTGATCCGCGTTTACCAAGGCCACGACCATATGGCCAAAATTTTGGAGGCTTCGGTGATCGAACTGGACGAGCGGCTTGCGGAACTTCAGCGCATCCAGCGAAATGACCTCTCCGTCTTGATAGATGCGGAGAAGGAGAAGTTGATTGCCGAGATCGAGTCTTCCTACCAGGCCACTGTGGGCATTTGGGAGCACGAAGTAGCTGAGGCTGAGGCTGCGGTAGAGCAGTTATCTCAGTCCATGAAGGAGACAATAGAAACGCGAGCTGCGTTGGACGCCAATATCGCGGAGATCAACGCCCAGATGCGCCGTCTTGAGGACCAACGGGCCCGACTCCAGTTAGATGTTGAACGTGTCCAAGCTAGGCACGTAGCATTCAAGAAGGAGGAAGCAATCTTTACTCAGCGGACTCTTGCCCTGGCTCGGCAGCGACAACAGCTTGATGAGAAACATGAGAGCGAAACTTTCGCTGAGGCTGTTGAATTGATGCGTCAAGAAGCTGAGCGTCGAGTCCTGGCGACTGTGGAGACTCGTACAGCCGACTTGAGACGTCGAGTCAGAGAGCTCTCAGCCCACCCTGGAGAGGTTCAGGGACTGTAGCTTCTTTCTTTTTTATGTTCTTTTGCAACCCTTGCTGGGGGATAGTGTAGTTCTGTACTCTTTTTTTTTAGAAAATAAAGAAGTACACAACCTTTTTTGTGATGTGTTCATTTTTGTTATTATGAACTTGATGATTTGTGTGGACCTATTATCTTTTGCGCACCTTGGTTTTTAGGTACAGATAATAAGTTTGAAGGAACCAATATGTTTGCTCAGAGGTAATATGGACGTGGCAATCATTGGGGTTCAAATGATAGAATCTTCCTACTCAGAGGTATTATGGACGTGTAGGAATGATCCTGGGGGATACGCTGAACAACTCAGAGGTGATGTGGACATGGAAGTTCTGCGATCAATGTACAATAATGCAGGGGTTATTTGTACGAGATGTTTACTCAGAGGTAATGTGGACGTGGTAAACATGAAGGATGGCGTAAGCTTACGAAGTGTAAGATTCCGCTTTGTAGGGTGTAGAGGGATAACTCAGAGGTAATGTGGACATGGTTATCTTTCTACGGAAGGATGCCACGGAACAGCTAGGTTCCGGAAGCGTATGAGTTTGTGGAAGGAGATTGTGTGCGAGCCCCGATGATTGGGTCCACAGATCCCCTTTGGGAAAGTACATGTCTGAAGGATGTCAAGAATAGTACTTCTTTAGGAACTTGCCATTGATGGGCATCATGAACAAGTCCCCATTGGGTTTGGCGAGGCGGTAAGCACCATTTTAGTATACCGTCTCAATGATGAAAGGTCCTTCCCACTTGGGCTCGAACTTTCCTGGTGTCTTGTGAGTTAACACCATTGGCCTTCTGACTGCTAAAACCAGGTCACCAACTTGGAAAGTCCTCTGTTTGACCTTCTTGTTGAAAGCCTGTGATATACGGGCTTGGTAGAGTTCGATGCGTTGTTGAGCCAGGAGACGCTTCTCATCGAGTGCCTCCAGTTTTTGCAGACGATGACGTTGATTGTCCTCTTCTGTGAGTTTGTTTGTTATTGCTACGCGGAGTGAGGGTATCTGTATCTCGAGAGACAGTACCGCTTCGCTCCCGTAGACCAGGAAGAATGGTGTGTTGCCTGTTGGGGTCCGTACCGTTGTGCGGTAGGCCCAAAGACATTCGCCAAGCTTTTCGTTCCGGTCGCGTTTGTTGGAGGACACGACCTTTTTGAGCAGCCTAACGATAGTTTTGTTGAACGCCTCTGCTAACCTGTTTGCAGCCGGATTGTAGGCGGTGGATGCCACATTTTGGATGCGATTCTTGTCACAGAACCTGCTAAAAATGTGGCTGATAAACTGAGGACCATTGTCATGAATGATCCGCCGGGGAATTCCGAAGCGGTAAATGACATGGTGCTTGATAAAGCTGACCACCCTGGAGCTTTTTACTTCCGCCAGTGGGACTGCTTCCGTCCATTTGGAGAAGTAGTCGGTGATGGCCAGGATAAAGCGGTGTTCTCTTGATGAAGGAGGGGTGATTGGTCCTACAATGTCCATACCCCAGGCTTCAAAGGGCCAGGAGGCGAATGTAGGATGTAGTGGTTCAGACGGTGTATGTATGAAGTCTGCATGAAGTTGGCATGCGTTGCACTTCTTAGCATATTCAACAGCGTCGGCGGCCATGGTTGGCCAGTAGTAGCCCATACATCGCAGTCGATCCTGCAACTTAGGACCGGGCTGATGAGCTCCGCAAGTTCCGTCATGGGCTTCTCGAAGAGCTTCGGCTGCTTCTTCGTTGGACAGGCATCGAAGGAGGAGCCCATCGAAGGAGCGTCGGTACAGCGTTTTGGTAGCTGTGTCGTAGTAGAATCGAAGAGAGCGTCTCCTGACTGAGACGGCTTCCTTCGGGTCCTCTGGAAGGATTTCGTAGACAGCGAAGTCGATGAATGGGAACCTCCAGTCTCGGACATTAACACCAGTGTTCGTCGGCATGGCATGAGCCACTCGCAAGCATAGGTTGTTTCTAGGACAAACCAAGTCTCGGCCAGTTACCGTGACTTAGTGTTGAGTCCCAAGGGGCACTGCCAATGAGGCCGCGAGGCCAGCCAGAGCGTCGGCCTCCAAGTTTTGTAGACGGGGTACATGTTCGATGAAAAACCCGGTAAAGATTGAAATGATGTTCAATACAACTTTATGGTAAGGGATCAGATCTTCATGGCGAATCTCGTATTGCCCCCGAATCTGGTTCACGACAAGTTTTGAGTCACCGTAGGCTTCCAGATGGTCCACCCCCAGCTGTTGTGCGAGTTGGAGTCCCATGATGAGTGCGTTGTACTCGGCAACATTGTTGGAGCACGACTTCGAAAGGGAGTAAGCACGCTGGATGACCAACTGATCGGGGGAGACTAAGACTACCCCCACTCCTGCGATAATTTGGCCTTTGGGGCCTGTTCTTGAAGTGTCATCGAAAAACATCCACCAAACGGAGCTTCCTTCGGTGACGTTGGATTCTTGGACCTCATCCGGGATGTCTTTATAGAGTTTTGAAGATTCTGGGATGGGGTGTGCAGCTAAAAAGTCAGCCAGAGCTTGACCTTTAACAGCTTTTTACGGGACAAACACCATATTATACGGTGTTAGCAAGATCGCCCATGTGGCTAGCCGGGAGTTCAATGATCCTGGCTTCGTCATGAGGACTCTGAGCGGATTGACTCGGGAAATGACATGAATTGTCTGGCCCGAGACATAATGACGAGTCTTCTGGATGGCAAACACCAAAGCCAAGCACTCCTTTTCAACGGGGTTGTACCGGTGTTCGGCCCCGATGAGCGTTCGATTGAGGTAGTAGATTGCTTGCTCATAGTCTGTATCACTATTTTGAGCCAGCAGAGCACCAAGGGAATGATCCATGGCACGGACGTAGAGGAGAAATGGTTTGCCGGCGATAGGTGCCACCAGGACTGGTGGGCTCGTCAAGTAGGTTTTGATGTCGTCGAAAGCCTTTTGGCACTCCTCTGTCCAGACATAAGAGACTCCCTTCTTCATGAGCTGAGTAAAGGGTTGACATTTACCGGAGAGGTTTGCTATGAACCTCCGGATGTATGCCAGACGTCCCTGTAGGCCCCGAAGTTCTCGAAGATTCTTCGGAGGGTCCATGTTGAGGATGGCTTTGGTCTTCTCGGGATCAACATGAATGCCTTTCGCCGTGATGACAAAGCCCAAAAATTTGCCGCTAGAAACCCCCAGGAAGGATTTAGCGGGGTTCATTTTGAGTTGATGTGCCCGCATGAGATCGAAGGCTGTCTTCAGATCTTGTAGGTGATCTCCTTTGAGGCGGCTCTTGACCGCGATGTCGTCAACATAGCATTCGACTGTCTTGCGAAGATATTGACGGAAGATGGTGCTCATAGCTCGTTGGTATGTTGCACCGGCGTTCTTCAAGCCGAAAGGCATCACTGTGTAGCAGAAAACACCTTTCGGAGTCCTGAATGACGTGTGTTTTGCATCATCGGGGAACATCTTAATTTGATTGTAGCCTGAATACCCGTCCATGAAGGACATACGTTCAAAGCCACATGTGTTGTCAATCATCACATCGGTGATCGGAAGCAGGAATTCGTCCTTCGGGCTGTTTTCCATAAATAAATTCACTTTATTTATTTTGTTTCTGAGAAAATTACAACTGTAGGAATCTAATCTAGAAGACGATTACTTTATCCCTTGGACGATGCGATGAAGAAAACTCGAACTTTGAAGAACTTGGACAGCAACTGGGCAATCTCTCTGTTCTCTCTGAAAAATGACCTGTAGTGTCTGATGAATGTGAAGAAACTCTTTTTTATAGAGTTCAGGATAACTGTCCTTAAGCATACGCTCAGGTAGTTACTTGACATGTGCATAACTGCAGGGACGCGTGGCGAATTCTGATGGAGACACATTAGCGTGCGGTTGAAAGTAGTGGAGCATGTTCAGGAGAGATTGATGGCCTGGATGCCACGTTGCATAACTTATAGAGAAGTGGATAACTGGTACAGGACACGTGAGAACGTGTGTTGACTGTAATCCTGGATATGGTTGCTGTAATACGCTGCCTCGTTGAAGGAGAATTTATACGCTGACTTGGACAGCGTAGTGCCATATGAAATCCATACGCTCACTTTATGGGCAAGGAGTCATGTGAGGTCATACGCTCGCTTGTTTAGCAAGGAATCATGTGAGGTCCATACGCTCACTTGACTGTGTGAAGAAGGATTCATGTGAGGTCGATACGCTCACTGGAGAAGTGGCCACGTGGCTATCATCAATCTTCTTTGGTACACCATATCTTCCCATAACTGACAAAATCTTCTCGAGCGTCGTGACTGCGGATTTGACGGCTGACAGACTGTCAAAACTGACAGTAATGATGGCTTTTGTATTTATGAAGGCTGCTGAGTTGTCCTCGTAAAAGACAAAACCGACTCTTCGAAAACCTATACGACGGTTACTTTTCTCGTGACAGCTGTCTTTGCACGAAAGATGAAGTGTCAGATTCATTCCTCATTTAAACATATGATGTGCTGTCACTTCAGTAAATAATAAAATATTTACTGAGCGTATGGCTTTTGAATGAGCGTACAATCCTGAATTGAGCGTATGGCTTCAACTGTCATCTGTCTTTAAGCGTATGGATGAAAAATGACAGCGTGTCATAATTTTCCACATCCTACAAGACCCCCTTCAAAGTTTTCGAACTTTATGAGTTTCAAAAGTTCGAAATTACTTTGAACAGAAAGTGGGAATGAGTCCTGACACGCTGGCATGAGTTCATTAAATTTCATGATGACTCTTCATTTTTCGAGATTGATTGAATCTGATAGAAGAATATGAACAGCCAGCAAGCTCTATTATATAAACCGAGAGAATTCAATTTTTGACTTTCATCTTTTGAAACCATGACTCCAAAGGAAGCTGCTGAAGAAGAGGCACGTAAGTTGGGATTCTGTTCCCATGGTGACCCCACTTTTGGGGGCCAAGAACCCGAACCTGTCGTCATCGAGCTCAAGGACGACCCTATGCATTTAGCCAAGAATTTCTTGGGCTACTTTGGTCTGGACGGCTCCTCTTCTTCTGATGGGCAGAGCCTCGCAGAGAAGCGTAAAATGTTCGTTGCTCTGTTACACCGCATGGGGGTCCAAAGTGTAGAAGAGTTAGGCATCAAGCTTATTCGCTCTGGAAAATAGAGCGTGACTTTGTTGCATCCCTTTCTTTCCCTCTCTCTTTTTGTTTTGTAAGGCCATCAGTGCCTTTAATGAATATTCAAGAATTCTCTGTTTAGTATAATTTTGTGTTGAAAACTAACATGTACCGATAAATAACTGTAGAATATGCCGTCTTCCAAGTTGTAAGTTACGCTAGATAGCGTATGCCAATGAAATAGCGTATATTACGCTATTTTCCAATGTTTTGTGAATTCCACTGAATAGCGTATATCAGCGTATGTTACGCTATAAATTACGCTGTCCTTTAACATTGTGATTTACGTTAAATAACATACGCCAATGAATAGCGTGCACCAATAAATAGCCCGTAAGTTACGCTATCTTCCAACGTTTTGGAAAGCACTCTTTGAATATTTCCAAGGCTGTGCTGGTTTCCAAAGTACACATGTCATTCATTCCACGTTTACAAGCGCTATTCATGCGGATCCTTTCCAAGAATAGGTTCATGCTCCATACTTTAAATAGATGGATGAACTCCACGCAAACTCATCTTCCTATTCTTCTTCCTCTCTTCTGAGAATGAATTTTCTATGAGAAGGAAATAGGAAAGCCATGTTGTCTGATGTCAAATCTCTGTGCACGCTACCAGACATGGATCTGTCAATCCTTAGCAGCAAACTCAGCGGTAAGTTCAATATACACGCATCGAAATTTTTGTTTGCTAAGGACAAATTCATCTTCCCGAAATGAACAGAATGCATCTGTCTTTGCTTGGCCAGTTTCTGTTAACTGATTTTTCTTTACTGTTTCTTGCAGAATTTTGGCTGAAAACCTTCTTCAGAACTGGCATTGGTGATATGGATGCTGTGGACAATGTTCTTCTGACATCTACATCAGGGAGCTTATACGCTTTTGACGCGTATATCAGACAACTCAGAACTCTTCGTGAGATAGAAGGGTCTTCCTCAGATGGTAGGAAGAGCCTTTATACACGAGAGTTGGATGGTGGAGTCAACTCTACCCCGAGAAATCGGGTAGTAGAGTTCCTTTCACGGCAGAACTAGGAATTGTATCCCAAGGTTTGGATACATTCCTATCTGCTTGAGGTGCCGCCGTTCCTCCATGCGCTGTATTGGCAGCAACACGCCATCGTGTTGCCATACTCTGTGGTTCTCCTCTCGTCTGAGAGATAAGACCAGAGTTTGATTCCTGCTGGACACCCAGGAATTGCCACAAACAACGAGATTGCCAGAGAAGATCCAAGAAGAAATAGATCTCAGTTGTACATAGAATGAAAATCCAAGATTTGTAATAGATTTCCATTATAATTTGTAGGAAAGTCTAAGAAATGTAATAGACTTTTTATGAAAATATGATAATGGAAATGATAAATCTTCTTTATCTGAAGTGATTTTGTATCTCTCTGGATGTAAAAAGAACATGATAAATAGAAATCTTGATTTCTTTTTTTTTATTTTAGAGTGTACAATGCCATCAGAGGTAATATGGACGTGATAGGATGTAAAGACTCAAAAAAGAAAGTCAGATTTGTATTTATACAGAGGTCAAAGGTTATGAAAATGTGAAAGATAACGAATTCCAATCGATAGAAGATTATGAACAGACGAACCATCGGATGAATATAATAAATGTACGGATGAACCGTCAAGTATTAATGAATGAATATCGGGAAAAGACACGTTCCTTTAATTCTGGCAAATATATGCCTATAAATAGAGCATCTCTTTGAGTAGAAGGATCACACATTATTCTCTTTTATTCAAAATGTCTTCCGAAGAGAACACGAAGAAAACCGAAGTCGTCTCCAAAGTCGATGAAAATGCTAAAGAGCACTCGACTCCACAAAAGAAGGAGACGGGCGAAAGCTCGTCTGCTCCCAAGCTGCCGAAAGATATCTTGGATTTCTTGGTCGAACAAGGAGAAACCGAAGAAGAAGAAGCAATGAGGCTGACTGCCTGTCAGTTCTTGGTACGGTCAGGAAATGATGTATTCAATTCTTTTGCTAATTATGTATGTGGTCCTCGTCCCAAGTACGAAAGGGATACCAGTGATCTTCCATGATGATGTACTTCTTGAAGAATTTGTCTCAAATAAACTCTGTTTAAGGAAACTTTGTTTATGATGTATCCTTCCTGCTTTATATTATTTTGCCTTTATTCACTGATCTTTAGACCCAGAAATCAAAAGGACGAGATATCATTTTCATAGAATATGGTACATACTGAGATAGAAAATTCAGAGGTGATATGGACATGATTTTCTATACAAGATCTTTATTAAATCCACTGGGAATCTAATAAGATAAAATATCAAATTCTTTGGGAAAATGATACATGGTAGAATATCAGTTTCCGCTGGGGAAAATGACATCGAAATAGCTTTTGTAGAGAAGAATAAATTTTTGATTTTACACTTGCTGGGGAGTAATAAAAATATTATTTATACATAATATTTCTTTAAGAATTTGCCATTGATAGGCATCATCGTGACTTTTCCGTCCACAGAGGCAAGCTGATATGCTCCATTAGAGAAGACTTTGTTTACTACGAATGGGCCTTCCCATTTCGCGTCAAATTTGCCTTTGCTCATATGTGTCATGGTCATCGGACGTCTGACAGTAAGGACCAATTCTCCCTTTTGATATGTTCTGACTTTGACTTTCCGATTAAAAGCTTTTGAGATTCGGGCTTGATATAGCTCGATATTTTGTTGCGCATACAATCGTTTTTCATCTAGAGCTTCCAACTCTTGAAGTTGAAGTCGATCATTGTTTTCTGTTGTAAGTTCATTGGAGATTGCAATTCTCAGAGAAGGAATTTGTATCTCGAGAGGAAGAACAGCTTCACACCCATACACCAAAGAGAAAGGCGTACATCCGGTCGCATTGCGAACTGTGGTACGATAAGCCCATAAACATTCACCAAGCTTCTCACTCCAGTTACGTTTATTGGAAGAAACGAACTTTTTCAAGAGTTTGATGATTGTTTTGTTGAAAGCCTCTGCTAGTCCATTGGCTGCTGGATTATATGCTGTAGAAGCCAGATTATTAATCCGATGATCATCACAGAATCGAGTAAATTTCTGGCTGACGAACTGTGGTCCATTATCATGGATAATACGCCGAGGAACACCAAATCGATAGATGACATGATGTTTGACAAAGTTGATAACATTAGAAGTCTTGACTTCAGATAACGGGATTGCTTCAGCCCATTTAGAAAAGTAATCAGTTATTGCTAGAATAAACCGATGTCCTTTTGATGATGGTGGATTGATAGGACCGATGACGTCCATGCCCCAAGCTTCAAAGGGCCATGATGCCGCTGTTGGGTGTAAGAACTCCGATGGTTGATGGATAAAGTCTGCATGAATTTGACAGGCTTTACATTTCCGAGCATATTGAATGGTATCAGCTACCATCATGGGCCAATAATAACCCATACGTCGGATACGATCTTGAAGTTTTGGACCTGGCTGGTGAGCTCCGCAGACGCCATCATGTGCTTCATGGATTATCTGTTGTGCTTCTTCACCAGCGATGCATCGAAGGAGAAGACCATCATAGGCTCGACGATATAGTGTCTTCGTAGTATGATTATAATAGAATCTGAGAGACCGGCGCCGGATAGATGCTGCTTCACTCGGGTTATCAGGAAGTATGTCATACAACACAAAGTCCAGAAACGGACGTCTCCAGTCTTCAGTTACGGTGTCTATTTTGTTAGAAAAGACATATTCCATAGTAGAATCGGAAGAAGACAAGGACACTTTGTCAAATTTTAATTCAGCATCAAAGTTGAGAGAATCTTCGTCTGGATTATGGGGAAAAACCAGAGCCAGATTATTTTCAACGCAGAATAGTTCTCGGTTATAAACCACTATCACTTGCTGACGTCTGATTGGTATGGCTAATACAGCAGCAAGATTAGCCAAAGTATCAGCTTCTGCATTATAGGCTCGTCGAACATGTTCGATAAAGAAACCTTCAAAGGAGGAGGCCATAGAGAGTGCTGTTCGATGATAAGGTATCAAATCTTGATGACGAACTTCATACGTTCCTCTGATCTGATTGATGATAAGCTTAGAGTCTCCATAAACTTCTAAATATTGAACATCCAGATGTTTAGCGAGTTGAAGACCAATGAGCAACGCATTGTATTCTGCAACATTATTTGAACATGATTGATCCAGAGAATAAGCCCTCTGAATAGTTAATCCCTCTGGGGATACAAGAACAATTCCAACTCCGGCGACAATATCGTCGTTAGGACCTATTCTAGATGCTCCATCAAAGAATAGACGCCAGGTAGGAACTTCTTCAGAAACCAGATTTGAATCCAGAACTTCATCGAGAATTTCATCATATAATTTAGAATCTTCTGGGACTGCATGAGCTGCTAGAAAATCAGCAAGAGCCTGTCCTTTAACTAATTTCTGAGGAATATAATGCATGTCATATTGGGCTAACAAGATTCCCCAATTAGCTAGTCTGGAGTTTAGAATACCAGGTTTCTTCATCATAATTCTGATGGGATTCACTCTGGAAATGACATGAATCGTTTGACCGATAATATAATGTCGCATTTTCTGAACAGCAAACATTAATGCTAGGCATTCTTTCTCGATTGGAGAATAACGCGGTTCAGCGCCTGTCATTGTGCGACTGAGATAATAAATGGCCTGTTCATGACCATCTTTATTTTTCTGGGCGAGTAATGCACCAAGAGAATGATCCATAGCTCGAACATATAGAAGAAATGGTATTCCCGAGACGGGAGGTACCAAAACTGGAGGGTTCATGAGGTACTGTTTGATGTCATCAAATACTTTTTGACATTCTTCGTTCCAGATGAAAGATACACCTTTCTTCAGAAGTTTGTTGAATGGTCTGCAGCGTCCTGATAAGTTGGAAATGAATCTCCTGATATAAGCAATTCTTCCTTGAAATCCTCGTAGCTCTTTTAAGGTGCGTGGAGGACGCATCTCTTGAATGGCTTTGATCTTCTCGGGATCCACGTGTATACCTTTAGCGGTAATGACGAAGCCGAGAAATTTACCACTAGAGACGCCCAGGAAGGACTTAGTAGGGTTCATTTTAAGTTGATGCTGACGCATTAAATCAAAGATAGTCTTCAAATCTTGGATATGATCCTCCTTTCGTCGACTTTTGACTGCAATATCATCAACATAGCATTCGACTATTTTTTGGAGATGTTCGCGAAATATAGTGCTCATTGCTCGCTGATATGTTGCTCCTGCATTCTTGAGACCAAACGACATCACTGTATAACAGTATGTACCGATCGACGTTCTGAAGGAAGTGTGTTTTTCATCATCCGGAAACATTTTGATTTGGTTGTATCCCGAATACCCATCCATAAATGACATTCGTTCGAAACCACATGTATTGTCGATCATAACATCAGTAATTGGAAGAGGAAACTCGTCTTTAGGACAAGCTGTATTGAGATCACGAAAGTCTATACAGACTCGGATCTTGCCAGTCTTTTTAAGGACAGGAACGATGTTAGCCACCCAGTCAGGATGTTGTTCCTCTCGAATAAATCCAGAAGCCATAAGCTTGTTGACTTCAGCTTCAATTGCATTCATAATGTCTGGACGAAATCGTCGCTGTTGCTGTTTGACCGGTTTAGCATTTGGCATGATATTAAGTTTGTGCATTGCGATCTTCGGATCTAGTCCTGGCATATCCTCGTAGCTCCAGGCGAAGACATCGATATAATCACGAATAAGCTTGATCATGTCTTGCTTATCTGTTTCTGAAAGACTTTTACTGATGAATATTGGTTTAGGAGAACCTTCTTCACCAACATCAATTTGGATCAGTTTATCTTCGGTAGGAGGTTCCCTCTGCTCGAACCTGAATTCCCATTGATCATCTAATCTTTGAGCCCATTGTTCTGATTTGGGTGATATTTCAAAATCATCCTCATCTTCATCATTTTCTTGTGGGCCATCAACAGAGACCATATTGATGTATAGAATAGAGCGATGAAGATCGCCAACACTCGTGTCAGAATCCCAAGAGAGAGAATCAGAAGACTCAGATCGTTCATCTTCAGATTGTTCGTCTTTATTGAATTTTGACTCTTCATGGACTATGTTGATAAAGGAAGTAGGAGCAATGTAACCTAAACCACATTTTGTCCTTCCGTATTTTAATGGAGGAATTCGAACAGGCATTCTTCTTCCTTTCCCATTATTGAGACTGGTTCTAAAGTCATAACCCATATTCTTGATGATATTTTTGGATTGCTGACTGTAGCGACGTAGCTGTAATCTTCCAGTATCGTCATTTATATCATCCTCCTCCAGATTAGGAGGATTCTGAGGTCCTTTGTAGAAAAATATTGGATTTTCTCCCTTCTTTCGACTGGGGACCATAAAGTATGATTTCTGTATAGAATCTAATGATACGTCTGTATGAAGAGCTTGAACAACCCCTATAGTTAGTAGCTCTAAGCTATTTAACAATTGTAAATAATTTGTACATAACCACAAACATCAATATACTGCAAAGGAGATGCTTCATTAATACTAGATGCTGTATTTACAACAGAAGGCTGAGCCTTATCAGACTTAGTCAGATTAATGACAAAGGGGGAGGAAGAAGAACAGTTAGAATTTTTGTTTCGATTAAGATCGATAACAAAAGGCTCAGAAGAGGTGAGCTCCCTTGGAGAAGACCGTAGATAAGTAATGCGTCCACTGACTGGAATGACTAGCGTATCTGATCTAGCCTGAGAAGATGGAGGGGGAGTGATGAGTCCACTGACAGGAATGATCAGCAAATTTTGTGAATCTTGGGAAGATGGTGCAGTAGTGCGTCCACTGACAGGAATTATCAGTGAGCCCTGGGCAGATGATGAAGTAGTACGTCCACTGACCGGAATTATCAGTGAGCCTTCTTCGGATGATCTAACAGACTGCGGAGGAGTGATACGCCTTTTTACAGGAATAACAAAAGTGTCAACTTTGGATGTCTCATCTTCATTATCCATAGCTTGCAAGACTTTCGAGTATTCATCTTTGTACATGCGAGCGTCATTGAAGTAAGCTTCGACTCCTTTGAATGGGTAAAGATCTGCCACTTCTTTTTGAACCTCTCCATTATCATCAACATATTTGAAGCACTGATGAAGGGTTGAAGGAACGACATTATGTTCATGCAAGAAAGGTCTCCCCAATAGAGCATTGTATGAGCAACCATGATTGTCGATGATGTAAAAAGTAACCTTAGTACGAAGATCGCCTATTTGAAATTTAAGGCGAATCTTGCCTAAAGGCTCACTTTTTCCTTGATTGAATCCCAAGATGGTAGTGATAGTACTGGAAAGACTATGCACAGGTATCTTCAATGCATCTAACATAACCTTTGGCATAATACTGAGAGCGGATCCTGGATCAATCAGTAAACGATCAACCTTCATAGAATCAATATATCCTGTATGATATAAAGGACGATCATGTCGATTATCCTCTAGCAGCATATCGTCCTGCGTAAAGGTAATGTTTGGAATAAATTCCAATACATTATGGCAATGAGAAACAGGTCCTGTTTCCAACTTCTTGAGAAGAGTTAAGCAGGTTTCTGCTTGCAGCAGTGCTTCACTTAAAGTTTTTCGAGTCTCTTTAGAGAGGCGTAAGAGCTCGAAGATTGATAATTTAGCTGGGGTATTGGCTAGTTGAGCCAATATATCAAAATTATAAGGCTTTTCAAGTCCTGTAGGAGATGACTTCTTCAATGGTTTGTCGAAGCGGACTTGTTGTTTGCCTTTGTCAGCTGCTGTTGGTTTAGAAGGAACTGTCTCAACAGGAACATTTAAAGGCTCTTCAGTAGAGACTGGAGTTGAAGCTGTAACCGGAGGAACGTCAAAAATTTCTTCAGGAACTTCAGCATAATCTTTCAAATATACTTTTCCTGACCGAGTTCCAGCATGAACTTCAACTTCAGATTCTGGTTCAAGGTCTATGGAAACCATGCTGCAATTCTTTATTTTGCTCTTGGTTCTTTTATGTTTGGTGAAAGCTTCATTCCAGAAACCAAGGCAAACACGAGATTAATTATGTCTCATGGTGATGGCCAAAGGTGCTCGGAGTCCCTTGCCTGAGTTCAAACCTGGGGCAGTGGCTAGATCATAACCCATCTTTGCCATCAATTCACGAGATTGTGAACTGTATAAATGAAAAGCAGGTTTGTACCTATCTTCAATTTGAGGTACAGATTTTATCTTCGTAGAGAGTGAATTTCCTGCTGAGATGAAAGTAGAGGTTAGATAAAGATCGGGTGTGAAACTAGAAGTCACATTGCATGACTTAGTCTTCCCGAACTTCTTTTTAGATGAGGAAATCTTCCGAGGAGAAGAGGAAGACGTCTCAAACTCTGTCTTTAAGTCTGGGTGAATCCACATGATTTCTCCCTTCTTAGTTGTGACAGGAACAAGTCCGTCATTCTGTGCTGGTGGGATGTTTATAACTTCGAGAGTTGCTTTGGGGATAGGAACAATCCCACTTTCCACCATTAAGGGAGGGAAGTCACCGAACTGCATTGAAATTACATTTGCTGTGACTGTTTTGTCTTTGGGTGTTAATGTCACAGCTCCTGATTTAATCATCTCTTGAATCTTCCCTTTTAATACATAGCAAGACCGGATTGTATGACCCAGCATTCTATGATATGGACAGTATTTTGGATGATCTGTCTTATTGGCTTCATCAGGCTTTTTAATTTCTGGCAATTGAATTTTATTACCTTTGAGTAAGCATTCAAAGATACCCTGAACATCGTCATCATCGAAAGAATATTCTTCTTTCGACCGAGGAGATCTCTGTTGTTGATTTGTTGGAGCTGAAGTAGCTTGGGTAGTCTTTACCTCTTGACTACTGTTTTGGAGATTGACTTCAAGAGCTTCTTTCCCTTTGCGATTGTTGGGTCGAGTATTATTGCTAGCACTCTGATTTGATTCTTTGGGAGCCATTTGTACCCCCAGACCCTTGAAGGTCTCAGCACTGACCTCGGCAGCCTTGGCACTAACGATGAATGAAGGCCAATCTTGGAACTGAGTGGACCCTGTCCACATACTGATAATTGGTAAGAGGTTCGACTTACAAGTGTCGATCGTAACAGCATCGGGAGTTCCAAGAGGCATTTTGAGGGCTTCTCTTCTGAATCTCTCAATGAATTCCTCAGTGGTCTCATTATTCTTCTGTTTGATTCTTATGAGGGCCGACATGGTCATATCATTGAGCCCTTCGTAGAATCGTTCAAGAAATATTTGCTTAAAACCGGCAAATGAGGTAATGCACACATCAGGGAGACTTCTATACCATTCATAAGCCGTTCCTTTGAGACATCCAATGAACACCCGAGTAAGGAGGGCGTCACTTGGTTGCAGTTGATCAGTCATTACCTCAAAATGATTAATGAACTGACTTGGAGAGGTTGTCCCATCATAGAAAGAGATGGTCGGAGGTTTATATTTTGGTGGATACGATACCTGCTTCCATTCTATCGGATAAGGCTGTTTGATGCCTAACCTTTGTAAACCATCCTTCTGTTTGAATGCCTCGAATTGAGTTTTGAGATTCTTCAATTCTTCAGCGACAACTCCCGAAGATTGTGGAGTTGTGGCTTGTAGAGTGTAATTGGGAGGAGGGACTGCAGCATATGTACCACCCCCAGCTCCAGAATGACTTAGGGTGGTTTGTACAGGAACATTAGATTGTACCCCCGGAATAGTAGAGGGTTCGGGGTTTGGAACAACAGGGGTATTCAATACCACTGGTGGTGTTGTCTGTTGTTGAGCCTGCATTAGAGTGTGCATAGCACTCAATGTATCTGCCATAGCTCGTAATTGTTGTTCTAAAGAAGAAATCCTCTGTTCATGAGCATCATTGCTAGTCGAAGGTTCATGATCACTTTCTGCCATGTAAGTGGTAATCATTCGAGGAATAGATGATGAAACAGTCTGTTCTGAATCATCATTGTATGAATCAGCATCTTTCCCAGGGCTTTTTACAGGAGTCAATACTGGAAAATTGGACTCTCCAAGGAAGTCTTCTGTGATCTCCGGATTACCACTTGGATGAGAAGAAGAAGAGGCTCTGGTCAAGGCTCCGGTCCTGGATCGAGTGCCGAGATAAACACCATCTTCAGAGTCTAATATAGCATCAGACCGTATGCTACCCCCAATGTTTCTGGAAGTCATGTTGACAGAAGCATAAAGAGGTTCATCTTCATCCAACATTGGTTCATATTGAATCCGTTCGAAAACAGATTGTCTTTTTGGTGATCAACAACATTGGATGACAACCCGAGGTTGGAAGTCACAACCATGCTTTTCATGGCGAATATGGGCAATGTCATAGCCAGATGGAGTGTCAATTCTCTGTTTATTTTGCAAATATTCTCGGAGATCTGTAGGAACAGATTGGAAAGTATTTGAAGATAGTTTCTGTGTAGAAACTTGTCTTTTGTTCTTCTGTCTTCTTGGTTCCTGAGTGTATAAAGACTGATTAATTTGAGCCACATAGTTCTTGGCATATTCTGCATCAGGGTCTAATATACTTGTCTCAGTGGAACCGAACCGATTCTGATTAAGCTTATTACGAAGATCCGTGGGAGATTTGACTTTAATATCAGTCTTGGATACTTGTAATTTGCCTTTCTCAGACCGAGAAATTTTGAGAGAAGGAAGATGAGTATTATTCCGACTAGGAGTCGGTAATAATCCATCTTTGGAGGAGTTAGCCAAAAGGCGTTTTCCATTGTTTGATCTAGTAAGAGTACTAGTCAAATTAACTCCAGAGGTAAAGACCTTAGGAGTAGAGGAGTTGACTAAAGAGTCTTTCTCCTTGGTTGGCACAAGATGTGCAAGTTGAGGGGGAATCATTTGTATGTTCTGTGGAAGAGAACTCCCAATTTGATTTTCAGAAACAGTCAAAGGACTGTATTTGTTAGCATACGCTGACTTCAGTTTGGACTTCTGGTCATACGCTGCCTTTTTATTAGCATACACTGGCTTTGGCTCAGCGTACGCTGCCTGATGTTGGCTTTTGTACGCTGCCTTTGCCGTACGCTGCCCTTTGAATGCCATACGCTCAGAGTCATCAATGGCTAAAGAGCCGACTGCTGTCGTAAGAATGGAGGGAGAAGGGACCTTGACATGTCCAGAGATGGTTTTCCTTGTACACATTGACTTAGTTAAAGAACCAATTTTGTCAGCGTGACTAGAGGAAACCACTGTTGCCGTGTTCCGAGAAGCCGAAGTGTGCTTCATGGAAGTTGAAGACGTGTTCTTGTCAGCATGAGAAGTGACAGAAGCGTCTCGAATTGCTGCAGAAGACTTAGGAACATAGACAGAGTGTCCCTTCTTCTTGGCAACAGAAAGAGCGGAGGAAGCAGTGCGGCCCTCCTTCGCCTTGAGCATTTCTTCATAAGCCGATTGGTCGAATTGTACAACCATCGTCTTCTTCGTCAAGCCGATCGACGAAGTATCGCATTGAGTTGTTGCTATCTCATTGGAGGAGACAGCTTTCCCCGACAGAGTCGCCAATTTATTTTTCATAAATAAATTCACTTTATTTATTTTGTTTCTGAGAAAATTACAACTGTAGGAATCTAATCTAGAAGACGATTACTTTATCCCTTGGACGATGCGATGAAGAAAACTCGAACTTTGAAGAACTTGGACAGCAACTGGGCAATCTCTCTGTTCTCTCTGAAAATGACCTGTAGTGTCTGATGAATGTGAAGAAACTCTTTTTTATAGAGTTCAGGATAACTGTCCTTAAGCATACGCTCAGGTAGTTACTTGACGTGTGCATAACTGCAGGGACGCGTGGCGAATTCTGATGGAGACACATTAGCGTGTGGTTGAAAGTAGTGGAGCATGTTCAGGAGAGATTGATGGCCTGGATGCCACGTTGCATAACTTCTAGAGAAGTGGATAACTGGTACAGGACACGTGAGAACGTGTGTTGACTGTAATCCTGGATATGGTTGCTGTAATACGCTGCCTCGTTGAAGGAGAATTTATACGCTGACTTAGACAGCGTAGTGCCATATGAAATCCATACGCTCACTTTATGGGCAAGGAGTCATGTGAGGTCATACGCTCGCTTGTTTAGCAAGGAATCATGTGAGGTCCATACGCTCACTTGACTGTGTGAAGAAGGAGTCATGTGAGGTCGATACGCTCACTGGAGAAGTGGCCACGTGGCTATCATCAATCTTCTTTGGTACACCATATCTTCCCATAACTGACAAAATCTTCTCGAGCGTCGTGACTGCGGATTTGACGGCTGACAGACTGTCAAAACTGACAGTAATGATGGCTTTTGTATTTATGAAAGCTGCTGAGTTGTCCTCGTAAAAGACAAAACCGACTCTTCGAAAACCTATACGACGGTTACTTTTCTCGTGACAGCTGTCTTTGCACGAAAGATGAAGTGTCAGATTCATTCCTCATTTAAACATATGCTGTGCTGTCACTTCAGTAAATAATAAAATATTTACTGAGCGTATGGCTTTTGAATGAGCGTAGAATCCTGAATTGAGCGTATGGCTTCAACTATCATCTGTCTTTAAGCGTATGGATGAAAAATGACAGCGTGTCATAATTTTCCACATCCTACACGGGCAAGCAGAGTTGAGGTCCCTGAAGTCGATACAGACTCGTATCTTCCCATTTTTCTTGGTGACAGGTACGACGTTGGCCACCCAATCTGGGTGTTGTTCCTCACGGATGAAGCCGCTGGTCAAGAGTTTGTCCACCTCCTGATCGATGGCATTCATGATGTCCGGACGGAAACATCGCTGTTGTTGTTTGATAGGTTTGGCATCAGGTAAGATGTTCAACCTATGCATTGCGACCTGTGGATCGAGTCCAGGCATGTCTTCGTAGCTCCAGGCAAATACGTCGATATATTCTTTAGCCAGCTGGATTAGAGACTCTCGGTCTTCTCCTTCTAGGCTTTTGCTGATGAAGATGGGTTTGGAAGAAGATCCGTCCCCAAGGTCGATCTGCTCGACTTCGTCTTCGGTAGGAGGTTCACGTAACTCAAAACGAGACTCCCATTGTTCTCCTAGGCGTTGAGCCCAGGGTTCTTCTTCGAAGGGTTCCGGCGCTTGGTCTTCGCCTTCACCTTTTTGAGGTTTTGCTGACGTCATGTTAGCTGACAGCACTTTCCTGAAGACTGATCCGATACTGGTATCGGAATCCCAAGTCGATGCTTCAGACGAGTGGGAATGTTCTACGTCTTCTGCGTCTGAACTCTCTGGAGTTGTTGGCGGCGTGACATAGCCTACCCCCCTTCGAGTCTGATTGTAGTAGTCCTGCGGCTTTCCCTTAGGTGTCAGAAGCCGGAGAGGGAGATGTCGACCTTTGCCGTAGTTTAGGCCTTTATTGCTTTTTAGGTCATAGCCCATCTTTTGGATGATGTGCTTTGCCGTATCCGTGTATCGGTAGACTTGTACTCTGCCTGTATCAGGTTCTGGCTCGAGTGGCGGGAGGTCTTGATGACGCTCGACCTTGCCCAAAATGATGGATCCTTCGTCTCGGCTTCGTGGAGGGGTTATGAAACAGACTCCTTGAGACGGGACTACTCGATTTACATGGACGGTCGTTATTTGTGTTTGCAACGACCGTAGAGCGTTATCTAATGTATACATAGCATTCCAGTGTGGAAGACAAGAATAATTAAAAGACACTCTATTATTGATAAAATACGAGATCTTATCCCATGGGATTACATTGTCTAAGGAGGGTGCATCTATATCAGCAGAGATATATTCATCGAGCTCTTCATCTGTAAGCACTGGGGTCGGATCAGGAGAATCCACCACAGCTTTGACTTTGGGATCTGAGAGGGTTATGTGAGCCCTCTCTGGCATCTTGGATGACTGCGGGGACTTGCCCTTAAGACGCACCTTCAGAGGTGCCTCAACTGCGCCTCCTGTGAGTGGTGCCTTCCCCTGTAACTTTGCCACCAGGGGAGCCGATGTTTGAGGCGGCTTTCCCTTGAGGCGTATCTTCAGGGGAGCCTCGAGAGTCGGTGCTTTCCCTGATAGCTTGATGCTCATTGGAGGCACCTTCTGGGGTGGTTTGCCCTTCAGTTGGATCTTCAAAGGGGCGTTTGGAGTCATCTCAGGCTCCGTGTCTGGCTCAGTTGCCGTCTCTGTCTCATCATCAGCATCGTTGGCTTCCTCCTCGTCAAGTGGCTTGTACAAGTCGGAATCGGTGAAGTAGGCTTTAATCCCTTTGAAAGGATCGATGTCTGCAAACTCCGTCCGGATAACGCCGTTGGTGGATACATATTTTATGCATTGGTGGAGCGTGGAGGGCACCACCATGTACTCATGTAGCCATGGTCGGCCGAGCAGGATGTTGTAGTTGACCTCGGCATCCACCACATAACAAGTCACCTCAGTTTTGAGGTTGCCGATGCGACACTTCAGTCGGATCTTGCCCAGTGGCTCGCTTTTGCTAGCGTTGAAGCCACTGATGGTTGTGTTGGAGGGCGCCAGCCGGTACATTGGGATCCCCAATTTTGATAGCAGCGCCTTCGGGATGATGCTGAGGGAAGATCCCGGATCGATCTGAATCCGGCTCACCTTGACTGAATCGACGTACCCTGTATAATACAACGGTCGGTTATGTCGGTGGTGCTTGAGCAGCATGTCTTGTTGGGTGAAAGTTATGTTTGGGATAACATCCTCCGCACAACGACAGTGCGCACAAGTAGTTGGGAGGTCTTCAGGCTACTTCACCTGACTGAGAAAGGATTCAGCATCCTTCAGAGCTTCGCAGAGAGCTTCTCGGAAGTCTTTGGAAAGACGCAGGAGCTCGAACAAAGACAGGCGTGCAGGAGTACTGGCCAGTTGTGCCAGAATGTCAAAGTTGTGAGGCTTGGCTAGCCCCGAAGTATTTTCCTTCCGTAGAGGTCTGTCGAAACGGGCCTCCACCTGCTTTTGCTTATTGGCTGCTGAGGGCTTAGACGGGCCCTCCTCAGGGATGGTGCCAGGAGGCACCACCTCGGCGGCAGCTTCGCCGGGCTGGGCGTTCTGTTGTGCACGCGTCTGCACTGGAAGTGCCTCTTCCGTTGAAGAAGAGACCGTGCGGCCAGACTTGATCTTCCTGCCTTTTGGTTTGGAGGTAGAACGTACCTCCGTTTGAGTCACCTCGGAGACGAGGTCGGGGTAAACCCAGAGGACCTCTCCTCGAGATGTAGTGAGTGGGATGAGTCCACTCGCATTGTCACGGGTAGGTGGCAAGTTCACCACCTCCATTATCACCTTAGGGATGGGGACGATGCCATCTTGTGTGGTAGTCGGCGGCAAGGTGCCGAACTGAAGTGACACCACATTGGCTGACACCGTCTTCTCTTCATAGTCGATGGAGATTACATCCGCATTGATCATACGCTGGATGTAATTCTTGAGGACGTAGCAGTCCTTGGTCGGGTGTCCGACAAACCGATGGTAGTGACAGTACCTCGGGTTGTCCACTTTCCCGACTTCATCGGGCCGCTTTGGGTCCGGGAGCTTGATCTTGTCATCCTGTTTTAGTATTTCAAAGAGTTGCAGGGTGTCTTCGTCATTGAATGAATACACCTCCTTGGGTCTCGGTGCCAGTGGAGGCTTCTGAGTAGGCGCAGATGCGCCTTTCGAGGCATTAACAGTCAATGCCTGTTTTCCCTTTGCTTCTCGTTCGGAGTTGTTGGCTGCAGACCTTTTCCCCTTATCGTCAAAGACGGAGAAGCTGACACCCAGAAGACGTGCATTGGCCACCTTCTTTTCTGCAGCTTCAGCTTTGATGATCAGGGAGCTCCAGTCGGAAGGAGGAGTAGAATTGAGCCAAAGCTTTACTGCAGACAGCATGTTCATGCTGCAAGAGGAGAGAAGCGCATGTTCTGGCATGCCCGGAGGTAACCTGAAGCAGGCCTGTCAGAAACGTTCAATGAACACCCGAACCGTTTCTTTCTCCTTCTGGCGTATCTCTATGAGAGACGCCATCGTCATGTCCTTTCCGCCGTCGTAGAAGCGGTCGAAGAAGAGGCACGTCAGGTCGTCGAAGGACGATATAGAATTGTCGGGGAGGCTGCAGTACCAGTCATACGCCACTCCTTTTAGGGCCCCAACGAAGATGCTGGTGAGGAGTGCGTCCTCCTTCGGAAGATGCCCCCTCTGTGACTGGAAATATGTCAGGTATCGACGCGGAGAGTCCTTTCCGTCGTACGGCGTGAGTGTTTGTGGTTTATACTTTGGAGGATAAACCACCTTGTTCCACTCGAGAGGATAAGGTTGGGGAATGTCCATTTTCTGGCGCTCCTCTTGCCTGTTTTTGGATTCGAAGCTCTCCCGCAAGTCCTTGATCATTTCGACCACATCCTCCGTGGAGCTAGGAGTCGGGAAAGGTGGTACCATCTAGAGTGGAGCGTTTGAAGGCTCAGATGTCCGGGGTGCTTCTGTGTCTGAGGGTGCCCGTTGGAGGGGCACACTTGACTCCCCATTGGCTCCTAGGTCAGGACCAGTTGAAGGTGTCCTGATCAAGGCCGACCGTATATCAAACACCGCTTGAGTCAGTGCTTGCATTGAGGCAGAGAGGGTTTTGAGTCCTCCCTCTAATGAGTCTATGCGCTGGACAATATTCTGCGGCGGTGCATCAGACTCGGAATCACCCCCGGCCATGTATACTGTCATGACACGGCCGGGAGTAGATGGATTGGTTGAGGCTTCGCTCTCGGCCTCACTCTCATGTGGGGGAGTCGTCTCTCCTGGTGTTTCGTCTTGGCCACCCCCAGTCATATTCTGGAGGTCATTCTCGACGGGCGCATCTGCAAGGGTCTGATTGCCCTCAGTTCCGTCTTGAAGGGCCTCTTCGTTCCTACCCCCAGCCGTATCCTGGGAGACATCCTCGTTTTGAGGTGCTTCTGGGAGGCTGTCTTCGCCTCGATGATGAAGATCCACCGCAGCTGTGCTTTGGACATCTTCGTCTTCGGAAGGAGGCTCAACAAGGGTCTGACTACCCCCAGCTTCCTCCAAGAACTTCTTCCTCGATCGAGTGCCTTCGAACACTCCAGAGGTCGAGACAGCTGCCTTGGTTTTCCTCAGTTGGCTTTTGGATGAAGACGAGGAATTGCCAGTCGTCTTCCGGACTGACGAGGAGTTGGAGATCACGTTGCATGAAGCAACCCTGGGCTTCTCTTCTGCTGACACCTTCGTCCCAAGGCGACGTCGGAGGGGTGTCGATGATTGCAGCCGTTGGAAGACTGACTGCCTTGGTGGTACTGCCGCTTTACAACAGCAGTTGATGGTGACCACCGCACAAGTATGCCCCGTGAGAGGCGCATCGTGCTTGTTGGTCAACTCTCCTGACCGGCGCTTGTGAGTGATCACGTTGCGCAGATCGTTGGAAGAGAGTGCTGCCTTCATACCCCCTTCAGACGTATGGCAAGGCCAAACGCCGGGGTGGTCAGGTGAGTGCTGCGCCCCCTGATCTAATACCAAACAGGCATCACGATCAGTAGTGGGGGAACCACAACATTTGAAGTGACTTGAACGGACCTCAAACGCACAACCAGAGGAGGCGCGGGAGTTCAAGACCACTGAATTTGCCTCACTCGACTTGGTTGTGCATGCAGTAGATACGCCCAAGTGAGATAAGGACTTTGAAGGTCGACTCGTTGTTGGTGCAGAAGCACCTGAGTCGACCTTGTACAGCTTGCCATCAGCAGCGCGCGTGATTGTGAGCGCATGCTTTTGACCTGCCGCTGGCATAGCACGTTTGTGGCGCATGGCCCGTGCCGCCTTGGATTTCTTCGTACTAGCCCTCTGGGGCGCATAGTACTCAGCATCTAAATTCTTCTTGCCATCACAGTGAGTGAGTCTGTCAATGACAGAGGTTTTTTGTGGCACATCAGAGGTGATGTGCGGGGCATTGGCTGCGCCCCTGCTCCGTCGACGTATCTTCCTCGCCTGAGAGGGAGATGGTTGGGGAACGTGGTCAGCCGCACGCTTCCCCGAGAGATACGCTGCATCAGGGGCGCACCTTGGTTGCTGAGAACGTCAGCAGGAAGGGAGGGCTGGATTGGCGCATTCCCTTCAGTGGTAGTGCCCGAGGCGTCGACCTTGCGCACCCAGGCCGTACGGGTCTTCTTCGACTTCGACAGCCGCTTCGAAGGACTCGCACTTCCTTCAGAAATAAACTCCTCGTACGCCTGTTGATTGAGGCGCACGACCAGCGTTTTGTGGGAGGAGCCCACCTTTACGTCGTCGGCCTGTGACACGACCTTCTCAGAAGAGGAGAAAGACGTCCCCAGCAGAGTCGCCAGCTTGTTTGCCATTAAAATTGTTTGATTTAAAACTTTAACACAAACAGAACAGTGTTACAATATAGGACTTCGATGTAGTCCTAGGAGTACACTTTTGTTTAAACTGGGTCCTTAGTGCCAATGGAGCGAGTGGTAATGCGTTGACTCCGTTGACGGGCTGACGACGGTTATCGGTTCTCTGAAGGTGTAGATTGTTCTGGGTGCTGGAGCTTGCTGAGAGGAGAAAGACGTTGAGTGTCTGTAGCTGCCTCTCTGGTGATTCTCTGTATGTTCGTCCAGGATTCTCCCCTGTGTGTCTGGAAGAAGAAAATAATTCCTCTATTTATAGCTGGGGAGGTTGGCTGCTCATGCGCGCATATATAGGATGCGCCGGTACGTGGGGACGCCACGTGGAGATTGCTGATGGAGGCGCATGGATGATGCGCCCTACTCGGGGGGTTGAATTCTTCATACTGCTGTTGTGAGCCGGCACGTAGCAGAGGAGAAGAACTTTCCGTTGCTGAAATATTGGATGAGTTGAGTCAAAGTACACGTGTCGTCGACTCATGGCTCGGAGATCTCGGATCTGATGGGGGGATGATTTGGTGGGATGCGCCTTGGATTGGGCGCATGATGAGATTTTGGCTCGTGACCTTTAGGAGTCACGAACCATTCTGGGCGCATGGCTTTTGAGGCGCATGCAAGCGACTTTCCTTCTGTCTTTCGGGATCAGAGATCAGTCTGGGGCGCATGGCTTTTGAGGCGCATGCAAAGCTTCAACTGGAGACTCTTCTTCTGTCTTTAGGGATCAGTGAAAGGTCTGAGGCGCATGGCTTTTGAGGCGCATGCGGATGGTTGGGTGGCCACGTGGCAGTAGCCGTCGGGGTAAAGTCGTGATGATGCTGACGTTGTGGACGCTTCGTTTTCTGCAAAAGCTGTCAACCGTTCAGACTTGGGGAGGCGTGCTGCCAACTTTGTCAGTTCAGCATTTAATGTTGGTGACATTCGATGGACAGCTGAGTGGGCACGTTGGTTGACGTTACACTAGGCGTATGGGGACGTATGGGGGCGCATCCCCTGTGATGCGCTCGATACAGGGCGCATCTGTGGGAGGCACTTGGTGTTTGAACAGCCGGCGCATCCGACACGTCTTTAATGATGCGGCTGTTTCGCTTCTCGAGTGTCTTTAAATAGCTGTTTGGCTGAAGTCGAGGCGTCTAGTTCATCCATTTAATGTGAGTTCATTGTACGGAATTCGGAGAGCCATCCACTTGGCACGTTGGTTTGATCTGCCCGGCCTATAAATAGTGGCATGGAGAGAAAGTTTGCTTCTCATTCCCTCACGTACCTCCAACATGAACTTGGGTATCCGGGTGCATTCTGTTGACGAAGTGTTCCCGAGGGTGAAGATGAGACGCCTTGTCGTCGTTGATGCACTTGAAGGTGACTGTTACATCCAAAAGACGGAGTCGAGGGCTTCTGAGGCAGGCGGAAGGTGCCTGTTACATCTAAAGATAGGGATGCTCGGGCCTCGTCTCCATTATTCCGAAAGAGCCATAGATCGGAATGGCGGTGCTAGGCTCTTTCTTCCTTCAAAGTGGGGGTTGCCCACTCTGGTAGGTTTGAAAGCTGCTCCTTTTGCCGCGGTTTCGATTACGGTCTTCCTTGGTCTTTGGAGGCTCTTTCGAAGCCTCCCCTGGCCACAGCCTTGCGGTGCTCTTCTCTTCTTTGGTTCCAGCCAGAGGGTTAAATGCTTTGCTTGGCGAAGCACTTATCACGTGAGCCTGGCTGGAAGAGCGGCACATAACTGGGCTGCTGAAGGGATGCACATAACTGAGCTGGATGCACATAACTGAGCTGTTGAAGAGATGGTGGGATGCGCCTGGTTGGAGGCGCATGGTAACTGCTGTGCCTAACTGGCGGTGCATGGGGACTGCTGCGCCTATCTGGGGGCGCATGGTGGCCGCTGGCTGTAAACTTAGGATCTTTTCTTTGTAGAAATTCTCCTTTGTACAACCTTTTTCCAGACATATAATAGACTTTTGTATATAAATAAAAAGTCCTTTTTCAAATATCTATACTCATTGATTTTGCTGTGAAGTGTTCTGTCCGAATTCTGGCGCATGTAGTATCTGGCGCATGGGCTTTCTGGTTGTGAAATTCCATGCTTCTACAAGAATCTTCGCAGATAGTTACCGCCGACTGCTCCCATGTCGGGGTTCATCAATGACGGATGGTGCAGAAGCAACCATCCGAATAAATAGGTGTAAGGCAACTCCAGTCGAGGGAAGTTCCCCTTCTCATCCTTCCATTTGAGCATGAATTCTACATAAAGATGAAGACCTGCGTTCACTCTACAGGTCATCGCTGACAGCAAATCCATCCGGTAGCCAAAGACTAATCGGACAGCAGCAAAGAGCACGCCGCGGTGGAAGCGGTCCACGGCGCTCGCTCCGGGTATGACGAAGCGTCGGAGCCAATATGTCAGGAAACCCGTCAGCTGGGCTTCCCTTGACGTGGGCCTATAGCCCATTCTCATAAAACTCTCAACAAAATCTCCGGTCTTGAGTGGAGGGTATTGAAGTTCATCATTAACTTTGATATCCATTTTCTTGTTTTCTTCCATCAATCTTATTACTTCACTATGGCTGAGGGGTTGAAAGAAAGTCGGGTTGCACGTATCATGATTCTAAGTCTTTTTCTCAATGATATGATTAAGGAAAAGATAGGGCAACCACTTTGATGAATAATAGGTGCCGGAAGAACCGCTCTTATAGTACATGGAGCAAATTTTGTAGTGGCACAGTAGTTCTTCGAAAACTGCCACCATCTCTGCATTCTCTCGACGAAGTCGGTCTAACTCGTCGTTTATTGGAACATATTCCTCATAAGGGAAGTCTCCCATTGGTAAGCACAGATGTATTTCATCTCACGAAGGGCTAATCTAATTTCCCTGCAGGATGTCATGAATGTCCCTGTCCTATAATTGTACCGCTCTGCCAAGGCCAAAAACAGATGAGGATTAGGGAGGAATCCATACACGGTAGCGTATACCGCCTGATATAGCTCAATCTCTTTGAGCTTGTCTTTGAACTGAACCAATATCCAATTGGTTATGCAGTTCCACCTTTTGTGGTCTGGGTTCACCAGACCTGTCAACCGGATGTCCTGATCCGGGTATCTGCCCTCAACCTTTGTATATTCATTAGCGAAGATCGGCGTCCTCACCGGCAGCAACAAAGAAGAGTTCTCTGGAGGGATGCAGCCAGGCTTCAATCCTCTGAGCAAAGTGCTATGATGCTCAGAGGAGCTATAGAACATATCCCTGTTGTTTGGGCCTTTCTTTACACAAATATTCCCTGTCCTTGCTTGCTGGAGGGGGGTAATATCCCAGTCCATCCTCCTAGGATGGCTTGCATGGGCATAGCGGGCTAGAGGGAGACATCTGGCAATGTCCGGTAACAGGATTATTTTCTCCTTTCTTTGGAAAATTCTCTGCTCAACACGGGGTCTCGGCTGAGAACTCTTGTCAATAGCTTCGCCAAATAAGGACAAGGGTTTCTTATGGGTAATGGCATCGGCAGTCTGCAGAGGCTGCCCATTCATCAGACTTAATAAAGTTTCATTGTCCTGAGCTACCAAGATGGCTTGGCGGGAGGATGGCAGAGCATATTGGAGAAATAGCACATGGGACAAATCTTCTTTAAATTCTGGTTCAGTAAGGGACCCTGCAAAGATTTTATACTCTGGGTCCTCTCTGATGTTAACTGTATCAAACAGAAAGACAGAATTCAGTACAAGTAAAATCAAAGATTCTGTCCAAAAAATCAGCAAATTGCACAAGCATCAGATTGCGCTGTCTGTAAAACATCAGACTGCGCAACAACAGCTTCTATGCGCAAACTGTCCAGTTGCGCCAACTCATCCACTTGCGCAAGCCATCAGATTGTGCTGAATAACTTGCGCAAAGCATCAGTTTGCGCTAGACAGCCTTACGCAAATCAGCAGATTGTGCTGACTTTTGCCAGCGTGCTCTAACCGATTGCGCAAGAAAATAGTCTTCATAAAAATGAAAACTATGGGGTTTGTGCAACCGAAATCCTAAACAGGGCGGCACAGTATAACCAAATCTCTAAAAAGAGATAGGTTTGAGGGATTCAATCAAGTCGAAGAACCCTAAAAAGGGTTTTCGAATGACTACCTTGCAAAGCTGGGTGACCAACTTCATGTCGTGAAATACACGGCGCAGCATGAGTCGAAGACTCGGCGGAAGCCTTGCCCTTGTCGGCGGCGGAACGCTTCGGGGACATCTGAAGTCGACGGAGAAGAAGGAAGAAAGTCGGAGGAGGCTCGGGAATTTTTCTCTCTTAAGCAAAGTGAAAACAAGTAAAGAATGACAAGAAGAACAAAGAGAACTATTTATAGTTTTTCGAGAGCAACAGTCACCTCAGATTGTATCGAAGAAATGGAAACTGACTCCTCCAATTGTGCAGACAAGTCATTACTTGCGCAACTTGATTTTTCAATCAAAATTCAAAGTATTTCGAAGCTTTGACTATCTTCAAACTTCGAAAACTTTGAAGGGGGTCTTGTAGGTCCTAAAAATCAAGTTGCACCCATCAAAGAAGTCATGAAAATCAAATTGGGCATCCTTCAAGTGAACTGCGCAGGAGACAGATTATGCACCAACTCGATTGCGCAGGCTGAACTGCGCACTCATCCAAGTGCGCAAGCTGACGTGGCCTTATCATCATTATCTGACAGAGAATCAGATCTTCTGACAACTGACAGCACGGAGGACGAGGAAACTGTTCGTTTATCGTGCAGCACAGCGCTCGAGGACAGCTGTACATGCAGCGCAATTGGCCAGACTCTTTGCAGCACGGTCCATCTTAGCGCAATTTGAAGCCAGTGCAATTCAGGTGGCGCACTCCATCAATACAACTAACAAAGTACACGTGGCCTTCATTCCATCAATAACTCACTACGTGGTAACCGTCTGTACACGATAATGCGTATTTCAATCAAATAATGCCATGTGTCCAATACAGTTGGCCCACGATCAAATAACTGCCAGCGCAGTCTGATGTCTGCGCGATCCAATGCATGCGCAATCCATCTTACACAGTCCAGAATAACTAAAAAGTAGTTATTTCTAGAACTCTTTAAATAGAGTTTCAAGTCCTTCCTAGGGAGGAACACACATATATCAGAAATCATCATCAGAGATCAGGAGTTCTTGTCAAAGTGCTGCTGTAATCTTCAAAGGCTATCGTCTTCAAAGTTCACATCGTCCAAGGGATAAAGCGATCGTCATTCAGATCGGATTCCTATAGTTGTACTTTCCCAGAATTTTTGTAATCTTCTTACAAAGTTTGTTGAAATAAAGATCAACTTTTGTTTTTGCAAACAGTCTTACATTGGCTAGCCGCATAGGCCAATGCCATGTATATTTTAATGCATAGCCTTAGCATTCACGTGCATGTCCTTTTCTTTCTTTTATTATTTATTGCATGCTTTAATAGGCAAGTTGCATGCATTAGTGAGCCGCATGTAAGCATGCATGTTATATTTAATGCCAGCCGCATGTATGCTTGAACACTTAGCATCAGCCGCATATACAAAAGCATTGTTATACATTCTTGAAAGCCAGCCGCATATACAAATGCATTGTTAGCCGCATAAGAATGCATTGAATGCATTATTAATGCATTAGCTCCAGAATGCATTGAATACATTATTAATGCATTAGCTCCAGAATGCATTGCTCCAAAATGCATTGGATGCATTATTAATGCATTAAATATAATGCATTGTTTAAGAATGCATTTAATGCATTGTCAATGCATTTTTTTAATACATTGTTAAAGCATTCCTTTGGAAGTCAGCCGCATAGCATCCTTTAAGGCATTTGTTTAATGCCTTTGTTATTGCATTCTTTTAGCACCAGCCGCATATGAGAGCATGGGAACAATCAGTCGGATGGCCTTTGCTAATTTTAGCTTGCATGGCATTAATTCATGCTTGCATTAATGTGAAGATTGTATGGCATTAATTCTTTAACATTATTCTTGGCCAATAATTTCTTGGCCGCATGCATTATTTGAGTGGCCACGTGCCATATTTTGCCGCATACACCATGATGTGCTGGCCTCATTAGTATGAAGCATTAATTGTAGTGGGGTCCCAAGATTTGTATCCAATTAATTTTAGGCCACATGGCCCCAGTACTTGAGTGGCCACGTGTCCTTTTCTTTTGCTTGAGTGGAAGCTTGTATTTACTGCGGGTCCCACTCTCCTTGTCTCTTCTGGTTGCATGAATATTTCTTGCTGGCCGCATGGCCCCCTTCAGTTATTTTCTGGCCGCATAAGCTTTGGTTGGCCGCATGGGTGGCCTCCCACTCTCCTTGGCCGCATGTTTGTTCTCCCACTTTTGGGCCGCATGAGGTCCACTTTGATTATTTAAATGTTATATTTGTCTGAATTATGGTCAGAATTTCTTTCCACTCCCAACATAAAAGTTGTAGAGTTTCTCCTTGACTTCAAGAATATATATATTATAAATATATTATTATTTAATTGCACAAGTTTCTTCTTTCCTTGATAAATGACATGACTTGATAGTGATCCGCCGTGGTGCACTCCCGACAAGATAACCTGACCTGACAAAATTTGACATGATAACTTGACATGATAATTCTTGATAGTGGCCCGCCATGACGCACTCTTGACATGATAAACCTGACATGATATATCTCGACATGCTGTTACGACGACTAACATGACACGACAAGAATGAATGACATGGACACCGTGGACGATTGTGCTTGTACAAATGAACCAGTATTATCTTGCATCATGTCTAGGATTGGGACCCCTGAGTACCACGGTCATGGGTACCCACTGTAAGTAACTAAGGCTAATAATTAGAATAATTCAGTAGTCATGAGAGATTTTCCCAGTTACAGGCGATCCCGTTATCCCGGCCACAATTGTTTGGACTTGTAGCCTGCCGTCGAGTAGGGCACATTTCCAGTCCACTGTCATATGGGGCACTTCATGAAACAATTTCTACGCACACTGTCATATATTGCACACCAAGCTACCTAATAATTATTGATAACTGCTTAATAAATCCAAGTCGCCTGGATAACCTGGATTAGCTGCAGGGCTTGTGGCTGGAGGAACATCTCATTGCATATTGCTAGTAACTAAGGCTTGTGATAACCCTAGTTAGTTAAAGTATCAAGCCGTACTTATTGCTTTGCCGTGAATGATTGGATGGAGTCTAGCTTGTCTTGATCCTGTACAAGATTGTTACATGACCTGTTTTCTTATTTTATCTTGCCGATAAATGGTAGAAGAAGCCAAGTTCTGTTCAGACGAAGGGTTACAACCTCGGTCATTGTTTGGTTTACGAATTGTAACCTGGTTATCTGAATAGTCCCATGGTTATCTCATCGTATATCACCTGTCATGCTTGATACGTTTTACCTTACCAACAAGATTTGGGAGACGGAGTTCTATTCAGGTAAAGGGTTACAACCCCAGTCCTTGTTTGGTTTAAGGGTTGTGACCTGGCTACTTGAATGGTTTCTTCGTACTCAGTTTGCTGTTGTTATTCTTTTAATATCAAGCCTTAATTACTGTCTTGTATTATGTAATTATATTTTTGTGCTGATTGCTAATTTTAGTTCATAGTTCGGCCTCCTTTGTGGTACTTGCTATTTGGGGTCTGACTCTACTGGTTTTGCATGGCCAGGTTCTGATAGAAGATCCCGAAGGATCTACCGCACCATCTACTCGACGGTGACCAGCCGGAGCACCAGAGTGCCTCAGTAGGTTTCTTCTTCATCCTCCCACTGATATGTAAATTCTCCTCTTGTAACGTTTAGCCCCGAGCACGTGTTTAGCTCGTGTTTTGGTATTTTCCTTGATATTATAGCCTACGGGCATAAACATGATATGTATATTCTAGACTATAGCTAGTCCTTATCATGTACGACTAATACTCTAGCTAGTCATCAGTTCTGTGGTACTGGCTTCATGATCATTCATGTATATATGGTTTGGGACGCCTTACTATTGTATGTATGAGGATCGTACTCTTTGCTCTTGTATAATTGCCTGTGATTGAGATACCTAGAATTGTTAAACCATAGGATTGACGGATGGCTTGTAGAGTAACCCCCATGTCTTGACAGCTTATACGTGATTTCAGAGTATTAACGTACTTTGGGATTGCGTAGCTGGCTATGTCTGCCCCCGCTCTCCGGTATTCTGGTTCTGGGGCGTGACATAGTTTTAGTGGTAGCCCACGCAGGTCTCGACTTTTAGATTTGTGGGGGTTACCATGTTTAGATATCTCAACCACGATTATCCTTATTGATCTCCTTCGAATTATTCTCTATCTCTGATACTTGACTTGATATCTGTTTTGATCATTGATCATTTCTGTTCCCATGATTTGATCTTGTGTCCTTCAACTTTCAAGGACACTGTTCTTGATCCTTCAGATTATCTTGTTCGTGTTTTGTCGAGGGCAGCTCAGCATTCTTCAGCCAGGCCAGTTATGGAGGATCAGTCTCAGCATGCAGGCAGAGATATCCAGTCCATCCCGATCAGCCAGTCGCTTCTGTCTTCGTATCTTGAGACAAGTGATAAAGTTCAAGCATCTGTTTCAACTACGATGACACGTCCTGGGTAGAGTCATGTCTTGAACTAAGTCATTGGTACCGACTTACCTTGAGGCTTGACTTTTATCCATTTTTGGGAATCAGCTTAGGCCAGCGAGGACGTTGGTTTCTACAGAACTGTCTCAGGAGTCATATTGATCCATATGCCTCTAGCCCTTCTTGATCATGATTGTATTTGTTCTTGTGCATTTATTTACCGCTTACGCATTTATTTACATTACTGATTATTTTACTTTACTTATATGTCATGCTTGATTTATTGAGATTGTTGAGTTTCCTGGAGCTTTTGTTTTGTTATCTTGCTCGACTAGCTTCAGGAAATTTTGAGGACGGAATTTTTCTAAGGTATGGAGAGTTGTGAGACCCGTCTCACTGTATCGGTATTTTATACAGATACGTGTTTATTTGAGCCGTATTTCGTATTTATCGATTTGCGTGATATTTTAAAATCTTTCGAAGTATTGGATTTTTATGACTTGGTTTTGACTTTGACTTGGTTTTATTGGGTTTGGTTTAACTTGGCTTGTCATTGGATTTGGTTTAGTTTGGTTCTTTATGAGATGAGGTGTATGGTTTAGATTGAGTGGAGAGGAATGAATGGTGGAGATCGCTTGAGCTTGTTATATAAGCCACTTTTTCTCTCTTCCTCCTCATTCACCCTCATTCATTTCTTTTTACCAAACCCTAGCCATTAGAGAGAGAGGCAAGTACACCTTGCCGAACCTTGAACAAATTTATTTTTGTTTGTTCCATCTTCTTCCTTGCATGATTCTAAGCATCTTTAGAACTTGGAGTTTTCGGTTTTACTGAGTGGATGGTTGTAGATCTAGCTTTGTGATATTTTCGATTTTCATGGGTTTTGATCTGTCAAACTTGTAAATTTTTGCTAGTTGATGGTTCCGTGTTGTAGAGAATTTCGTTCTACCCCATTTTGACCTATGAAAGTTCAGATTTGGACTCTGGATGATGGAATTATGGAGCTTGGAAGTATGACTTCATGGTGTTTTTCTCCTCGAAATTGGAGGAGAAGAACAGTACTTGACCGCATGACTATTTCATGCGGCAGGGGTTCTTCCCTGCCGCATGGATAAATCCAGCCACATGAGCATTAATTTATTGCCTTGGCCGCATGACCATTTTTCATCATTTGTTGGCATGCATTAATTGTATGGCCATTTAATTAATTATCTTGCATTGGCTTGCCGCATAGGCCAATGCCATGTATATTTTAATACATAGTCTTAGCATTCACGTGCATGTACTTTTCTTTCTTTTATTATTTACTGCATGCTTTAATAGGCAAGTTGCATGCATTAGTGAGCCGCATGTAAGCAGACATGTTATATTTAAAGCCAGCCGCATGTATGCTTGAACACTTAGCATCAGCCGCATATACAAAAGCATTGTTATACATTCTTGAAAGCCAGCCGCATATACAAATGCATTGTTAGCCGCATAAGAATGCATTGAATGCATTATTAATGCATTAGCTCCAGAATGCATTGCTCCAGAATGCATTGAATACATTATTAATGCATTAAATATAATGCATTGTTTAAGAATGCATTTAATGCATTGTCAATGCATTTTCTTAATACATTGTTAAAGCATTCCTTTGGAAGTCAGCCGTATAGCATCCTTTAAGGCATTTGTTTAATGCCTTTGTTATTGCATTCTTTTAGCACCAGCCGTATATGGGAGCATGGGAACAATCAGCCGCATGACCTTTGCTAATTTTAGCTTGCATGGCATTAATTCATGCTTGCATTAATGTGAAGCTTGCATGGCATTAATTCTTTAACATTATTCTTGGCCAACAATTTTTTGGCCGCATGCATTGTTTGAGTGGCCACGTGCCATATTTTGCCGCATACACCATGGTGTGCTGGCCTCATTAGTATGAAGCATTAATTATAGTGGGGTCCCAAGATTTGTATCCAATTAATTTTAGGCCACATGGCCCCAGTACTTGAGTGGCCACGTGTCGTTTTCTTTTGCTTGAGTGGAAGCTTGCATTTACTGCGGGTCCCACTCTCCTTGTCTCTTCTGGTTGCATGGATATTTCTTACTGGCCGCATGGCCCCCTTCAGTTATTTTCTGGCCGCATAAGCTTTGGCTGGCCGCATGGTTGGCCTCCCACTCTCCTTGGCCGCATGTTTGTTCTCCCACTTTTGGGCCGCATGAGGTCTACTTTGATTGTTTAAATATTATATTTGCCTGAATTGTGGTCAGAATTTCTTCCCACTCCCAACATGAAAGTTGTAGAGTTTCTCCTTGGCTTCAAGAATATATATATTATAAATATATTATTATTTAATTGTGCAAGTTTCTCCCCTCCTTGATAAATGACATGACTTGATAGTGACCCGCCGTGGTGCACTCCCGACAAGATAAACTGACCTGACAAAATTTGATATGATAACTTGACATGATAATTCTTGATAGTGGCCCGCCGTGACGCACTCTTGACATGATAAACCTGACATGATATATCTCGACATGCTGTTGCGACGGCTAACATGACACGACAAGAATGAATGATCTGGACACCGTGGACGATTGTACTTGTACAAATGAACCAGTATTGTCTTGCATCATGTCTAGGATTGGGACCCCTGAGTACCACGGTCATGGGTACCCACTATAAGTGACTAAGGCTAATAACTAGAATAATTCAGTAGTCATGAGAGATTTTTCCAGTTACAGGCGATCCCGTTATCCCGGCCACAATTGTTTGGACTTGTAGCCTGCCGTCGAGTAGGGCACATTTCCAGCCCACTGTCATGTGGGGCACTTCATGAAACAATTTCTACGTACACTATCATGTGTTGCACACCAAGCTACCTAATAATTATTGATAACTACTTAATAAATCCAAGTCGCCTGGATAACCTGGATTAGCTGCAGGACTTGTGGCTGGAGGAACATCTCATTGCATATTGCTAGTAACTAAGGCTTGTGATAACCCTAGTTAGTTAAAGTATCAAGCCGTACTTATTGCTTGGCCGTGAATGATTGGATGGAGTCTAGCTTGTCTTGATCCTGTACAAGATTGTTACATGACCTGTTTTCTTATTTTATCTTGCCGATAAATGGTGGGAGAAGCCAAGTTCTGTTCAGACGAAGGGTTACAACCCCGGTCCTTCTTTGGTTTACGGGTTGTAACCTAGTTATCTGAATAGTCCTGTGGTTATCTCATCGTATATCACCTGTCATGCTTGATACGTTTTACCTTACCAACAAGATTTGGGAGACGGAGTTCTATTCAGGCAAAGGGTTACAACCCCGGTCCTTATTTGATTTAAGGGTTGTGACCTGGCTACTTGAATGGTTTCTTCGTACTCAGTTTGCTGTTGTTATTCTTTTAATATCAAGCCTTAATTACTGTCTTGTATTATGTAATTATATTCTTGTGCTGATTGCTGGTTTTAGTTCATAGTTCGGCCTCCTTTGTGGTACTTGCTATTTGGGGTCTGACCCCACTGGTTTTGCATGGCCAGGTTCTGATAGAAGAGCCCGAAGGATCTACCGCACCATCTACTCGACGGTGACCAGCCGGAGCACCAGAGTGCCTCAGTGGGTTTCTTCTTCATCCTCCCACTGATATGTAAATTCTTCTCTTGTAACGTTTAGTTCCGAGCACGTGTTTAGCTCGTGTTTTAGTATTTTCCTTGATATTGTAGCCTACGGGCATAAACATGATATGTGTATTCTAGACTATAGCTTGTCCTTATCATGTACGACTAATACTCTAGCTAGTCATCAGTTCTGTGGTACTGGCTTCATGATCATTCATGTATATATTGTTCGGGACGCCTTACTATTGTATGTATGAGGATCGTATTCTTTGCTCTTGTATAATTGCCTGTGATTGAGATACCTAGGATTGTTAAACCATAGTATTGACGGATGGCTTGTAGAGTAACCCCCATGTCTTGACAGCTTATACGTGATTTCAGAGTATTAACGTACTTTGGGATTGCGTTGCTGGCTATGTCTGTCCCCGCTCTCCGGTATTCTAGTTATGGGACGTGACATCCCGATCCAACACGGATCACCACAACTCACTTGAAAGAAGAAATTTTTTGATTTCGGACTTCGAAGAACAAGAGATGCCGAAAAATTATTCGAAGCAATCTCTCATTCACAATACTCCTTAATCCTCTCTCTCTCTCAAAGATTGAAAGCACTCTTGTTTTTTAGATGAGTTTACAACTAGCATGCATCACCCTTTTATAAGCCCTTGGTAATCCATACATGGAAGGCCAATATATATGAAAACTTTCAATATGCATCAATCATATATTTAATGAAAATCCAATCATAATTGGCTTGCCATAGTTGGAAACCCAATTATATGGAAAACTACTATATAAATGATCCAATCATAAATATATGATCATGTAAATATGGTCATATATTTTCTTAGCATATATGTTCCAAAATAGGATCCATGTACTTCCCGAACTTCTCCGACACACGGATGACGCTAGTCGTTCTCCGGAATATTTTTCACATAGATTGGAAACCCCACCAACTCTAACACAAGGCCTTAATAATACTAATAGAACTGGAGTAAATGTATAGTCTTGCTAGTCATGAACAATGTCTATATTGGGATTGAATTTAAATATAGAATGACAAGACGTTATGTGAAGGAACTTAGAGTCGCTGGTAGATTATTATGCTTAGAGAGGTTGAAGAATAAAGAGATTTGATTTCTCATATCTTCTTAGTGTAATATCTGAGAAGTATTTGGATTTTTTATGTAATTTTTTTAGTATTATGGATTGTAAAATTGTAACCATCTTTTTAAGTCTTGTAATTTTATTTAACAGCCTCTCGGTAATTTTTTAGAAAATTTTTTAACTTTTATCCAACTTATTAATATAAATTTGTACTTACATTCGACCATTTATTACAAAAAGTATTCATTTTGTTACCAAAAATATTTTTTTACAAAAAATAAAATATAAGTCTAATAAAGTTTAAAAAATAGAATATAAGTATAAATTTATATTAAAAAGTGGATATAAGGTCAATATATATTTTTTTTCACTGGTGATGAATTTTCATTTATTCTCTTACTTTTTGTTTTGTTTTCGGTGCTGTGGATGTCAATTATTTGGGACAAAATAATTTTCTGTCGGACATCTTCCAATAATATCGGTTTGTCAGGATGTTAACATCTGTCAGCAATCATATTATAATGATAAATATTCTTAGCTATAGCATATATATATATATATATATATATATATATATATATTTGTCATCTTGTTCTTGGATTAGGGAGTAGATTAAGCCATTAGCTAATGATGGTTTCACAAGAATCTAATAAAATTAAGATAGCTGCCGAGGTTTAGGTACTTGTCTCCAAACTCCAAAGTAACCCACATAGGGAGACCGGCCGGCAGACCGGGCGGTCCACGCCAATGGGCCGGGTCAAGCCGAGCACGTTAGAGCGGGTTCACTCGCGGTAAGCTTACCTCCCTTTCTACTGAACGCAGGGTCCACCATACGAAAAGAAGCGGCTAAACAGCCTGTCCTAACCCACCCTCGCCCTCAAAGCTTCTGTTTATTTACGGAAATGCCTCTGTTCTCACATTAATGGACTCTTTGATTTTACCCACGCGATGGCATTTCTGTAAATAAGAGGCGGAGAACGGTCTTATCCGTACTCTGACCATTTCGGGAATTGTGACCGTCCAGTGACTACACCTCCTCACAGTCCACCTCCCAATGTGAGCCAATAGGGAAATGACATATTTTGATTATACAATTTTGCTTAGAGCATCTCCAACTCTATTGTGAGTTTAGAAAAAATGGTTGCCACATAGGAATGACAAACTTTCATTTTAAATTTTTTTCTCCAATGCAAATGTAGAACAAAACATAAAGTTGACATAGCAATGACTTGGCAAGGAGAATGTGAAGTTGGTTGTCTAGATCTAGACAATGCATTTCACAATGACTTTGTCTCCACATCATCAATTATGAATAGAAATATTTATAAAAAAGTTGAAGAAGTGGAAGAGTTGCCTTGGAAGTTGGAAAAAATACTTTTTATTGTCTCCTCAATACTTTTGCATTGGAGAGAGTTTTTCTATCTCATTGTCTTTTGAGATATAGTTTTGCCACATAAACAAGACATTGTCTTGTGGTTCATGCCACATAGGAGCCACCTAAGATTCACAACACTTGACAAGACAATAGGGTTGGAGATGCTCTTACTACTTAATAAGTTCACTTTTCATCTAACTTATAAAAGCGAGGGGGCTATTTTCATAAGTTGACTTTATTTTTACTTTTAATCTTATTTAAATCAATATATGAACTACTATGGGATAAAATCTAGTTCTCAGTTTCGAACTACCTTCTAATAAAGTCTTGGTATCTATATAGATATCGTACCATACATGTCTATTGTGAAATAAGGTTCAAATCAAAATAGGATATAAGTTGTGCACATTTTGAATATGGAGCTAAATAATACTCATCCAATGTCAGAACCAGGTGTAGTACTTGATCCAATCAGGGTCGGCCCTGGTCCTGGCCCAGGCCCAGGCTCAGGACGGCCAGGACGACCGTCCCGAGCCCCATAAAATTTGGAGGTCCAAAAAAATTAATTTAAATGTATATATATATATTAGTAATCTTATATTGAAAATAGAACTAATATATAATATGATTCTCTTTTATCATAAAACATTTGTTGTGTAGTGGTAGTTTGTTATACTTGTACATAAGAAGTCCTAGGTTCTAGCCTTGGCTATATCATTTTTAGTTCAATTTTTTTATATTATATATGGATCCTATTTTAAAAATTTGTCTAGGTCCCCCACTAACTCAGGACCGGCCCTTGATCCAATTCATCTGATCTAAAATAAAAATTCTTATCTAAGATTTCTAATGTAAATAGATTGAATGTTGGATATATGTTAAGAATTGCAACATATTTATATGGGGAGTATAATAGAGATAACTTTTTAATAATTCAAATGGTTGTAATATTAAAAAAAAATGGTTGTAATATTATTTTTATTAAAATAATACTCCTTTCATTCCTCGTGCAACGAGCTTATGTCTTCTTGATTCTTAGAACCATTATCGCTATTCCATCAAAACTCTAAATATCAAATCCAACCAATAGTCCATATAATAAACATAACAAAATACACGCTAAAGATGATACAACTAGATTAGATTTTATATGTTATTATTTTTATTTTTGATCATTTTCTGATTTAACTTAATTGATGAAATTGTCATTAAATTGTCATTTCCGAACTAAACTATGGTTTGAGAATGCTGATGCTCTTCAAAAATTAGAACTAGGAACAACTTTTAAAATCAATATTTATCTTGCTTTCAAAAGCTATTTCCAACTAAAAAAAAAAAAAAAAATCCCAACTAGCTTCTCATTTTATTTAATAAGTTGTGTTGCCATAGGCCATAGCATAAAAAGTTTGGACAATAGGAAAAAAAGAAAAGAAAAGAAAAAGTGGAGGTAAGGTCACCGAAAGAAGAATAGGGTGGCGGGGACCGAATTAAAAATAGAAAAAGCGACATTAATCCGAAAAAGAAATAAATAATATATTATTTATTAAAAAACGAGAGTACTCGAATCGGTTTAAATGGTCAAACACAGTAAGAAAAAGAAAAAAAAACGAAAAAAAAAAAAAAAAAGAAAAGAAAAAAAGAGAGGAGAGGTTGGAGATGGTGGAGGGATAAAAATCCCTGCTTTGGCTCACCACCACCACATCTCTCTCTCTCTCTCTCTCTCTCTCTCTACTCAACGGAAAGAAGGAAAAAGCGAAAGGGGAAAAATTCGGAAAAAATTCGGAGGGGATCACGTCGCCGATCCAGCGGATCCTGGTCGAATTCGAGTCCCGCTGCGCGCTGGCTCGATTTGGCGTGTGGATCCGTCCCTCCCCCCTCTCTCTCTCTCTCTCTTTGCGCGGTAATTTTTTGCGTTTCCCCCCTCAATTTTTGCTTTATTTTGATAACTTTTGTTTGGTGAGCTTTATTTCTGGTTTGATTTGGACGAGGATCTTTGTGTGCTCGCCGGATCGGGAGTTTCTTCGTGTAATTTGTGTATTCGTCTTTCTTGATGTTTGCTTTTTCGTTTGGATTTTGCTGGATCAGCATGCTTTTTTTTTTAGGATTAAATTTCTATAATTTTGCACAAAGTCCCTTTCTTTACGATTTAATCACCGCCGAGTTTCTATAATTTGCACGGTATCTCCCTTCTTTTTCTGGATTTTACAAAAAAATTAGAACCAAGATGTTTCTGTAATTTGGAAAAAGATCCATTCTTTAGAACCAAGCTTCTATTGCACGAAAATTCCAATTTTTGGGATTCACAACTTGTTTTTTGAGGTCAAGTTTCTATATTATGCACAAAGGTCCCTTTTTTTTCTTTTGACATACAAGTTTTCGGACAAAGTTTCTATATTTAAAAAATAATAATTAAAAATCCGTTTTTATTAAGCACTTAGCAATTGTTTCTACAATCGGACCAAAAGTCCGTATATTTTCTGGATTTTGCAAAAAAAATTCCGTTTATTATTCTACACTTGCAACCGTATATTAAGCACTTAGCAAGTTTAACTATTTTAAAAAAAATCGGTTTATTGTTCTAGATCTCATATCTCCTCCCTACATCTTCGGCTTTTTCGTTAGATTTTATAATGGGTAAAGTGCATTTAAACCCTCCTTAGATGTTACGAAAATGCAATTGAAGACTCCCTGATTTGAAAAATCCAATATGTTTCAATTACGCTCAATTCAGCGCCCCCCCCCCCCCCCCCCCCCCCCCCCCCCGGCCGCCGTTAACAACCGTTAAAAATCATCGAAGATGACGATTTTACCCCTCCCCCCTTCTCTCTCTCTGTTGGTAACCGTTAAAAATCGTCGAAGATGGCGATTTTACCCCTCCCCCCTTCTCTCTCACCGGTGGTAAACCCAATATGTTTCAATTACGCTCAATTCAGCGCCCCCCCCCCCCCCCCCCCCCCCCCCCCCCCCCCCCGCGGCCGTTAACAACCGTTAAAAATCGTCGAAGATGACGATTTTACCCCTCCCCCCTTATTTCTCTCCGGTGGTAAACCCAATATGTTTCAATTACGCTCAATTCAGGCCCCCCCCCCCCCCCCCCCCCCCCCCCCCCCCCCCCCCCCCCCGGTTAACAACCGTTAAAAATCGTCGAAAATGACGATTTTACCCCTCCCCCCTTCCCTCTTTCCGGTGGTGGGGGCGGGTGGTGGGTGCTGGCCGGGGGAGGGAGGAGGGTGGGGGGACGGCTGGCGGAGGGGTGGGGGGGGTGGCGGCGGTTGGCCAGCGGAGGGAGGAAGGTCGGTGGGCGGCGGGCGCTCGCCGGCGGTGGGAGGAGGGTGGGATAGGGGGTGGGTCGGGGGCGGGCGCTCCCCGGCGGAGGGAGAAGGGGGGGGGGGGGGTTGGGCGCTTGCCGGCGGAGGGGGGGGGTGCTGGCTGGCGGAGGGGGGAAGGGGGGGGGGTAGGGAAGAAGGGGTGGGGGTAGTTTAGGTAGTTTTTTTGTTATTTTTTTGTTAAAAGTCTTAACAACCATTTTTAACGGTTAATAGACGGTAGGGGCTTTCTTGCTCACGCGGGGAATCTAAGATGGGCCAAACTTTTTAAGTTTTCTAACGGGTCTTATTTTGCGAACGAGACAAATCTAAGGAGGGTTTAAATGCACTTTACCCTTTTATAATTAATCAGTTAATTTACTTATCCGGAGCTTTTTACATAATTGCATAAAGATGCTACTTTCTTTTGGAAATTGCAGATTGAGATATGGTGCTAACTTTCCTGTTTATTAAAGTAACTAACTTTGTTTACCAAATTCAAATTTTCACGCTGCTATAAATGTTTGGCAAGTTCCATGTGTTTTATAACTGTATTTTTATTATTTGCACTTCTTTTCAGGTTCTTGCTGAAATCAAGTACCGTGAGTCTTGCATATTTTGTTGGGTCTTGCAATTTGCTATTTTGGCAAGACATTGATTTTGATACGTGGATGTGGATGTGGATGTGCATGTTGTTAGAGGCTATTTGCATTATCTAGTACATTAATTCATGTGGAAAAATCATCTCTACTTAGTTTTAGCTTAGGAAGCACGTAGATTCCGAAGTTTGTGTGCTATCTGTGTCGTGCCGGACATGTATAGGAGATAACACACTCTGAAATTACTAGAACTTGCCAAAACTGGTGTCTCTGCCAGTTTTGGATTGTCTGAATCGTGTTGTATCCATGACCGTGTGACATAAGTTTTAACCGTGTATAAAACATGCTTACTATGGTTTTTGAGATTGTTGTTCTTATGGGTTGGGGTTACGGTGCTGCACATGTTTCTTCTATGGATGTATATGCACTGCGAACCATTTGCCGCTCTTTGTTTTCTGCTGAGACGTGCGATGCTGTTATTTATTGACAGGTTAATGAATCAGGTCATATAGTCTGAAGTGCCACTTTAAGACATACATTGGAATTGGATCATTTAAGATACCCTTTTCCCATTGATGGCTTCTGTCAGTGTGGTGCCTTCGTCGGGGTTGAAGAACAACAATAGTAATAGCATTGGTATGGACAAATTGCCGGATGAGATGAATGACATGAAGATTAGAGATGACAAGGTAGAGGGAAGCATAAAATATGTATCTTGCCATAAATGTCGTCTTAATTTAACCAGCTTCTGTTTCAAGCATGGTAAATTGGATATCAATAGGTTGAACTCTAATCTGCTGCATTATATTTCAGGAAGTTGAAGCGATTGTGGTCGATGGGAATGGCACGGAGACTGGGCATATAATTGTAACAACTATTGGTGGCAGAAATGGCCAGCCAAAGCAGGTAATTTATTTTGGGTATTATTTGATAATATATTTGTAATGAGCGAGTACCTTTAACGCTGGTAGAAGCTCTCTAATCAGTCGTGCAATGATGAAATTTTTGAGGACCATACACGTTTTCCTGTGTTCTAAGCAAACACCTTTCAAACATGGGACTGCCTTGTTTATATTTTTGCTATACTGATTTTTGTTTGCTATATTGTACAAATTGCAATATTGCGTTGTAGTTCTTACTATTTAAAGTCGTTTCCTATTTGTAGACTATAAGCTACATGGCTGAGCGCGTTGTGGGACATGGATCTTTTGGAATTGTGTTCCAGGTTAGTGCTTGAGCCGAAGAAGGGTAACTTTAGTGTTAGTTAGGCAGTTGTAATTACACTTGTTTATTTTTCTTTTGCTTCGGTGGTAGCACGTAGGCAGATTATCATTTTGTTCAGTCATAATACTGCTAAATGAGGCTTTATTTTTTTTATTTTTTGTACAGAGGCACACTTAAAGTTTATTTGGTTTATGTACTTAGTTCATGGATTATTTATTTATTTTATTTATGTATTGGTTACACAGGCAAAGTGCCTAGAGACTGCTGAGACAGTAGCTATAAAGAAGGTTCTTCAAGACAAGAGGTACAAGAACCGGGAGCTACAGACCATGCGTCTTCTTGACCACCCCAACGTTGTTGCGTTGAAGCATTGCTTCTTTTCAACGACTGAGAAGGATGAACTCTACCTTAATTTGGTTCTTGAATATGTACCTGAGACTGTTCACCGTGTCATCAAACACTACAACAAGATGAACCAGCGAATGCCACTACTATATGTGAAACTTTATACTTACCAGGTATTTGTGAGTCTATTTTGTTGGTTTTCATTAACTGTAATATTAAGATTGCAACTTAATACACACTTTGTTTGGTATAACTATCTGCACAACAAATTTAAATTTATTGAGTTTGTCATTTATGGATGTATGTTGAAGCTATCAAATAGTTTAACTTTCAAGACCACATGTTAACAGAAACAATTTGAATCTATTGACTGCTGTTGGATTTAGGACGCATCTGTTCTGGTTCATTAAATAATTTATTATACAATAATGATGGAAATGAAAAATGGTAGTTTATTGATTTTGTCAATTTACTTTTGAAAGATTAATAATGCAGCTATCAAATAGTTTACCTGTTTGAGACCTCGTGTTGAAAGTATTGACAGTCTTTGGATGTAGTTCTTCACGATTATTAATATAAATAATTTATTATAGGACATGATGGAAATGAAACATTGTAGCTGTTGGTTTTGCCATTGTGCTTCTGAAATATTGATAACGTACTTAGCTGATGTTCATTGTTTTAATCCTTCAACAGATTTGCAGGGCGCTGGCTTACATTCATGGCAGCATTGGGGTTTGCCACAGGGACATCAAGCCACAAAATCTTTTGGTATGCAGTCTCTTCATGTCTGTAGAAATAAATGTGCTTCCATATTTGGAACCTGACTTTCCTTTTTCTTCTCTATATCTGAATAAGACAAATTTCTTGCATCTCACTTCCCACGCACCAACAATCATATTCAATCACCCACCATTAAAAAAACAAAGATAAGGACTACCTATCTTTGAAGATCAAATTGAGAAATAAAACCACATATTTGTTGGCTTCCCCCTTGTATTCATTGCATCTGAATAAATTGCTACAAAATAAAGAAAATAACCCATTTTCCTTTGGTAACAGGTCAATCCACATACTCACCAATTAAAATTGTGTGACTTTGGAAGTGCGAAAGTCTTGGTAGGTTCTTTCATTTCAAGTTATTGCTGTTAATGCCAATACAGCAGTTTATGATTTCCTTTTTCTTATGTGTGTTCAATAGGTCAAAGGCGAGCCAAATATTTCTTATATATGCTCTAGATACTACAGAGCTCCTGAGCTTATATTCGGTGCCACCGAGTACACAACAGCAATTGATATCTGGTCTGCTGGCTGTGTTTTAGCTGAGCTCCTGTTAGGACAGGTAGGGCTTCTCGTTAAACTACTTCATGCCAAAACTACTTGCTTGTGGAAATGGACCATCAGAATGATTAATAACTTGTTAAACACTAACATTGACCTCTTCAACAGCCCCTTTTTCCTGGTGAAAGTGGAGTAGATCAACTTGTTGAAATAATCAAGGTGACTCTTCTTCTCACTTATCTTTTTATTTTCTTTATTCGTCTTTAACCATCATTTTTATTTATTTCTCCCATTTATGATGTATATATATTTTTCTTTCCTGCAGATTTTGGGTACCCCAACAAGAGAAGAAATCAAATGCATGAACCCTAACTACACTGAATTTAAGTTCCCTCAGATCAAAGCTCACCCATGGCACAAGGTATGATGACCTCACATGTAATCTATGAATGTAGATTGCCTTGTGGCATCTTTTTGTCTTATGGTCTCATATTGACAATTATGTGACAAATATTTTAATTGGTATTTTTTTTAAATCAGATCTTCCACAAACGTATGCCACCGGAAGCTGTGGATCTTGTTTCAAGGCTTCTCCAATACTCTCCTAACCTGAGATGCACTTCTGTGAGTATATACTCTGATCATCTTTTACGACTATTATGCTAGCGGATATCCTTTCTTCATTTTATTTGGTGTGAGATCTGCTCTTATTAATCTCCATTAATTGCAGATGGATGCACTAGTCCATCCTTTCTTTGATGAGCTTCGAGACCCCAACACCCGCCTACCAAATGGGCGGTTCTTGCCCCCTCTATTTAACTTCAAGCCACACGGTAACTCTTGTGTTTCTTGACAGAGGGTAATTGTTTATTTGCTCTGACCGTTGCCATATTGTTGTATTTGTTGAAATTTTTGATAATGATCAGAGTTAAAGAATGTCCCAGCGGAGATTTTAGTGAAGCTGATTCCGGAGCATGCCAGAAAGCAATGTCCATTCCTAGGATTATGAGGTGGTCCAGATATGCCCTTTGTGTATTTCTCGTTTTGCACGGTCCTGGGGAGTTTAGCAGTGCACTTGATGTTTGCTGGCTTCTTCCTTTCTCAGTATGGCCATCCTTCTGTAATATTTTAAAGGATATGGGGAAGTATGTTTGCTGATCTCCCGAAACCTTGATGTTTTCACGTAAACAACCCTTGTTCCCCCTTCCCATCGACACGACAAATTTGTAACATTATATAGAGGTTTGTTTAGGTGCTGTTTTGGTTTCATGAGATCATGCCTCTGAAGCCTTTGTTTAAGGTGACATTTTGGGCTAAAGGCCTAATATACATATCTATTGTCGGAATCTTTGTCATATCATGGTATCTATTATGTACTGTACTGGTTATTTGCTTCAATGTCTTACTAGTGTGGATTATATGCTTTTGGTGTAAGTTACCTTTGTTGTATGCTTTTATGGAGCTCACAACCAGGACATTTGTTATTTTGTTATTGTTTCAAATATGATTCTCCTTGTAGAATGCTAATTTCTTGGATAAGCTACAGTTGAGGGTTAACTGTATTATTGTTTGTGGAAAGAGGGATGTCTTGACTCTTGCTTGCGTAGTATTTTAGGCTATGAAATATTGCATATAGCATGGTCCGGACTCCAAAATTATGGGGCAACCTGTTGGCTGTAAGTTACCTTTGTTGTATGCTTTTATGGAGCTCACAACCAGGACATTTGTTATTTTGTTATTGTTTGCTATGAAACATTTGTTATTTTGTTATTTTGTTACCTTTGTGTTGTGGACTTGTAGCAAGCGAGACAATGGCTGCTTGAGGTGCGACATGTTTTTGTCGTTTTATTCATATCAACACTCAACTAGTATTACTTCCAGGTGCACTCCAAACGATCATCAGTCTCCCAAACCCAGGTTGCAGCCTGAGTTGCAGGAAATGAGGTGAATGGGCTTTGGAAGATCGGTTTGTTGCAGCGGAGGCATCACGAATCGCGGTGTCAAGGGTCCAGGAAGTGAATGCCTGGAAGAAGAACCTGCGTTTGAATAAAATGTAGTCGTTTTCCTGAGATTTCCTGAGAGTGTTGTGATATGCTGCAACTTCTCGACTAGTAATACGAGACTCCCGTTAACGCATGGTGTGGGAGTGTCAAGATGTACACAGCATCGTTCCAGAACATTTGGAGAGTTTTTTGACTTTGAATCTGCATTATCTAGGAAGCGAGCGCCAAGGGGCTCCTTATTGTAAAGGTCACAGGGAAGAGTAAAATTAATTTGTGGCCGGGGCACTGTTGACAAAAATGATGCTTAGAGAGTCCTTTTTGGAGAAAACTTTTCAGAAAATTACATATAGAACATTGTAATAAAAAAAAAGCTAGTAGAGCATAGTTGTTTGGAAAATTACAAACATAGACCCAAAACGTCCTTAAAAAGGACGTTTCTATAACATTTTTTGGGTTACGTTTATCCCACCCCCCACCATCCCTATTGTATACCCATATCTCATTTACTTTCCTCACCCACCCAACCGTCCACGCAGTAAGAATTCATCTTTTCAAAAAAAAAATTGAAATCCAAAAAACGCCCTTTAAATGGACGTTTTTGTGACATTTTGGTGCAAAACACAAAAACCTCCTTTAAAAGGGCGTTTTGTGTCTGTGACAATAATTTTTGAAACTTCATTGCTGTCGGTGCAATTTCAACTGACTGTAATGCTGTATATGCAATTTTCTGAAAACTTTATTTCATTTCTCTAGTACATTAGTACATTACAGGCCATTATTAACCTTCCTTCCATAGGAGTGGGAATCAAACTTCCCTTCACATTTCCAGCGAGAGAAGCATTTGATTTTCAGGGGAATGCATTATTTAAAAGTTGAAAGCTTCTCCTACTAGGAGGAGGATCAAATTTAGGAATCAAATTAAGCACAGAAAATGATGGCTCTATTCTGTCAATGCTACCACTCAGCAATCAGGCTTTGGTTCGCGGGAAGGAAATGAAATAAAAGGTAATAATTTTTTTGCTCTTTTTATCGACATGTGAATTCTTTTCTGGTGTTTGGAAATGCCAAAATATAGTCATATATCTATGAGCAGAGATATATTCGTTCTAAAATTTTGTAATAAATGTATAAAATTAGGATAAAAAGTGAACACTTACAGTGGATGGGGGAACCATTTTCCCCTACTTTCCTTTCCTTTCAAAACTATTTATCTTATATGCTCCTTTCTTTGGCATCCAAACACAAAAAAACAAAAACAAAAAATGAATGACTTTCCTTAGATCTAGATTCCGCGAACAAATGTGGCCTTAATCCAGAACATTTAAGTATGTTACTTAAGGTGCAACACTCCAGACTTGGCTTTATCATCTTTTTTTTTTTTCCGCACGTGCGGACTCAGTTAAATCGTGTGTCCCCGTACAGGCTTGGCTTTATCGATCGCACTATAAACATCAATAGTGTTTCATAAGAGCAACTCACAAGTAACAGCAAAGTAGAACCAAAGCAAAACCATCACCAATTATAATCTATACAACCAAAAAATAATATCCCACAAAGAAGGATCAGAAACCTCAGCTAATTATCCCGAACTATACAGTGAAACATCCAACCTTTAAGCTTATCAAGTAATCATCCTTCCCAGGGTATTTTCGTTGATATAACAAACAATTGAGCTTGCTTTTCTAAACCAAAAAAAAGAAAAGGAAAAAAAAAGAAAAAAAAAAGAAAGAGAGTAGAAAATGGAATGATAAGCAATTCTGAACCGAACCTTACTCAGAATCATTGCTATTATGTATTCCTGAATGTCCCCGAGATAGCAGTTATTTAATTAGTTTTTTTAGAATGCACATATTATTTTCTTAACTATCCAATTTCTTGCGATATTTTAATCTAATATGTACGGTCCAAAACGGCAGATACAATGACTGCAATTTCGGATATATTCGAAAATGCTTAATAGCAAAAATTCTGATATATACGTATATATGAGAAGGGATCGAGATCCTGCACTTGAACATTTCGTATGCTATCCAAAATAGTAGCAGTAGATTGTATTTTTTTACTGCTCATATTAGATCAAAATCTCGCGAGAAATTAGATAATGTAAGACTTTAATCTGCACAGTCAAAAAAGACAATCCAATGACTGCTATTTCAAAGAAGATGCATGCGGCCCGAGTGGTCAGGAGTTCGAATTCCAGTGAGAGTGATTCCAGAAATAATTTACCTCGTTCCTATATATATATATATATATATATATATATATATATATATATATATATATATATTTTGGGAGCGGATCAAAAGTCCCCCTTAGAAAATCCCCTAAAAACTCTCTCACTCTCATCCGTAATTTAATGTTAATATTAATGTTAATATTAATGTTAATGTTAATATTAATATTTATTTTTATTTTTATATTAATGTTAATGTTAATATTAATATTAATATTAATGTTAATGTTAATGTTAATATTAATTTTAATGTTAAGTTTAATGTTAATTTTAGTATTTAATGTTAATATTAACATTAATATTAACATTAATATTAACATTAACATTATTATTAACATTAATATTAACATTAATATTACGGCTGAGAATGAGGGGTTTTTTAGGGGATTTTCTAAGGGGGGCTTTTGATCCGCTTCCATATATATATATATTCCACTATATAATGAGGCTTCAAAACGGCTCACTTTTGAGCCGTTTAAGCCGTCATTATATCACGGTCCATTTTATTTAATAAAAAATTAAATTGCGAAAAAAATTGTTAAAAAAGTTTAAATTTGTCAACATGAGAAATTGAACTCAACCAAACGAGAAAATATCTCATACCTTAACAACATGAGCTAGAAGATATATTTGACTATAATTGAATAATATTATTATTATACGTTATTACACGTGCATTTACTAGTATATATATATATATATATATATATATATATATATATATATATATATATATATATATATATATTTCAACGCATGCGGGCTTAGTATAATCGTGTGTCCCACGCACACGATTCTTGGCCTGTCGTATGGAACGACTTTTGGAGTGCGGACGTAGTCCGTTGGCCTTGTCATCATCGCCGTGCACACGCACCCCGCGCACTCCGCGCGCTCCAGAGCTCCGCTCGGCAGCACACCGTCATTTGACGGCAGTTACTCAACACCTCGCTTTGCCCACGACGTCGAAGAGACGCCCTCGACGACTAAGGGTGACTGCCCGTACGACGGCCACTGATTTCTTGTCGCTTGCGACTACCGATTCCGCCCATCCGCCCGTTCTATGCGCACGACGCGCATATTGGCGACGATCGCCGACGCCCTTACGATCGAGCCTGCGATCGTTTATGGCGGACGTCTTCTCGTCGCCCTCAGCAGCGTCGTACGACGGGCCGCGTGGTCGGCCTGTCGCTTATACCCGTGGGCGAATGGTGCCGATTCCCCGATCCGTCGCACGACGACCGTGCACTGAGTTTGCTACACGGACGTCTCATTCTGCCCCACGCAGGCTCAGTTCGTAGCCCTATATCGTCAGGCCTCCGACGTTGTGGATGCCCCGCATTGCACAGGCTAACTCATCATCGCCCTACTAGTATATATATATATATATATATATATATATATATAATTAATGAACTCTATGGTAAATTAATTCATAAAGAAGAATATTTTGTTAAATTTAACCAAAATTATTGGTTTGGCAATTTTACCTCTTTCTTTTTCATTTCCCTTCTCCCTTCTCTGCTCCTCTACCACGTTCGTTGCTTGCACATGCGAATAATATGAATTAACAAGAGAAAGAGTGAAGAAAAAAACTGAGTAAAATATGTCACATGCATGTTGGGTTTGCAACCTCGATTCGAAGTGTGTGGAAACACAGTCTGGACATCGTGAAGCGTCGACAGGAGTTGCGGCGAAGACGACGAAGGGTCGGTGGCTCAACCGAAACGCAAACATAGCCAAAACAATAATGGTGGTATAGTGATTACGGTATACCAAAGGTATACCAGTTTTTGGGTATTTCGTTCTAGAATCTATTCCGAGGGTCTGACAGTACGCTGCAGTAAACCGACAGTATACCGCCTATTGGGATCTGGTTCATATGTGTGCCCAAGTCAGCATGTATTGTGACTTTGTGATCTAATCTAGACGATGATGATTAATGCTGGGACTAACTTAGGGATTTTCTAATCCTAAATTATGATTTCTTAACCTATATATAGAGGTCAAGGGGGTTGCCAATAAGAAAATCAAGAGAAAGATCCGAGGGAGCAAATCCACATGAATACAAATGGAAGTCCGCATTTTGCTTTTAGGGTTCGTCTTTCGAGATGGTATGAAGGAAAGATCTGTTCGAGAAGTCGTCTTCTTCGTTCAAGAGATCATCACATGATTGAGTGAGTGATTTCAATTATAATATTCTTCTTCTTTCTTCTGGTTGGTGAGGGGCTAAACTTGGGACAAAGAGTTCAATATTATTGTAATCAATTTTGTATTATTGAGATATGTAGATTGTGATTTGTCTAGGTGGTGTAGTCACTGAACATATACTGTGTTTGATCTGTCTTGATACTTGCGTTGAGAGGAGAGTTAATTCTCTTCAGGTGGGTTGATATTGTTTCCATGACATTTTTGGGACCAACAATATAGAGATGGACTCATAATTCATATACTTTTTTATTTGAAAGACCGGTAAAGAATTACAAAATGGAGGGGATATATGTAAAAATATGATATGTTTAAGGGACTTGGATGCCAAAAATGTTATGCCCAAAATTTTTTTTTCTCTTTTTTTTCTATCTCAATAACAGTAATAATAATATTCTTACATAGGCATCCCTAATTAATTTTGTATTTGCACATTGTGTTGTCACATCACCTAGATTATGTGTCATTATTTTGTTGTTGTGGCACATGCTTGAGCCATTGGCTCTTTGCATGAAGAGGGGAAACCTCTTTATTTGCCACATAAACCCCCCCCCCCCCCCCCCCCCCACTTCTTCTTCTCCATTTTTTTTCTCTCTCTTCTCCTTCTTCTTTCTCTACTCCACTCCTCTTTCTACTATTGCTGCTACTGCTCCTTACTGTTGCTGCTACTGCTGCTGCGGCTGCTGCTCCCGTCGACCACGCCGCCGACGGCCACCACCACCCTCCAGCACCACCATCCTTTTCCAACTTCTACTTCCTCTTCCTTTCTTAATTCTAGGTATCATTTTCCTTTTTCCCAAATTCATTGTTAATTTTTTAGGTCAGATTCAAATACTTATATATATGAGTAAACTTCTGAAATTAGGTTGGGATTTGGAGATATTTTAGGGAATCGAAGACATCGGTTTCGAATTCGGAAGCCATATAGCAAAGCAAGTCCTCTTCCCTTCTTCCTCTTGAATTTGCTCTAATTTGATTTTTATTATCGTGAATTCCTTCGGGAATGTATCATTTTGGGGATTCCAACAATTTGTTTAATTGATACAAATTGTGATCCAGATCTCGCAGATATTTCGATTCCAGCCAACGATGACGCTATAGCTTCAATTCGATTGATTCTTAATAAATTAGTATTCACAATTTGTAAGGGTCGTTCTAGCTATATAAGAAGTTGTTGATTATGATTATATTATGATTAAGAATAATAAGATTAGTTAATTAGTCGGGAACTTTATAGATTTATTGAATTGGTTACTATTCTTGTCTTGGATTAAAAAAAGGGGGATATTTATCTTTTTTTTTAATGTGATTTCTTGATATCCTAAATATATGATTAATGATTAAAGTAGAGATGAGTTGAGAAAGAGATGGTTGAATCAAAATAATTCCTGGCCATACAATCGCTATTCATAATGGAAAGGAACATTTACCTATTTATATAACAGATCGTATGGTAGGTCGCAAATTGGAAAAATTCGCGCCTACTCTGACTTTCGCGAGACATGCGAGAAACGATAATAAATCTCCTCGTTAATTTTTAACGAGGATCACAAATATTGGTGGGGGATCCATGATGATAAAGAACTCATATTCGAGTAGAGAAGAAATTGGATCCATTTTGATATTCTAGACAAGACTCCATAAGTGTAAGTGACAGAATTTTTTTTCCAGGAAGGTTTTTTCCATTTTTTTTTCCTATTTGTACTTGTCGAATTTGCATTTTAAATTATGAAATTTATAAAAATCATTGACAAATCCAATTTTATGAGATTGTAGTATGGATATAGGCATAAGAATTTGGTAGGAACCTACTTGTGGACACAATTATTGTATCTATGCATGAAATGGACTCAATGTGTAGAACACAATACAAATGAACACTCAAATCTAATTTTTTGTTGTGATAATATATATATATATATATATATATATATATATATATATATATATATATATATATATATATATATATATATATATACATAAGGATATTGTATACAACCCATGAGATGTATGTATATATATGAACATGAACTCGTACATATGTATAAATATATACCTATACACACTTTGACAGAATATGTAGATGCAAATATATTTATGGACACTTGTAAGCCTTGGCATAATTTAGGGACCTAACCTATACTCTAAAAAAGAAATGAATTCTATATTTCCTTGCTTGAATTTGTATACATATGAGTTAGTTTTCGATTTTGACATATTAAGTCAATGATGTCCACATCAGAAATTATCTTTAATTAATATATTTGGACTTCATTATTTAGTCAAAATAGGAGTTTATTAGGTTCATATATGTTAAGGTAACCATACACACGTATAAGTCTTCAATTTTAACCTTCTTTCATATTCAAGAAGCCAAATTTTGGTATATAGCGACATGAATTTAAATTGAACTTTTAGATTCAATTTAGCCAATATCACAAGTACATAAAAATTATTGAGTATATGATAACCATTGAAATTTTTATACTTGGTATTATTGTATTACTAACCATTTCGTTTTGGATAAGTTTTTAGAAAGAAAAATACCAAAATAAATTGCTTGATTGTCTATTGGTTGCTAAGGTAAGAAAATTTATTTAGATTGCATATATACTTAAATGTGTGGTCCCGGTGTTGAGAGTTGCTCAACCGAAGGGGCCGGCGAATCCGGGATATTATATTGCGTGGTTCCGATGTTGAGAGTTGCTCCACCGAAGGGGTCGGCGAACCCGAGTTCTTATTTCCTTATTTTATAACTCTTGTGAATTTTTCGGAGTCATAAATACAAAGGAGACTGTCGAAATTTTCGAAAATTCCAAGAGAGAGATTTTTGGAAAGACAAAACCTAGATTTAGTTGTAGATTAGGATTTCATTGGGATGGGAGAGAAAAACTTGGATCACACGTTCGAAATCTTTGCAATATTATATTTTACAAAACTCATCAGTTCCTGTTATCGGCATTCGTACGGCCATACGATGTCCGAGGTGAGGCTTAGCTTACTTTCTTGTTTCCTGTTTTCCATTGGATTCCGAATCCCCGAATTCGGCTCTGTAATATCCAATGTAGCCTGTTTCGATATTCTTGAAAAATTTCAAGTCATACGACAATTGTTATAACACTTGATTTCAATAAAAAATTATTCATGTGTTATCCTGACTATATCACATCAATATGTGATCCTGATACTAATGTGATGGATAAATCTAAGCACCGCCCATTAAGTATAAACCTGATCCCAGATAAATGAGATTGTTGTTGAGATAATAGAAGTTGTGTGATCCATAAGTATTTCTCTAAATATTGCATTTTTCATATAGGACTTGTTAGAAGGTTTTTTTTTTTTTTATATTCATGTATTACAACCGTAGTCTTAGAATGTTCAGAAAGATAATTATTATTTTAAGTAGATTTCAATTTAGCAAAACTTATCCCTAATTTTTTTCTTTATTCCGAATTTATCTCAATAAATTTTTATAAACTTATTTTGTTTATCCTGAGGACTTGCTCGTCGTATCGACGACCTAGTTTTGTTCACTAGGGTTTGTTGAAGGCAGGGAAGGAGTGCAGCTTTACAATGAGAAGGAGCTTTATGAATAAGACAAGGAAAATGAAAGATGTTGGAATGAGTAGTTGTCGTTTGTTGTTCTATGTATAGCTATGAACTTTTTTGGATGTAAGAAGAATGTAAATATATGATCGAACATGCAAGTTTTGTGTAATTAAATGTAAATTACTTTAGATTGTCTCTTGGTGTCTATACTTTATCCTAAAATTTACAGGCGACAATCGCAGGTATGACACGACATGTGTTATACGGGTGCGTAGTCTGGAGATGTATCACAGTGCTCCGAAAATTCTATTTGGAACCGAAACGTGACCCAAAAAAAACCCATTTGGTCGATAATTCAGCTGTATAGCTGTCTCTAAAAAGTGCAAATGAGAAGAATTCATTGTACGATGCAAATTGTCATGCAAGTCCTGTAAGGAAAAGAAAAGGCAAAGGAAGGGAGACAAAGCCAAGCATTTTCGAGTATAGAAAATTCTATTTTCACCCAAATCCTTGTTATTGCGGAATATTTTGTTACAAACTGCAATGGTGGTTGCAAGCCGAATTTTTTTTGTTTGATTTTATATAGATGATGTTGCAAGACTTACGAATTTATTATTTGAAATAATATAGTTATGACTTTTTCTGTTGCAAATAAGAATGTGCTGCCTACTTTGTAATTTATGATACAGTGAGAAGAGAATAAAAGAAAATAAATCATTTTGTATGAAGGTACTAGGTTTAGGATATAATTAGATTTTGATTAATGGGTTTATTAGTTTTGGACTTTGGATATTTGATTTTTTTAGTGACACATTTTATTGACGAAATTGGACTTTCAGTGACCAAATGAGTCTTTAATGACGAATATTTGATTGCTAAAATGTGTTACTAAAAGTTTAAATATTCAAAGTCTAAAACGAATAAATTCAGTATCAAAATTCTAATTATGTTCTAAATCTGTAACCCCGATACAAAATAATCCAAAAAAATGGAACAAAGAACAATTTATTGCAGTAATTAGTGGTGTGATGAATCATTTTATTATCCGTTGGGCCAGGAATGGAGATGAAGCTCACACCTTCATGAATGGTTCGTCCATTTAAAATGATATATGATATGATGATGCAAAGTAGCAGAGTAGGGATCTTCAGATTTGCTTGTAATCTAGCTTCTCTTATAATGCTTTTCTATTTTACTAAAATGAGTTTGGCATCAACCACTCAGTGGTACTGCTGAGAAATTAATATAGAATCATAATTTTCCTTAAAAAAAACATAAGGACACTGATTACATGTAAATTGATTCTTTGATACTTCTCTTTCTTGGAGAAATTACAATTGATTTTTTGATATTTTCTTTCCTTAGAGAAATTATAATTCTAATCAATTTTCTCTTCCGTGTTTGGAAAAGTCAAGAAAATTAAGAGGAAAAGTGAATCTTTAGAGGGGAAAAATAAATCATTTGGTTGGTGGGAGTAACCATTTTACTCCTTATTTTTCTTCAGCTTGGAAATCAAATTCTTTTCCCCCTCATTTTCTTTGGCATCCAAACAAAGGAAATAAATCACTTTTTTTTTCAAAGGTTCCAATTCTACGAACAAAACGTGGCCTAAATGTGTGCGAGTGAGGATTAATTGATATAGAATCTATAAGCTTATTCAAATTATTATTATATTTTATATTGATAGAGTCATTAAGTTCGGGAGTGCGATTTGAATTTCTTATCCATGATCCAGTGTGTGCTTCTTTCCCAAAATCAGGCTTGTGTTTTGCTGTTATCTGCATTTCTAATTAGATCTTCAATTGCAATCAATTGGACTACAGATCTCCCGGATAAGAACTCAAAATAATCACTTGTAATATAGGTGTGACGTTTGAATTTCACTAACATTAAGGGTCTGCTTGGCAATTATCGGGGTAGCGGTTATGAGGTATTTTTAGAGTACCGATTATGAGCGGTTATGAGGGGTCCGATTTTGGATGATTTTTTAGTAGCGGCCTTTAAACCAGTCCAATCCCTGCTTGGTAATTCACTAACGAGCGGTTTTGAAAGTTTTTTACACGAATAAATTAAATAGGGAAGGGTATCGGTAGTTATAATTATATCTATTTTTGTGAGGATATAAATGGAATAAAAAAATAGAGCCCCTCAAAACCCGCCGATTTGGGGTGTTTACAAAGCCACCCAAAAATACATTACACCGATTTTGGGGGGTTTTTGAGCCGACGAAAACCAGTGCCTCAAAAAAATTAACAAGCAGGGGTTTTCATAAACGGTCGGTTCAAAAATACTCCAAAACCGGTAAAAACACCATTACCAAGCAGACCCTAAAAGTGTATTAATTTTTATCGACGGTTGAAAAAATTAATGATGAGATGAATGTAAATACAACTATTTTTTTTTATTATATATTTGATTCATAATAACTTCACAACAGTAACATATATAAAACTTAAATCTTGCATATGGTTTGATCAGTACACTTTCAGGTTGTACAATTACATCATATTTGAGTTGAGGGAGGAGGCTATAGAGATTAATCCTATGCCTCCTTTCTTCCCCACAACCAATCTATTTAGTCTATAGTATACCTTCAATTCATAACACTATATCTTCTTCTTCTTCTTCTTCTTCTTCTATACATACAATATATAGAAAAGTAGCGAAGTTACAGAGTGCAATTTGAGCTCACAAACACTTCTCCGCATCATAATCCGTCAACGACTTGGGCAGGCCTTGCAACAAGCACGCGACGGGGGGGATCGTGAGCGTCTGCGAGGCCCCGTACGCGCTCCAGCAGTACGGGTCGGCGACGAAGTCACCCTCCGCCGGCAGGAGCTCGACGTCCGTCAGCGTGACGTTGGTGCACGGGACCGAGTCGCTGCACCCGAAGTGCATCGGAGGGCTCCGGGCGTCGTACGTGCCCCTGATGCCGGAGTAGGAGACGCCGCTCACGAAGACGTTCGAGGTCCGGTTCGCGCACGGCCCGGACGGGCAGTAGTACTGGTCGATGATGATCGGATTCCGGACCGTGTCCATGCGGATGTCCTCGAAGGCGACGGACGAGACCGACCCCGACCCTCCCTGCCACGTCTTGATCCGGACGCCGTTGTCGGAGTGCTTTATGACGGAGTTCCGGACTGTCACGTTGGCCACGCAGGCCCGGGAGTTCGCCTTCCCTAGGCTGCCAATGCTGTGCAGCAGAGCAAAGTGTACAGGTTTGAGTGAAGTAAAATAAAACAAAAGTGCCGGGTTATAGCAGTTGCTAATTGGGCCCCCCTCTCATCTCCTATTCTACATGGAAAAGAGGACCTAATTGGAAACAATACCTAGAAGATTGTAAGTAAGTTGTAAGTTAAATTGTTGTAATCCTAGCATTGCTCAAAATAAAACAGGTTATGAACATTTATGCTGGTACCTGATCCCGTGGCTGGGCCCACATGTCACATTTTGTATGTCGACATTCACACTACCGGATCCAATCGAAACACAGTCATCCCCTGCATTACGAGAGATTGTTCAGATTAGGTCATTTCTAAAATTAAGTTTCTATCCTACTTGACATTCACATTGAGAAAATTTCTATCCTACTTGGTAGCATTTATATAAAAATTGTACACACAAAAAATATTCTCCAATGATTCTACATTTCTACTCTACGTGACAACAAATAAAATGATCAAGTTAATGATGTATGATCTAATATTAATTGCTATGAGAGATGAAAAATATGTATGAGTTTGTACATGTAGAAAACATGGTTGTGAGAATTTTTTTCAAGATAGATAGAAACCCCATTGGAGATGGCCTTAGGGGTCTATAACATAACTTGTGGTTTTCCTTCCAATTGATAATTCGCATTCCCGTGGATCGAACCCGTCCAGTCAGAGTTTGTGCTGCTGACCACTAGAGCCAGGAGATTTTGACCTTAACTTACCATTCGATATAACTGAGTTGTGGATTCGAACATTTCTGGTGTTCTCTACGTGGATTCCGTCCGTGTTCGGGCTTAGAGCGGGCGAGCTGATGGAGATGTGGTCGACCGTGACGTTCCGGCACTCGTCGAATCGGAAGTGGAACTGAGGGCTGTTCCGGATCTTGAGTCCGTGGACTGTGACGTTTGAGCTCATGAAGAACCTCAACGCCTGCAACAAAAGAGTAGCCAAGTTTTTTTTTCTTTTAGCCAGTGTGGAACAGGGAATGGCAGTTATTACAGTTACAGAGCAGGTCCTGGTTAGAACTTAACCACAGGGCTGTCACATGGTCCAGGCATTGTTGTGCCATTTATTCCCTGGAAAATTAATGTCGAGAAAGTAATATTAGCGAGAAATTATTAGCTTGAAGTTGTAATTATAGGTGTTTGATTATTTGCATGCATGCCTTGTGTGGTTTGCAAGGGAGGTTCCACCATTTCTCTCCTCTGCCGTCGATGAGTCCGCTCCCTCTCAGCGTCATCCCATCGGCGCGGTAGAACACGAGCCACTGCCGCCTGCTGTTGTTCTCCGGCCAAGAATCCGGGCCATCCGGCGGCACGACGGTCCCGTCCACCTTCACATTTTGAAGTTTATCAGCACGGCCGTCGACGACCGGGGTTTTAGTTCGGGCGAGCGATACGTAACGTGTCGATGCGTGTACCTGGAATACGACACCGCTCTGGCAGGGGCCGGCGAAGATGGTCGACCTGATCACGAACGAGCGGCCCTTCGGCGCGAGCACGACCGCGGAGCCTGCCTCCTGGCATGCAGAGTCCCACGCGCTCTTGAACGCTTCCGTGTCGTCGGACGAGCCATTGCCGACCGCCCCGAACGATCGTACGTCGAAAACAACGTACGAGACCGAGGGGTTGGCGGTTTTACTCAGTCCATCAAGGGACGCAGGAGCAGGAGGGAGAACATGGGAAGAGTTGGCGGAGCTCGAGAAGGAGCCGGGAGGGGGAGCAAGTGGTCCGGGCGATTCAGAAGGAGAGGCAGCCAGTGGTGGCAGAGCAATATTGCTCTGATTCTGGTGATGATACATTCTTCCATTTCCATGAACGCAATAGGAACTAGAGGAAACTAAGAGAAACACCACCACCAAAGCTTCCATCACTTGCACTGCTACTGCTACAAAGGAAGTTCGTGGCACTACTTATAAGCAACAGCAACAAACAACAACCAACATGAAGAAGAAGGCTTAGTTAGTAGTTCCTTCTGTCTCCGTCGCAAAGATTACAAGTTGGATCAATTCAAAGAAAACGGCGACAGTCGCTTTCTTAGCAAGTAGGACTTGTAGAAGCAGGCCTAGCTAGAGTGCATGGCTCAGTGGGAGAGTGCTCCTTTCATTTGTGGCTAACCCCTCCTCTTCTTCCTCTTCTTCTCCTTATGCAGGCCATCATGTTATTATTATTATTATTATTATTATTATTCTAAAGGATCTGCTTGGTAACGGCGTTTTTTACCGGCTTTGGGGTATTTTTAAACCGGCCGTTTATGAAAATTTATGCTTGTTAATTTTTTTCAGCCACTTGATTTGGTCGGCTCAAAAACCATTCAAAATCGGTATAATGTATTTTTGGGTGGCTTTATAAACATCTCAAATCGATGGGTTTGGCTGGCTTTATTATTTCATTCCATTTATATTCTCGCAAAAAATATATAAATATAACTATTAATAACTAAATCCTATTTTTTTTCTTTCTGTGTTTCTCTTTCTTTCATTTCCGCGACTGCTATTTTCTTTTCGATTGAAGGAAAATTCAGGAACTTGCCTTTTACATGTCCTTGGAACTCCATTGGATGCAGAGTTATTTTCTGAGACAAGAATACAGGAAAAACTTTTTGATTTAGGTTTACCTTCACGTCTATAAACTCATATTTTATCAAGAATAAATTTTATTTATATATGGACATAAAGATAATTTTATTATTATAAAAAACTTTCAGAACCGCTGGTTAATGAATTATCAAACATGGATTGAAATGGTTTAAAAGTCGCTACTTAAAATCACAAAAAATCGAATCCCTTACAACCATTCATTTTCGTTACTCTAAAAATATCTCATAACCGATAACTCCGTAATTGCCAAGCAGACCCTAAGTGGCGGCAGCTGAGCCGACCAGTTCCAATGAAGCAATATTGGCTTTTTGAGAGAGGATCGATGGTGGAGTCTGCAAAGGAAAGATAACCTTTTCTTGCGGAGGGGTGAGGCCAAGAACAGCCCACCCATATTCTTGGCATTCCTTTCGTCCTTTCTTTCTTTGGGACCAAATCTATTTATAGGCTTGCTCAACTCTTCTTGTTCTCTAGCACACACTAGCTAGCTCATGATCCTACTGAAGCACGCAAATTTTTAGCTATAGGTTGTAGAATGAAAGAAAGGCATATTAAAGGAGTGGCTTGATCTTCTCATCAGATCAATTGAACACAAGTGGGTGGATTGCCAATAGTACTAATAAGATGTTAGCTAAGCTTCAGTTTTTTGAAGCAAAAGCTCAGTTCCTTAAATCAATAGTCCCACATCGGATAGTGGGGGTATTCCCACTGTGTATATATTAGTTTCTCTTCTTTTGTTTCATTAAAGTAGTGTGTAGGAGATCCATGGGCCACACGTGCGCGCCGCCGCCGCCGCCCGGCTCGGCTCGGCGCGCGTAACGGGTGCGGGCACGTGCTCACACCTGCGGGCGCCGAATGTCGTTTCGATTCCTTCTTCGGGTTCGGGCTGAGACCCAAAATTTTTTTTGCTCCTATTAAAAATTCTAACCGTTACTATTCCTTTTAAATTCTGTAACGGTTGGATCTTGATATCCGTCCAGGTTCAATGAACCATGTGCTGTAAACGTAACATAATTGTCTTCTTAAAACATCCGAATTAAAACCTATTTAATTTCTGTCCGTTGGTGTATAGCCTATATATACTGTTCCATTCTCATTCTTCTCGACACAGAAATTATTTTTCTTCAACCTCTCCAATTTCTCGTATCCTTCGTGTTGCTGCTTCTATTCATCGTTGCTCTGGGCAGAGCTAAGTCGGGGTCCTTCTCTCAGCGTCGTGTGCGGCAACGAGATTCCGGTGGAGCGGGGATTTTACCACTAGGGGCGTTCGGATTCAGTCTGCACATAGACCCGAGCTAACTCTTAGGGCAGTGCTACGTGCACGACTTCCCCGGAGGCCGGTAACAATTATATTTTCTTTTATTTTGCAGATTTAAATCGAAGAAATTCCAACAATCTAAGAGTTAATCGGTTTTACATATTAAATAGTTGTCTTTCTTACGAGAAAAAAAAAAAAAAATAATAATTTATTACTGTCAGCGAAATAAAATTTTCGTTTTAAAAGATTGCTACTGTCAGCGGAACAAAAGGAAGCTTGTGGCGAAATAATTATTAGGATCTATTACTGTCAGCGAAATAATTTATTATTTCTTATAGTGTAAGCATTTTAGTAAGCAACAATATTGTTACTGCCAATTTTTATAGTGTGCTCATTCAGTAAGCAACAATATTATTACTATTGCTTTCAAAATTTGTGTACACATTTAGTAGTCATTAACTGTGAAATATCATCCTACAAAGATTAGCTTCCTGTCATTGATATTACTTTTAGTGATATACAAAACTTTGTTACAAATATTAGCTTCACAAGTTTGCTACAAAACTTTGTTACAATATTACAAGTTTGTTACAAGTTGTCCAATTTTGATACAAGTTGATATATTTGCCTACAGTATATTTTTTTTTTCAGTATTAAAATTTACTAGCAATTTTATTAACAATTGTTCAGAATTAAATTCCTTTAACAATTGTTAGTACTTCTTGATATTACTAGTTCTTTCTTTACTCAATATTTTAATAGTAGGCTAAATCAAACAATTAATTAATTTAGTAAATAATTCCTTTATTTTTTTTAAGTTCTAAAAGTTAAGATTTGTTTGGGAACAAGCCGAAAGGGCCCTTCTGTCAACAAGGCGAAATATCGTCTAAGCGACCGGTACTTAAGAGTTCCTAGTGAACCTCCGCTTGCTGGGATCCGGCCCCTACAGCTAACCCAACCTTATCAAAACTTGAAAAAACTAAAAATTTAAGGGTTTATTACTAAAATTATTTTAATTGTTAATTTTAGCTCAAAACCATCTTATTGAGTAAATATAATTTTTTTTTCAGTCCTTAGAAATATGACTTCCAAGGAAGAGACTTTCTCTGCAAAACCTGCAAAATTCAATGGCACCTACTTCAAGAGGTGGCAAAGCCAGATGAAATTTTGGCTTACCACTTTAGGTCTGATTTCTGCCATTGATGGGTCTACACCCATCTCAAATGATTCTGATGAGACTGAGTCTGACGTAGGGGTTTCCAAGTCCTCCTCTTCTACCAAACCCAAGACCCCTAAGGAAATTGACTACCACTGCTTCCACAGAATCTTAAGCGCTATGTCGGAGTCACTCTACGACATATTTTTTGAGTATAAAAGCGCTAAAGAACTCTGGGATGCTTTGGAAGATGAGTATGGTTGTGATGATGCTGGAATTGATAGATTCAATTCTACCACATTCAACCAATATGTCATGGTAGATAACAAACCTATAAATGACCAAATCCATGAGTTCCAAGAACACCTTAGGCAGCTTCAAGCCAAGGGAACCGTTTTTCTACTGAGCACAAAATAGGGTGCTTGATAGATAAACTCCCTCCTTCCTGGTCTAAAGTGGCAAAAGACCTTCTACATCTTCAAGGATCTATTACATATTCTCAAGCTCTACAGAGAATTAGAACAGAAGAGAAATATAGATCCAAGACCAAAGCTAGGTCAAATGCCACAGCTAAGGTAAACCTTGTAGAAAGCCATGAAAAACCTAAGTCAAACAACCATCTCAAATCCAAGAAAACCTCCTTCAAAAAGAAGCAGAGTTTTCAACCTCCTCCCAAAAATCTTCATCACCAAAACCATCATCATCAAAACCATCACCACCAAAACCATCAACCCCAAAAACCTAGAAACCTTGGTCAGACTCAGGATCAAAGAAGATTTTGTTTTGTGTGTGGTAGAACCAACCATACAGCCATCAACTGCTTCCAAAGGAAGAAAGAACCTATCCAGAACTCCTTCAAGGGAAAAGGCAAGCCAGAGGCTAACATGATTCTGAATGGGTCTTCCAGCTCCTTCAGGTCTGTAAGCTTTCAACCTGTAGTAAACCTGTCTTTCCATTCTGATGATTGGTGGTTGGATTCTGGAGCTAATGTTCACGTTTCATTTGATCGCTCCTGTTTTTCAACCTATCAGGAATCAGGTGGAGGAGGCGTGACCCTAGGAGATGGCTCTACGGCACAAGTTGTGGGAAGAGGAAGAATAGATTTGAAGATGACATCAGGAAAAATTCTACCTCTCCATGATGTGCTTCATGTGCCGTCTGTCAGGAGAAATCTTGTTAGTGGATCTCTCCTTGTAGCCTCAGGATACAAAATTGTAATGGAGGCCAATAAAGTAGTTTTTTCTAAGAATGATCTGTTTATTGGAAAAGGATTTGTGAAAGATGGACTTTTTATTTTAAGTACTATGAATAAAAATTCTAATCCTTCTTTTATTGCAAATGTTGAATCCTCTAATGTTTGGCATGGTAGACTAGGTCATGTGAACTTAGGATCTATCAAAAGGATGATGAACTTAGATCTTATCCCTAAGACTCCTATAGATGATGAACACAAATGTGAGATATGTGTTCAAGCTAAACATACTAGATTACCTTTCAAATCTGTCCATAGGGATTCTGAACTCCTAGAACTTATCCATAGTGATGTTTGTGATTCCAATAGGGTTTTGACCCGAGGCGGTAGGAAATACTTTGTTACTTTTATTGATGATCATTCAAAGTATTGTTATACCTACCTCCTTAAGACCAAAGATAAAGTTCTAGACAGATTCAAGGTCTATAAATCTGAAGCTGAGAACCAGTTGGATAGGAAAATTAAGATCCTTAGATCAGATCGTGGGGGAGAGTATACCTCAAATGAAATGACTAACTTCTGTGAAGAGCACGGAATTATTCATGAGGTAACTGCTCCTTATTCACCACAATCCAATGGAGTTGCTGAAAGGAAGAACCGCACTCTTTTAGATATGGTCAATGCCATGCTTCTCAGCTCAGGTGCTCCTGATAATCTTTGGGGAGAAGCCTTATTGTCAGCCTGTTATATTCTTAATAGGATACCCAGTAAGACTAATGATAAGACACCATATGAGTTATGGAAAGGTCGAACCCCTAGGATTAACTACCTCAAAGTTTGGGGATGCTTAGCTAAGGTAGGAATTCCTGAACCCAAAAAGAGGAAGATAGGACCTAAGACTGTAGATGCTGTGTTCATAGGATATGCCCTAGATAGTAATGCCAATAGATTTCTTGTAACCCATTCTGAAGTAAATGAAATCTCTAATAACACAATTATTGAAGCTAGAGATGCAGTTTATTTTGAGAATATTTTTCCCTTCAAGGATAGAACCCCTTCATCTTCCTCTAACCCTTCTCTTACTCCGTCTACTAGTTCTCATGACCAAATGACTAATTCTCAATCTGAACAAGTCATAGAACTTAGAATGAGTAAAAGAGAAAGGATTGAAAAGAATTTAGGAGAAGGATTCTTCACATTATAGAAGGTGATCCCTCAACTTATGAAGAAGCCATATCCTCTCCTGATGCCCCTTTCTGGAAAGAAGCTATTAACAATGAGTATAACTCCATCATGGAGAACAATACTTGGTTTTTAGCAGACCTTCCTTTAGGCAGCAAACCAATAGGTTGTAAGTGGATCTTTAAGAAGAAACTTAGAGCCGATGGTACCATAGAAAAATATAAGGCTAGATTAGTGGCCAAAGGTTTTACCCAGAAGAAAGGATTAGATTATTTTGATACCTACTCTCCTGTAGCTAGAATATCTTCTATTAGAACCCTTCTAGCTTTAGCATCCATTCATGATATGCTGATCCATCAAATGGATGTAAAGACAGCATTTCTAAATGGAGATTTAGAAGAAGAGATTTATATGGAACAACCTGAAGGTTTTATTGCTAAAGGTCAAGAAAAGAAGGTTTGTAGATTAGTAAAATCTCTTTATGGCCTAAAGCAAGCTCCCAAGCAATGACACAACAAATTTGATAAAGTCATTATAGAATTTGGTTTTGTACCAAATGAATATGATAAATGTTTGTATTCTAAAAGTACAAATGAAAGTTGTGTTATCTTATGCTTGTATGTTGATGATATCCTTATTCTAGGATCTTCACTAGAACTGATAAATAATACTAAGAATTATTTGTCCAACCAATTTGATATGAAAGACTTAGGTGAGGCAAATCTGATCCTAGGAATGCAAGTGTCAAAAAGGAAAGAGGGCTATACTCTATCCTTAGCACATTCAATTGAAAAAATGCTAAGGAAATTTGAGTACTTTGACAAGAAATCTGCCCTTACCCCTTATGACAGTAATGTTGTTCTCAAGAAGAACGAAGGATCACCTATAGAACAACATAGATATTCACAAATGATTGGATCCCTTATGTATATAACAAATAGGACCAGACCTGACATTGCATTTGCTATTGGAAGACTAAATAGATATACTAGTAACCCAAATCAGTCACATTGGACTGCATTAGACAGAGTATTTAGATATCTTAAGGGTACTCTAGATTATAAACTTCATTATTCTAGACAACCTGATATCATAGAAGGTTACTCCGATGCAAATTGGGTAACTGATTCACATGATGTGAAATCCACTACTGGATATGTTTTTACCCTAGCAGGAGCTGCAACCTCCTGGGGATCATGTAAACAAACTATCATAGCCAGAAGTACAATGGACTCTGAAATGATAGCTTTGGATACTACATGTACAGAAGCCGAATGGCTGAGAAATCTTATTATGCATATACCTGTTTCTGTTCATCCTATTCTTGCAATTTCTATTAACTGTGATAATAAATCTGTTATAGAACTACTAAAGCATGATTCTGTGAATGCTAAGATGAACAGGCACATGCAGCTGCGCTTCAAGTCAATAAAGAGCCTATTGGACAAATATGTGGTTCTTGACTATATAAAGTCAGAAAAGAACCTTGCAGACCACTTGACGAAGGGTCTGTCTAGGACTTTGATCCTAGAATCATCGAGGGGGATGGGGTTAAGCCCATAGTATAGTCACCAGCAGTGGCAACCCAACCGAGTCTGACTGGAGATCCCAAGAAGCCGGTTCAATGGGTAGAAACAAGCTGGACTAGGTGACTATTATGGAACACTGACCTGAGATTAAATTCTCTTTAAAATAAAGCCCAGGAGGCTGTACATGTGTACATTCATACCTCATCCCTATGGTGACAGTGTTCCTTTTGTGATATGGATAGGGTGAGTTAAAACTCTTAATAAGTCCAAGCATAATATGCAGGGTTGATTCCTATCACCAATCCTTAAGGACTTACCTATATGAGAGGTCGTGAGGGCCGCGACTATAGGACAGGGCGATCCTAGACAACTCTCATGAATGTGTAAAAGTGCGCATGGCCAACCAAACGCGCCACCCGATAGACCCAAGTACCTCTAGCGTACTATGTGTGCTATTTTTTGAGTCTGGTTCAAGAAGACTGATTCAAGGCGTAGTCCATCAAGCTCTTCTTCAGACAAAGACAATAGTCACTACGTGAGATTCAAGGATGTAATCCATCTCATTTATGCATAGTATACAACTGCCCAGAAATTCTCTTACTCTTCTTTTATCTTTCTGTCTTCTTTTACCCTGGAACTTGAGCTTTTGGGGGGGGATTGTTAGCTAAGCTTCAGTTTTTTGAAGCAAAAGCTCAGTTCCTTAAATCAATAGTCCCACATCGGATAGTGGGGGTATCCCCACTGTGTATATATTAGTTTCTCTTCTTTTGTTTCATTAAAGTAGTGTGTAGGAGATCCATGGGCCACACGCGCGCGCCGCCGCCGCCGCCCGGCCCGGCTCGGCTCGGTTCGGTTCGGCGCGCGTAACGGGTGCGGGCACGTGCTCACACCTGCGGGCGCCGAATGTCGTTTTGATTCCTTCTTCGGGTTCGGGCTGAGACCCAAAAATCTTTTTGCTCCTATTAAAAATTCTAACCGTTACTATTCCTTTTAAATTCTGTAACGGTTGGATCTTGATATCCGTCCAGGTTCAATGAACCATGTGCTGTAAACGTAACATAATTGTCTTCTTAAAACATCCGAATTAAAACCTATTTAATTTCTGTCCGTTGGTGTATAGCCTATATATACTGTTCCATTCTCATTCTTCTCGACACAGAAATTATTTTTCTTCAACCTCTCCAATTTCTCGTATCCTTCGTGTTGCTGCTTCTATTCATCGTTGCTCTGGGCAGAGCTAAGTCGGGGTCCTTCTCTCAGCGTCGTGTGCGGCAACGAGATTCCGGTGGAGCGGGGATTTTACCACTAGGGGCGTTCGGATTCAGTCTGCACATAGACCCGAGCTAACTCTTAGGGCAGTGCTACGTGCACGACTTCTCCGGAGGCCGGTAACAATTATATTTTCTTTTATTTTGCAGATTTAAATCGAAGAAATTCCAACATAAGAATCATGAATTTTAAAGACAAAGGAAATTTTAAATTGTAAAAAGAAATTTCCTACTTTGAGATACTACTAAACCTGAGCACATGCATGCAAAGGGTCGGGTAAGAATTATATGTGATATGTTTTTGCCCATGCTTATGAATTCTTAATTGAACCTAGGAAAATAGAAATATCACATATAAATTGTTTGTTTTATGTGATTACTGTGCATGTTGATTTAAATGAGTCTGACTGATACTGTTCATCGTTGCATTTTCTAATGTGTTGACTCTCGTTCCTTCAGGTACATGCTATTTGGCTTCCAAAATTTTTGGGTGATGCCATCTTCCATTATGTGACATCTGATGTGGCAACTGACATGGCAGCTGACATGTTATATTTTAATCCAAAAAATTAATTATCCAATTTTTTTATTGTTAATGTTAATGCTAATTTTAATTTAATATTAATATTAATTTTAATGTTAATGTTAAAATTAATGTTAAAATTAATATTAATATTCATGTAAAATTGATATCAATATTAATTTAATGTTAATGTTAATGCTAATTTTAATTTAATGTTAATATTAATTTTAATTTTAATGTTAAAGTTAATATTAATGTTAATGTTAATTTTAATATTAATGTTCATGTTAATTTGATATTAATTTTAATTTTAATATTAGTTTTATTATTAATTTTAATGTTTAATGCTTAATTTAATTTGCCATATCAGCTGTCAGTCATCAGCCATGCCATATGCCACATAATTGGAGATGATATCACCCAAACTTTTTTGGCAGCCAAATAGCTTTTTTACAGAAAATAATGTGGAAGTTTAGAGACGTTCGGAGCTCTTTTAAAAAATTAAAAAAATTCTTGAAGATGTTATCACTTTGTAATAAATGATATAATGTATGGAGCATTAATGTTCATTGTACTAGATTTATGAATTATAAATCAAATTTGACCATTTATGTTAGCTATTAAGAGTCTTTGTATTCCACTACAAACTTATGAATATGGAAAATCATTTTCGTATATCCATTTGTATATTAATTGTCTGTTTATTTTTGCTACAATATGACTTTGTTAGATCTTTAGGGCCAATCAAGGAGTAAGTCTGACAAGATTTTGGGCTTGAACAACTCTCCTCCATAGTTTTGGGTTATTTATAAGGACACATCATATTTTGATCAAGGCTATCCCATTTTTAAGTTTGATTTATTTACAAGTTTGCCATTGAAAAAATTACTCAGGGCTGTCACGCCCCGCTCCCATAGGAGCGATCGTCCTCGCTAAGGCGTGATGCCGTACGAGCCTAGATTGCGCTCGTGCAAGACGGGTTCCATAACGGCCGATTACAGCGGCTGCGACGGGGTCGTCGCACAAAAGTCCCAAGCAGAGACATTGAATAATAGCAGCAAAAATTTAGAACAAAATACAAGTTATTCAAAAGAAGCTCTTTATTGATATTGAAACAAAGATTACAAAGGCCAAGATTATAAGTCACGCAAGCTCACTCTTCTCACATTACAAGTCATTCAGCTCTCTCTCATCTTTCAGTACAAGTCTTGAACCAGCGGATGCTTCGGAATGCGACGTCCATACATTATGTCCCATATAAGTCTTGACTCCATGCGGCCGCACGCTTCGAATCGCCAAGGAACTCCGTGCCTCGACGCATCCAAGCGAGCTCCGTACCACGAGCTTCTACCTGTGCTTGCACATGAAAACTATGTGGGTGTCAGTACTCAACTGTACTGGTGGAATGAGCTCCTCGCCCACCCATATAAAACCGACACGTTCATTTACTTTGTGCAACATAACCCTTTGTATTGTCTTTCTACTCTTGACTTAGGATCAGTTTTTATGACCGACGCCTTGGCCTATTTTGTGTCTCTAGACCATCCCGTGCTTACAACAACAACGCTAACCTATCAAGTCGTGTTTGCCTTACGGTCCAAAATCAAAGACGCGACAACGCGATAGTACCCAATTTTTTACGTGACCGTGCTACAAGTCCAACGTGCCATGCCTCGCAAGTTCAGTGTGACTTAACCATATTGCCGTCTCGCGGCCCTTACTACTTTAATCACCAATTGACCCAAATCAAGACTTGTTGACTAAGGGTCACTCGACCGACTTTGCCTTGTGGCGTTTCCTGACTTAAACTCAAGATGACTCAAATCCAACTTATGCAACTTATATGCCAACAACTTAAGATTCGACACCACATCTCGTGCCGAAGCACATCGCCTACGTTGAAACCAAATCTTAGGCCCAACATTGTGTTCTAACTACACACACACATTCAACTCAACTCAATCCAAAGGCACACATGCGGGTTGCCACCATGCCGACTCATCTATATGAATTGGTCACTGACTCCCGGAGCCATCTTGGACTCCATAGCTAGTTAGGCGGCCGTACTTGCCAGCGCGAGTAGCGAGCTTCGCTGGAAGTCTCTGCACTAACCTGTGCGGTCATCCAGCACTGCTTAACATGTCTCTATCGCAACGGTCCCGTGGGCCGCCCGGGTTGCCGTTCGAGAGACAAACCCACCTTGTCGACAAGTTGTCCATGACCATGCAAGACTCGACTCAAACTGACGTCTCACACAGTCATTCTACCTCCAGTGTTACCATCTCTTTCAGGGCCAAGTTCAATACTTCTCAAATCTGAGACTGCCTCGACGACCTATAGTCGCGAGCATTCTTCTTTCTTGTCCTATCATTTCCTTCAACTCAGGAATAACTATTTGAAGCCCTTTTTCCAAACTTTTATAAATCAACCATGGCATGTGCCTTAAAACACTAAGTCCGTGACATCGTGCCTTAACCAACTTGAACTCTATGCAACACCACCGCCAAAGTCATACTATATATGACAGGCCTTACGATCGTGAAACCAAGTAATATCGACAACCGTAGAAAATATGGGACAGTCCTTAGAATGACTTAGGTCGACCGGCATAACTTTGTCTAACTTAATCGAGCCTACAACTTAAACCAAAGGACGAGTAAAGGCTATGCCAAGCCTTGCATCGTAGAAGCGTGTATGCTTTATCGAGCATTTACGCAGGCGACGCCTATGACTTAGGCTAATTTATAGTTTATGTCGAAGACCAACTTTTTCTTCTCCCAAGTAGGGGTGAGCATATAACGGTTGAAAACCGAAAACCGAACCGAACCGAAATATGACAAACGGTTCGGTTTTTTCGGTTTTCGGTTCGGTTTTCGGTTTTAAAATTTGAAATTTTAAAATAACGGTTCGGTTTTCGGTTCTTGATCCGGGTAACCGAACCGAACCGAACCGAACCCAAAACCGATTTAGATTTAGTAATTTATCAAACTACCTTCAATCTACATATATTAATATTTTGTAACTCCTAAGAGAGCAATCGCTTCTCCTATTCTCTGTCGGTACTTCTTTGAGCGCTCTCTCTCTTTACCCTCAATCTATATATAGTAATATTTTTCACATTATGTAATATAATAATTCATAAATACAATAATGTCATATTTTTGAAATAAGGTCCGACACATTGGCTCATGAAACCGAACCGACCAAAAACCGAACCGAATTAATTCGGTTCGGTTTTGTTTGGTTTTTATAAAAACGGTTCGGTTTTCGGTTTTGAGAAATACGGTTTACGGTTATTTCGGTTTTCATATATACGGTTCGGTTTGAACCGAACCGAACTGATGCTCACCCCTACTCCCAAGCCACGGGATGAAGGACCGAGTGTCATTTTTTAAAGCACACCGTGCACCAACTCTAAGCCGACCGTTGGACCTTTCCATATTCTAACTCAATTTGACCCGTCGGGATTATTCTCTTATCTATGTTGATTCATCTCTTTTATTATCAAGCCTACTTGTGCAAGTTGAAAACATGCGATTTATTATGTGAAGACAAAGATGAGGCGAGTTCACCGAAACTCTCCCACCTGAGCGAGCGGTCGCCTCGACCGAGCGATGTCTCCGATCAAGCCGTTGTAAGGCTAAGTCCGAACGCCGTCGGCGTTTCGATTCCTCCGATTGACTGAGCGGGACGGGACACTACAAGGGCTATCCCATTTCTAGGTATAAAAGTCAATTCTTTTATTTTTGCTCTTCTCTTCTTCCTCAACACATCCAAGAAGAACAAAAAGAACAAGAAGAAGAACAACAAGAACAACAAGAAGAAGAATAATAAAAATGTGGGATGAGTTTTCTTCTCATTTTCTTCTTCTCCACCATTTTTATCGTCACCATCTCCATCAAAACTCTAATTTTATCTCCATCAAAACCCTAATTTCCTTCTCATTTTTAATTTCGATGGCACCCAAAGACTCCTCATAATGTACAAATCCTAATATTGGTAAAAACCTTAATATTGGTATTCAACAAGTGCAAACAAGAAGAACAATAATGGACTTGCTGTTCAACAAGTGCAAACTAGGACTGCCTAATTTTCTAGCAGTTCTACAAACTGATAGGACTGCCAGAAAATTAGGCAGTCCTAGTCGACGCGGGATTTTTTCGATCGTGTTTACTTGGGTTTAATTCAAATGGGTAATTTTTTACTCCGAATGTACTTGAGGTTTAATTCAAATGAACTACAAGTAATTGAAATAAACATTAAACATTGTAATGTATACTTGGATTTTCGAAATAAATTGTTAGGGTTTTGAAAAGAAAGAGAGAAAGTATTAGAGATTCTATCTTGTTTGTGAAGACCTTTTGGGTGCCATCGAAGGAATAGAGTGGAGAATGGTGGACAAGAAGATGAAGAAGAAGATGTTACTTAGGGAGGGAGGAAATGATGGAGGAGAAGAGGAAGAAGATGAGAGGAAATAGGATTTTGGAAGAGAGAGAGAGAGAGAGAGTAAAATGTGAAAATTATTCCAAACCTGGAGAGATGATGGCAGGTCCGGAGCTAAAATTATTCATCATGACACAACGAGATCCGGTGCGAAAAATAAATAGAAGTCTATTCTCGTAAAAGAATTCTAATAAAAAAAAGAAATTAAATTATTCAAATTAACACAACTAAGAAAAATCATTCAATTGTATTAATATTCGACCAAAAGAGATGAAGTAATGCTAAACAACAAGTATTTTTTTTCCATCTTCACATTAAAAATGATCTTCTAACATTCTCACATGCAAAATCATCAATCAATTAATCGTTCATAATCACCATCTTTTAAGAACTCATATTCTATACGTATATATAAATAAATATAAAATATATAACATATATTTATTTATTTTATTTGTTGAGGTCTATGAATTCGGAAGTTCTGGTCGCACGCAACCATTACGGTGCTCTAGTTAGCAGCTGAAACCATTGTTAGTAGGGTTGGAGGAGTCTTTTAATTAGCTTTAAATTTTTGTCTCAAGTGGAGGGTGGCTGGCCATGCACTTTGGTGAGTGGATATGGTTGGCAATAAGATGATTCATGCAATGGAGGAAGGCATGCAGTGAGTGGAACTCTGCCACGCTCATAGTTTTGATCAACTAAGTAAGAACATTCTAATATCATTCTTTTAATTGGCAAGTCTACGTGTACATCTCGTGAGGCAGGAAAAGAGCCGAGGACTCTTTGGATGAAATTTTTGTATTTTTAGAAATCTATTTTTTATTCTTTTTCATGGGAAATAAATTCAACATTAGTATGTCTAGAATTGAAAATTATAGGAGAATAAGAAGGACTTTATATTTTCATTGACGTCGAAAAACTATTTCCAAGTCTCCTTTTGGAAATAGTTTTGCTTTCTTAACAATATCGTTTGGATGATAATATCCTTCCCTTTATTTCAAAATTTTAACTAATTCTATGCCAAACATGTGAATTTAGGTAATAAAATATTATGAAATTAATGAAAAAATATTTATGAAGAACTAAACAAATTAATATTTATATTCCCCTGGTTAAAAATATAATTTTTTTGGACTACATATTCTTAACCTAACCAAACATTATTGTAAAGTGTGTTGTCCTAAGATTGTATTCTGTAGCTAGCACGGAAATAATCGATACTAATCCTATCGATACTAATCCAATATCCAAGGCCGTGTTTGGTTCGCGGAATCAGGACCTTAGGAAAGGAAAGTCATTTTTTGTGTTTGGATGCTAAAGAAAATGAATAGAAAAGAAAATTGATACTCAGGCCATGTTTGGTTCGCGAAATCAGAACTTGGGAAAGAAAAGTTATTCCTTTTTTGTGTTTAATGCTAAAGAAAATGAGTAGGGAATAAATTTCCAAGAGGAAGGAAAATAAAGGGGAATATGCCAATATGGTTTCCTCCATCCATCCAAGCACCCAAGTATTCATTTGTCTCCTCTAAAGATTCACTTTTTCTTCCAATTTTCTTATTTTTTTCAAACACCGGAATGAAAATTGATTGATATTGCAATTTTTCAAAGGAAAGGAAGGAGCAAAGAATAGATTTCCATTCCTTTCCTTTCCGCGAACCAAACGATGCCTTATAGCCTAGTTTCGATCCTATCTGCAGGACATGAACACACAAACGTGTGTCAACAAAAACCAACTTCACAGCTCCAATAAGACTATGGGAACTCTTCACTTATATAAAAAATTCTCTTTTCTATCAAATACAGGACTAAACATTCTTCACATGTTCATATTGGATATTTTGTTACTTTGTCTTTGAATGCCAAGATCAAAATTTTCAACAGTTAATTTGGTTCATTGACCTAGATAAAGTTAACATAGATATCTATATATACACCACAAGTTAAACATATATATTTGCATACTCCATACTCAAATTTTAATGTTATATATGTTTCATATGATAATAGTGTGACCACGAATACTCTTTACCATCTCATTTTCATCTATTCTCCCCCATTTTTGATGATATTTAATTTACTTGGCAAGGCAATAATGATGAATGATTGTTAGAATATAAATATATAATTTCCACTACAACTTTAGAGTTTTGATGTGGTGGGTAGGAATATTAATATGGCATCATATATCCAGAGCAACCCAAATTCATCCTTTATGACAAACATTTTAAAGGGATTTTACAAAAAAAAATACAATTATGAATCCATCTATCAATAACGACGATACTAGAAATCATAATGTGTATGATGTGTGTCTGTGACACATACGATCTATTACAGACACAATAACACGGATTAGATACATATTTTGGTGTACTGGGCTATTTTGAAGTCTTTGTGACATCTAATATGTGTCCAAAATGGTACGGCATGGACATAACATGTAATTATGTTGTATGGACACATAAAGGACCCATTTTCAGACTCAATGCCATACAAATATTAGACATCTATTTTGGTGTAGTAGGCTATTATGAAATCTTTGTGACTTCTAATACGTGTCCAAAATGGGAGGGGGAGGGGCAAAGTTACGTTGTATGGACACATATACACGATCTGTTTCAAATACAAGGACACATATGAGATACCTATTTTAATGTCCAGGCTATTTTGAAAGCTTTGTAACATTTAATACGTGTCCAAAATGGAATGACACTGACATAAATTGACTTTTCGAGTGTCCTTACTAGCAAGAAACTAATATAAAAACAAAATGTACATGATTTTTAAAAAGAATACATAACAATTTCTATTTAAATATGTTAAATTCCACTAATTGTGTTAACAAAAATTAAAACCTTGTATTCAACGTTGAAAACACATGGGGAAAAAAACAATAGCCGAATATGAAAATTGAGAACACAGACAAAACAATATTGGAACAAAGTAATACAAATTTATACATAAGAAAAAAAAAAAAAAAACTTTAGTCGGAGCAACCCATTGATTATTAGTTGATTACTTGTGGAAATCAAAGTGACTTTGAGTTTGGAATAAGACATTAACATTTTCTCTCTCTTATTTCTCTCTGGCTTCTACTAGATAGAGCAATTTCTATTCTTTCATATATTAATAATCTATCTTTCTCTCTCTATGTATCTTCTCTTACTATCCAAATTTATTTCTCTAATTATGTCTATTTCACAAGATTTTTTTTATTTCTCCGTCTCTTCTTATTTTTCTTGTTAATTCTGTTTCATCAGTATAGTATCTTTATTCCTTTTTCACTATTTAGTTATCTTTTACTACAGAGGACCTATTATTTTTTCTTTTTTTTTTTACGAAATGATATAAATATTTAATCTTCAATCATTTTCGTATATCTAGAGCTTCGGTGTAATGGTATAGACTTTAACATGATATCAAACGAATCGAAATTCAATCATCCGATGCACATTTTAAGTGGATTTTATGATGCAACACGAATCCGGTTGTCTGCCCAAAGAGCCTCAACCTGTGTAGAATAACCAGTTTTGAGAAGCGAAAAGCAATTTTTGTTGTACATAGTGGAGTGGGAAGAAGTCTCCTCTTTTACTTTCTCTTTAGTTCACACACACACACCCCTCCCCAAAACTCTCTTCGAATATTTCCTTCATCTCTAGGTCATATTTTAGATCTTCCTCCACTAGGTGGTGAAGGGTGTAGCATTAGTAGAATAGTGTAGAAGTGACAAATAAAGTCATGATGTGTGATCCTTTCTAAGTAGGCTTTGGCCCTCAAGATACCCCACATTTTGGGGCTCTTCTTACATTCTCCAACTTATATATTTGCTTGGATATGCATTAGATAGTAAGATGCCATCATGGTTCTTCAAGATTTTGAAGGGGTGATGCCCATTTTTCTCCACATGGCTATCTCAGTGTGGGCCTGACCATTCCTCTCTCCTTGAAAGATCATCCCCAAGTAAGAAACATATATCAATTATTCTCTCCACTCTCCGATCACCCCCTAATGTAGCCATTAGAGTTATTTCATCCATTAAAGATATAATTGCAAGATAAAGAACAAAGCAATTTCACGCACATAATGGTTCTAGTTTTGAGCGAGTAGCCATCAAGAGTTCCTCACCGAATGAATGATATAATTGCAAGATAACGAAGAAATGAATATCGCACACATAATGATTCTAGTTGAGTGAGTCCAGTAGGATCACAAGCACCTTTCATACCTTTATGCAATCGATTGTTGGTAATGCTTCATCTTACCTAGATATGAACATACTGAGAATTAGAAAGAAAATTAGTGTTGGAATAAAAGAAGTAGATATGGTTTTGGAATACAGCATTAAGAAACCAATTACCAAGTTCAGGAACCATCTAGTTCACAGTTGCGATCTTGCGGTGCCAGGATTCCCAATGTAGCTCCACCTATGGTTTGGTTGCAATTTATGTTGCAAGGACACTGCAAAATGGTATCTATATTCGTATTATGTCCCTACCTGTATTGTGCAACATAGGTGACCTACTTATTATACCTATATGTGTAGCCCGTATCCCTAGCATGTCGTGCAACATAGATTGCAAGGAAAATGAACCAAAGGATCGAAGATTTCATGAAAACTCATCTACTCCAATGAGTTTGTCTCAATGAAAAATATACGAACCCAGATTTTATTTTTTCAAATTATATTACATTCCTCAAATATATATAAAGATTTTCATTTTTGGCCGTAAAATCTCAGGAAAAAAGGGGGTGTTATTTAGATTTAATCCTTGTTAGGTATATTATATGTAGAAATTTCAGATCCCCTATGTGACTTGCAGAAAAAGAAAAACAAAGAAGAGGAAAAGAAAATGCATAACACTCAGAATAACGTGGTTCACTTTTCAAATCGAGAAGCTATGTCCACTGCCACTGTAGGCAAAATTTTTACCATATTCTAAAGATAATATACAAGCTGCGTCCTAATGCTCCTTTTATAGGCATAGGATATTGGGACGACTTAATTACAACTAAAATACCTATCATACCCTTGGGAGAGAAAAAAATTGTGGACACCCCTTCAGATAAGGGGGATACCGTCCCCCTGCGACCCCATGTCAACCTTATTTCGAAGGTCGATCCACGGTCAGCGGGCTAAATGATCCAATCACTTGAGCGATCAATCTAGGGTTGTTTAGTCAATTAGGCTCCACACAACCTAACAATACACATGGCATGGATTCAACATCATATGCAGATGGAACCAAATCGGGATAAAACTGGAATCATACTTGACAAACTTGAACCTAAAGACGGTAGTCACTGAACCAAAACTTGTATGCCATACAGGGCCGGCCAGGAGGGTTGAGTTGTCTAATCCGGAGCTAATTTTGGTTGCCTCTTGACCCTTATTGTGAGCCGGTCCCGGTGGTCACCCGTGACCCTGATCTTTGGTGGGATCACGTTGAGCCTGGGGGTTGCCCTAGTAGAGGGGGTTGCTCAAGTCCCAATTCTTGTCCGGCTTACCCTAGTGCCGGGCTTGATGCCATACCTAAAGAAGAACTAGTCCATGATCATAGTGAGAATGAAGGCCAAAATGAAAAGAAAATGACTGCACTGACATTCTATGGCTACCAAGCCACTTGTGGGCAGACAGCAACAAAGCAAAATGCTTGCTCAGAGTCAGAGTTGATATCTCTTCCTGCAAGTGAGGGCAAACTCAGAGAGTCAGAACTTGAAACAGCTCCAACTCAAAACTTGAACGCCTCCTGAAAAAGAAGACTTGTCTTCTGCCAACTCACTCTCAAATCCCGAACCCCTCCATATATTGTTGCATCGATCATACGGCGATAGGACCATCTACTTTCTTCCTTCTTTCCCTCTCCATAAATTCTGAGCATGCGATCAGCTCTAGTGCCATCTTTTCTACACGGAAGCATGCAATCGCGAGGACCACCACCAGATCACAACACTAAGGTGGTCCTTCCGCGTACTTATATAAACGGCAATCACTAGGGAATGATTAAGTTCTCCATCTACTCTTAAAAGATCCTACCGTTGTATCAACAACATTTCAGAGTTACGGTGAGGCAATGTTGTAAAATCCGGACCGGACCGACGGTTGGACCGGGTCCAACAGGTTTAAGTCAAAAAATCGGTCCGGTTCGACTAAAATCGGATCTTTTAAAGAATCATCGGTTTTTTGTCAAAATCGGGTTCAACCGGTGAACCGGCCGAACCGGTTCACAATTGAACCGGACAATTTTGATTATTTTTTCATTGTAAAAAAATTCAAAATAAATTATTATGAAAAATTTGGACCATTCGATTGTTTATTTGATTTTAATTGATCTTATAGTTATAAAATTAAACCGAACTAACATACTTATGATCAAACCAAACTAAACAAAGAAGTAAATATAGATATTTTACCTATTTGAACCAAACTAAACCAAGTCTATTGAACTCCAATTGAACCCCGGTTGAACCCGGTTGAACCCGGTCCGACCTATACCAAAAAATTTCGGTTCGATCATCGGTCCGGTTTTTAAAACACTGCGGTGAGGGTCGAGGGTTATATTTAAATCGTCACCGTTTCTTGAGTTAGAGAGTTGGATTCACACGTCGAGTATAATTTTTCGAAATCAGCTTAAAATGACATGTCGGACTGATATTTGAACCTGGATACACAAGGGTTCAGGCTAGAGGTGAGCATATAACGGTTGAAAACCGGAAACCGAACCGAAATATGACAATCGGTTCGGTTTTTCGGTTTGGAGATTTGAAATATCGGTTCGATTTTCGGTTCTTGGTCCGAGTAACCGAACCGAAAACCGATTTAGATTCAATAATTTAATAAACTACCCTCAATTTATATATACTAATATTTTTGCTATTCCTATTTAAGCACACTCTCCTTCCATTCCTTGTTGGCACTTGTCGTCACTTCTTTGAGCGCTCTCTTTCTACACTCAATCTATATATACTAATATTTTTTCACTCTCTATAATTGTTATCTCAAAAAAAAACCCTCTATAATTGTAATAATTCATAAATGTAATAATATCAGATTTTTAAAGATTTGTTATTTAAATTGGCTTATTTGCTAAAATGTGAAGATCTAACTCATTGACTCATGAAACCGGACGGCGGAAAACAGAATTGAATTAATATGGTTCGGTTTTGTTCGATATTTATGAAAACGGTTCAGTTTTCGGTTTTGAGAAGTACGGTCAATTTTTATATATTCAGTTCAATTTGAATCGAACCGTTCCTCGTTCAGGTATATGGCATGCTGCACCTCAGTTCCTGGGACAATGATGGTCTATGTAGGATCTATTATGACTAAAAGATCCCTCTTAAATACATTATGCATATTGCAGTGAACAATTTATTATTGATCAACACTTTCAGTGGACTAGTCATCAGACATCATCTTAAAACCTTATGTTCAAGTATTAAGAATGATTACTAATGTCATATAGATAGAGACAGCAAAGTAGAAGAGGTGCATATACAAAGAGTGATAAAACATGCCAAAGTGGCTGGTGAGGAGACATTGACAGGACAGAGAAGATGGGGAGTGTGCAGAAAGGAGGGGGAGCTTTAGAAAATATTCTTGTGGGTGGGGCTTTGCAGATTCACTGCTTCAGTAGATTAACAGGAATTTAAGGTTGTGCAAAGCTGCACAAAGAATTCCCAAAATCATAGAGAAGGAACCATGAATTCAATAGAATCTCAGCAAAGAGAAGTTCATGGAGTGGTAGCTTTTGGAGCATATACAGCACTCAACTCGCTTTGGAACTTTATTTAGTTGCAACTTTGAAAGAGTTGTTAAGAGAACCTGCAGGAACTAAAAAAAAACTGGATTCTGATGTGTACATTTAATCTGAAACTATTAATACAGGAATCATAGGATCCTCAGAATATTAGTTCGTTATAAAAACCATCCCTCTTGAAAGAGATGCGCGTCACCTATTTTCACTAAGGCTTTGTTTGATTGGGCCTTTTTTTTCATGAAAAGTATTTCCATCACAATTTTTTTTTTACCAATTGTAGTGTTTGATAGCTTATATTTTCCAAAAAATTATCATTTTTCATATTTTCTTCTAAAATGGTGGAAAATAAAACTTGCTCAAACCATAGGAAAATATTATTTTCCATGAGAAATAACTATTTTCCTTGGAAAATAATGACAATTAAACACCTAAATTAAGTTTTCCATGAAAATTTTTAAAATTTCATGTAATTTTTTTCCTAGAAAAATAATTCCATAGAATTTATTTATTTTCCACCTACTTTCCACCTTGCAATCAAAACTGGAAGAAACCCCATGGAAAAGAATATGGTGAATAAAATCCAGCATCAATGGAACAAAAAAGTAAACGATATGGCCTATGTCAACTAGTATATATGCACACGTATCTGATACTACTTGAAAATAGTAAACAATAGTCCCTTAATCTTTTTACTACTTGCGAAGAACAATCAACTTCTTCTTAATTTTTTATCTTAATTTTTTATTACTTGAAAAAGAGCAAACAAGAGTTCCCTTTATTTTTTTTTCTATGCCTAATTACCTAATTATTCATGTTAATTTAATGACCAATTTTAATTAGTAAACACATGGCCATTTTTTGAAAAAATAAAACTGGAAATTGCTGTGAAATCCAATTTCGGGGTTGGGCTTTATGAAAAATCCACCCGCAGGGTGGGTTTTATGAAATGCCCAGAATTATATATTTTCACGTTAAATATTATAAGATTCCATTTAGATGCTCTATTGTCATTTTTATAGTTCCAAAAATACCCCTTCGTGCAAATTTGGTCATATATTTATGATTATGATTTCACAAACTCAGATTTGGATTGCGATTTTATTCTTCTTCTTCTTCTTCACGAGAGATCTGAATTCTATTGTTCTCATCTTCAGCAGAGATTGCAAATATCATTCGTTGTTCACTGTGATTTTTTTCAGTCGAACTTCGCTCATCATCATCATCATCATCATTATCTTCTTCTTCTTCGTGGAGTGATTTGAATATTTTCGGCGATTAAGTCAATTGTGGAGAGAAGATCATCTTCTTTTCTTTTTATAGATCTTAAAACAAGGTGAGAGTTTAGATATGTAAAAATTCATACATCATCTTCGTCCAGTCGCAAATTTTTTGCTGAATTTGAATTTATTATGAAGATTATTAACTGAGTAACGATTATAGAGAATGACCATTCTCCGTTAGAATTGGCCGGAGAATGATCATTTTCCATTCAGAATGATCATTCTCCGTCAGTTTTAGACGGAGAATGTCAGAAATATGTGTTGTCCTATTTTGTGATCTCTTCTGTTTTTATGTTATCAGGGGAGAATGGATTCAAGCTGTTTAGTTAATCTTTGTTTCAAGAGAGACATAGTTTCCTGCCGTGTCACACATGAAAGTACCGTAGAATTTTTAAAGCATCAAGTGTGTGATCGATGGACTTCTTTGGATCCACTTTCCTTTCGTTTCATGTTTTTGCATTCTGATGGGACTGAACTGTATGTTGACAATAATTTTTGGCTTCGGTCCTTGGTTGGGGGTTTCAATGGTACCCATGACGTAAGCTTTGATCTATTTGTGGAGCAAGTATACCCTCCATGTTCTTCATCGACATCTTTTACTTGTCAAAGCATTCCTATGGGACCTTCGTCTTCCTCTTCTAGTTCCTTGAGTAGTAGATGTTCTCCTACTGTAAAGGATAAACGAGTAGTAAAATTTTATGAGGGCTCAATTGAGACAGTAAAGAAGAGGAAATCAGATATGTGGCCTGGATCAATTACAGGCGTTGGTCAGATTTTTCTAAATGGTGTTGAAGAAGTTAGGCACGCTGTTAGGAAGGTACGTTTTGAATCTCGTCATCCATTCCATATTCTAAAATCTGAGCCGGGGAGGTACACCGTTTGCTGCAAGAATTACAAGACCCATGCTTGTTTGTGGAGCTTCCATGCTATATCCATTTCGAAAGATAATCAAATTTTTGAGGTGAAGAGGTATGTGGGAGAATACAATTGTGGAGCTGGCTATATGAATAAAGATAATATAGTTGTTCCAACAAAGTTTGTGAAAAGTTTGGTTAGTGACATTGTTCGGATGGATCCTAAAAAGTCGGCAAAATCAGTTGTTGATGATCAAGGTTGACTACGGTTTATCTCTTACCTACGGACAGGCATACCATGGCATTAGATTGGTGCACCAAGAAATGTATGGAGATGATGTTAGAGCTTACAGCGACTTGTGTTGGTATGTCGAAAAGGTAAAGGAAACCAATATTGGTTCCGTTATCGACTTTCAGAAAGATGATATGTCTATGAGGTTTCAGCGGCTTTTTCTTTCATATGGGGCTTGTGTCGAAGGCTTTCAATATTGTCGTACGATGCTATATTTGGATACGACTTTCCTTACAGGGAGGTTTAGAGGGTGTTTGATGTCTGCTACAGCGAAGAATGGTAACCAACAGTTCTACCCTATTGCCTACGGTATAGTCTCAGACGAAGATGGTGACAATTGGGAATGGTTCCTTAAAAATCTCAAGAATGTTGTTGGATGTAGTAGGCGTATCGTTTTTCTTTCAGATCAAGGCACCGGTTTAGTTTCTGAAGTTTCCAAAGTGTTCCCTACTGCTTACCATAGCTATTGCTATTATCACATGAAGAATAACATACCACTGAAGGAGAAAGGAAATGAAAGAGTGTATCCGCATGTACTTGAAGCTTGGAGGCAAGCAGTATATGCTCTAACTCCAGGTGTGTAAATGAGACAGATATATGCAGCTTTTCTGTGCATTTTTCTTTATTTTAACAAGTAGAATGAACATTCTCCGTGTAAATAACAGGGAGAATGTCATTCTCCGTGTCGATTTAAAACGGAGAATGACATTATCTGTTTTAAATTATACACAGAATGTCATTCTCCGTGTCATTTAGAACGGAGAATGTCATTCTCCGTTAGTTTAGAACGGAGAATACAATCCTCATGCGTTCTAACAATGGGAATGACTATTCTCCGTGTTATTCTCCGTTTAAAAATACACGGAGAATGACATTCTCCGTGTTAAATTAAACGGAGAATGGTCCCTGTTTTTTATGTGCTTGTTCCTTGATTTCTATCTTTATTAATTAGTCTTTTTCTCCTGTATAAAGGTGGGTATAAACAAGCAATTAAGAAGATTTATGATCTGAATTGTGGTCATATTGTGAAATGGATGGATAAACAAAAGCCTGAAAATTGGTCAAATGCATTCTTCCCGGGATGTAGATACGGCGAGGTTGCTTCTAGTTATGCAGAGTCATTCAATTCATGGATAAAGGCTGAGAAGAAAATGCCTATTTCAGTACTTGTAAATGTGATCCGAGTGAAGATGATGAAGATGATCTCGGATCGCCACAAGGATGCAAGTGATTTCAATAACATATTGACTCCATACGTCGAGAATATGCTGAAGCAGCTTACAGATGATGGCATGTCTTATAAGGTATATCGGTGTGGTGATTTCGAGTTTGAGGTGATGGCAAATACTTCCTTCCACTTTGTAGCATCCAGTTTCTAAAATGAGGGTAATTTTGAAATTTTGTAATTATAATTATTTAATAATGATATTTAAACCATATTATAATTTTTGGTGATTTTTAGTTATTTTAAAAACTATTTAAAACCACGACTTGTGATTTTGATGTTTTGCTAGTGCAACCTTAGAGATTACTTAACCTAGAGACTAACCATGATCATATGAGCCTAGCCATAGGTTTAGAACATCAAGTTAGGGCTTTTTAGCCTAAGGGGTATTTTGGTAATTTACTAGGAAATTATTGGAATTATTGGATTTATGTGAATTATTATTATTTAATTATTGTCATGAGAGTCCCTAACCTAGTTTACCCTAATCTAGAGGTTACCCACTAACCTAGAGATTAAAGGATAGCTAATTATCTCATGGCATTATTCACAAATATCTTAGAATACCTTTATTAGATATTTTCCTTAAACCTCTCAAAATATCATTCCTTACCTAGAAGTCCAAACCTTAACCAAGAAGGAAGACACAAAAGTCTTCATGGACACCCCCTCCCCACACCCTATGACCAGCCATGGGCACCTCCCCTATCACTACCCCCTTCTATATAATCACTACATTTCATTCATGTCTCATTTACATGAATTTACACTTCTTTAGACCATTGAAAATCCCATACCTTCAAACCCTCACAACTTGTTCATTTCAACTCCTTTTCCCCTCTAGTCTTTTGTATTGGAACCCTACAACATCAAGGGTGCTAAGGGAGGCTAGCAATCAAGATTCTACAAGGCTAGGACATCTCCAAGTGAAAAGGACACACCCCCCTATTCTAGGTTTTTTTTTTGAGTTTTCACTCAATAGGTAAAGCCTCAAACCTAATTAATATTGTGTTTTCTCTTCATAATTGCATGCATATATGTATACCCTAGCTGTGGGTCAAGTTTGGTAGGATATGGATGTGGTTTGGTGTCCGTATCGGACACGTATTCATGGTTTTAAATAAGTGTTTGGTGAAATGCCACTTAGGTTTTAATGTTGTGTTTTTGTGAAACAAAATATATTTTTGGGTAGCCCTAGACATGTAGGACACTTAAAACCTAGTTGACTGAGCACACTTCGTGTCGTGTCCGTGTCCAAAATGGGACACGAACACACTGTTAACACCACACTGTGCACACTGTAAAACCCTACTGTTTGACACTTCGTGTCGTGTCCACACGTATCGTGGACATGATACAGAAACCTAGACACGAACCTAACTACCCCACCTACCCACTGACACGAGCACAAGGCTCTACGTGCCACGTGTGGAGCACACGACCCTTCGACACGCGTGTACGAGACTGAGCACGCTGTCCTGCTGCTCGACACGGATAGCGGACACGACACTGAATTTTATGACACAAAAATTTACGTACACGAGGAGGCAATGTCTGTCATTAAGCACACAAAATTTTAGGAGAAATTATCGAGTGGTTAGGGAGATATCTCGACTGCACGGGTTTTACACTGACAGTGCACACACGCACAGAGCCAACTTCGCGCGCGTCGTGTCGCGCGGACACGACACTTGGACACCTCGTGTTTGCACGAGTGTGTAGCCCAACATGTGGGCTACACGTGGACATGACCACGAGATCCTATGTGGCTCGTGTCGTGTCCACGAGACGCTGGAACACGTGCACGACGCGGCCTGAAACACGCGTATCTGTCGTGTTTTCCCGACTGATACGGACCTCGTATCGTGTCCTGGAGACACGTGGACACGGGGCAGGCACTTGGACACGTGCACTACCCCCAGGCATACCCACTGGGATGAGCATGAGACACGAGTGTGTGCGTGTCGTGTCCTAGAGCTAGGTGCACGCGTGCACGACGCGGTGACAATTCCCTGTGTCAGGGTTTACCCGATTGGGTTTTCTAGAGTTTAGACACGTCGTGTCGTATCGTGTCGTAGTGGACACCTATAGACACCTACGACACGTACACATATGGGGGCACGATTACCAACCACTACTTTGGCATCTTAGCTAGGTTTTTGGCTTTGATTTGGGTTTACCCCCAATGTTCAGTAATGAACAGTATTTTCTGTTAATTTCAGTATTTTAAAATGAATTTCAAATCGATTTTTGATTGATATATGTATGCGTATTTATGTATATATATACTGTATATGTATGTATATATGTATATGAGTGTGTGGATATAAGTGTATGTGTATGTGAGTGTATATATGTGTATATATAGGTAGGTATAGGTGTGTGTATATATATATGTAATGTGTGTGTGTGTGTTGTGTTCCCCTTCTCAGAAATTCTGAGAACCCCCCTCCCCCCCTCTCACTGTCACACACACACACCACTACCCTTTCCCATGACCCCCCCTCACACACACATCATCACACCCTCTCTCTATTTCCTTCTCTCACTATATATATATATATATATATATAGCTATTATATATATATATATATATGTATAAACCTATAGATAGATATATATATTATATATATATATAGTATATATATATATAGGTTTATCAATATATATATATATAGTATATATATATATATATATAGTATATATATTATATATATATATATATATATATATATATATATATAATATACAACATATATCAACATATATATAAATATATGTACAAAAAAATAAAAATAATATATATATATATATAATATATACAAACTATATATAATATATAGATATATATATATAATATATATCTATAATATATATATATATATATATATATATATATATAGTATAATATATATATATATACTAATCATATATATTACAACATATATATATATACATATATATATAATAAGTATATGTATATGTATATGTTGTATATATATGATTAGTTTTATATATATATATATATATATATATATATATATATATATATATATATATCTATATATATATATATATTGAATTGTATATAGAGGGCTATGTATATATATTACATAGATATATATTACATAGATGTAGGTTTACCTATAGATAGCCATATGGAAATCTATGTGATATTAGCCTATGATATTCATTTATGAGCCTATGGCTATGAGGTTAGGTTTTGACCCTTGTTTGACTAAAGTTGACCAAAGTCAACCTTAGGTCAAACTTGACCTAGTTAACCTAGATTTGACTTGAAATAACCTAGAATGACTAGTTTGACTAAACCCTAACTAGTTTGACCATGGTTGACCTAACTTTGACTAGTTTGACCTAGTTTGACTTTTAGAGTTGACCAAGAGTTGACTTTTGACCAGATTGACCTAGAATCATGTAGTATGCATTGTATACTCTTATTTTACCATTGTGGATATATTGTGACCTGTTTTACTCTAAATAGGACTCTGTGACACCAGTTCGGACATCTATTCATATCAGTCATACAGGGTGACAGGCGAGTACAATCTCTGATCATTTCATACTTGTTAGGATTTATATTCTTGTTCTAGATTACTTTACATAATGCTGTCACGTTATTATCACGGATTGGTACTATATGGATCTTGTCATGCGATGTTATCCCCCTCGGGGTACATCAAATACAGTTGTCATGTGCTTTTCACGAACATCTTGTATTTCATGTACACCTCTATTCATGTATACTCTTGTGCAATCTTGTACTCTCATGATCACGTGAGCAAACATGATAAAAACCTCTTGTGCGAGGTAACGTAACTTGACTGGATCCTTGTGTATTGATTGGGGAGGGTGAGTAGGAAATGGTTATGTGATCAAAATTCCCATCTTGTGAAATTTTGTGAAATCATGTATATTGTAGGCCTTAAAAATGAAAGTCACACTGAGTTGATCAGGACAATATTTAAAAAAAAATCACGCTGGGAGACAGCTCATCATTTTGTCAGAGTGTCATTATGACTGACAGCACGACAGTCGAAGAATGTCTTCTCGTATGCCACGTATGCACGGAACTCGAGAGATCACAGCCGACTATTGCGTGACTTTTGAAATCTTCTTCAGCAAGACTCAGCCTTCACCAAGTAGGCGTACCAAAAGAGCTTCTTGTCATTTAATGCGACTGACAAAAGCAATCACTGTCAGAGATTTTGTGTCAGTCGAGGCATGTCGAATCAAGACAGCTGGCAGTTCTGCCTCAATATTGCGTATATTTTGAACCTTCTGGCTCAAGTCTGCGTGTATTTTGAACTTATATGTTCCTTCCTCAAGTCTGCGTGTATTTTGAGCTTTCTGTCTCAAGTTTGTGTGCATTCTTAAGCTTCTTGTCTCACGTCTGCGTGGATTTTGAAGCTTTCTACCCCAAGTCTGTGTGGATTCTGAAGCTTTTTGCCCCAAGTCTGCGTGGATTCTGAAGTTTCTTGCCCCAAGTTTGTGTGGATTTTGAAGCTTTCTGACCCAAGTCTGCGTGGATTTCGTCTTCAACAAGTCTGCGTGGATTTTATCAAATTGGAGTACGTGGCAGCCATGCCACTGATCTCTCGCCTGCGTGTCCTGTAACTTGCACACGACTCATGCATGATTGCCATGTGTCCAACAGTTACAGGCCACGTCCAGTAACTGCTCACAACCTTGCGTATGTTAAATCCTGCGTGATTTTCAACTAGGCACAGGTTGTGAAGACAGTTATCCTTTCAGTTATTTTTGACTCTATAAATAGAGTTCTTTTTCTCATTCATTGTACAGATACATAGTTATCTAACTTACTGTCAAAATTTTGAGAGCTTTTCTTCTTCGTATAGTCCAAGGGATAAAGCGATCGTCTTCTAGATCGGATTCCTACAGTTGTAATTTTCCCAGAAACACAATAAATAAAGTGAATTTATTTATGGAAAACAAATTGGCGACTCTGCTGGAGAAAAAACCATCTCCTCTTCTGAGATGGCAACAACTCAATGCGATACTTCGTCAGTCGGCTCGACGAAGAAGGTGATATCGATCCAATTCGATCAACTCGCCTACGAAGAAATGCAGTGGGCTAAGGGTGGCAAGCCCACTTCAGCCTCTATCACCACTGCCAAGTCAAAGGGACGCTCTATCTATGTCCCTAAGAATCAGTTGGCAGTCAATGGTGGAGTCTCTGCCACAGTGTTTACTCCTAACACTGGCAAAGACTCTACTACAAGCACACACACTCTTGTGCGCTCAAAGACGACAGCATTCAAAAGTCACGCTGACAGTGCTGGCTCTTTAGTCAAATCTGTTCCAGCGTGCAATCTCAAAGTCAAAAGTCACGCTGACAGTGCTGGCTCTTTAGTCAAATCTGTTCCAGCGTGCAATCTCAATCCCAAAAGTCACGTTGACAGTACTGGCTCCTTAGCCAAATCTGTTCCAGCGTGTAATTCTAAAATCAAAAGTCACGCTAACAGCACTGGTTCTTTAACCAAGCCTATGTCAGCGTGTATTTCATCTAAGAAGAATAGCTCTTTAGCTATCGCTTCTTCTTTGCCAAGTTCTACTAGAACTGGAGGTGGTCTTCAACACAAAGTCCCTTCGAAAAGAAATAACTCTTTAGTTGTTTTTTCTGCTCCTGTAGTCTTTACTTCAGGAACAGCTTTGACTGACAATTTTGTTAGTCAAAGAAAAGGAGATGGTCTTTTGACTACTCTTCCTTCTGGACATTCTATGTCTCAAAACTTGAATAAGTCTAAGAAGAAACATTCTTTAATATTTTCTTCTACGACTTCTTCGAATGGGACACATAATTTGTCTAGAAAAGAGGGTCTGTTACCAACTCCTAATCAAGGGGGTGGTTTAACTCTTCCTTCTCTGCAAATATCCATATTAATGGAAGGAAAACTCCAAGTTTCAAAAACCAATGTGTTACCTCCAACTGATCTAAGAACAAAACTTAATCAAACCCGTTTGGGAAGCACTTCTGGTGTTAAGAAACCACACCAGTCGGAAATGAAGATAAGAGATCCAGATGCAGAGTATGCTAAAAATTATGTGGCTCATATTAATCACTCCCTATATAATCAAGAGCCATCAAAATCCAAGAACCAGAAATATATTCCTAAAAATACACAAAGATTGTTCTCTGATGTACCTCAGTTATCACAGACAGATTTACGAGAACACCTTCAACAGAAAAGGAGGAATAATTCTGTGTCAATGGATCATACTGAATGTGACTTCCAGCCAAGAGTCATAATTCAATGTAGATGTCAATCAATGGTTCAGAACTATGTTGATCATGAATGTGACTTCCAGCCGAGAGTCACAATGCAATGCAGATGTCAAACAAAACGACAATCTGTCTTCAATCGGATTCAGTGTGAACCTATGCCTGATGAAGATGAGCCTTTGTTTGCTTCTGTCAACATGACCTCTCGGAATACTGGGGGTAGAGATGATAGTCCAGATGGAGTATATAGAGGCACAAGAGCAAGAGTCCTGGCCTCTAGTCAAAGAACTTTGATTTCTGAAGATGATTCTGAATTCCTTGGAGAATCTAACTTCCCACCTCTTCCTATTGGGGGTAGTTCTCCTATAATTGACTTTGATGCACAAAGCAATGATTCAGAACAAACGACATCCACTAGTTCATCAATAATCCCTCGTACAGTCACGACTTATATGGTTGATGGGAATACTGATGAACCTTCTTCTTCCTTGACTCCTCAAGAACAAAGAATTGCTTCCTTGGAACAGCAAATGAAATCCATGGCTGATACTATGAAGTCGATGTATGAACTCATGGCAACTCAGATGCAAAATTGACAGACTGTACCAGATGCTATACCAATTGACACTGGTGTAAGTCCAGTACAAGTTCCTCCAGCAGTACAATCCAATACTCCTGGACCAGCTCAACCAAATCCTAGTCTCTCTGGAGCTGGGGGTAGTGCTTACAATGCTGTTCCTCCTCCCAACTATTCTCTATAAGCTACAACTCCACAATCTTTCGGAGTCGTTAGTGAAGAATTGAAGAATCTCAAAACTTAATTTGAGGCATTCAAACAAAAAGATGGTTTACAAAGGTTAGGCATCAAGCAACCTTATCCGATAGAATGGAAGCAAGTATCGTATCCTCCTAAATACAAGCCTCCTACTATTTCCTTCTATGATGGAACCACTTCTCCAAGTCAGTTTATTAACCACTTTGAAGTGATGACTGATCAACTGCAACCAAGCGACGCCTTCCTTACTCGGGTGTTTGTTGGATGTCTCAAGGGAACGGCTTATGAATGGTATAGAAGTCTCCCAGATGGGTGTATTACCTCATTTGTCGGTTTCAAACAAATTTTTCTTGAACGGTTCTATGAAGGGCTCAATGACATGACTATGTCTGCTCTTATTAGAATCAAGCAGAAAAATAATAAAACTACAGAGGATTTCATTGAACGGTTTCGAAAAGAGGCTCTGAAGATGCCTCTTGGAACTCCTGATGCTGTCACCATCGACGCATGCAAATCAAATTTGTTACCAATCATCAGCATGTGGACAGGATCTACTCAATTCCAAGACTGGCCTTCCTTCATAGTTAGTGCCAAGGCCGCAGAAATTAGTACTGAAACTTTTAAAGGTTTAGGAGTGCAGATGACTCCCAAAGAAACAGGTCAAGGTACTAACAATAATGCTAAAAACATTGCTCGCAAGGGAAAAGAAACCCTTGAAGTTAATCTTCAGAGCAAAGATGCATCAAATGTTCAAACTTCTCCTACCTCTACAACTCAACAACCAAGAGCACCTCGCCCTAAAGAAGAATACTCTTTTGATGATGACGATGTCCTTGGTATCTTTGAATGTCTGCTGAAAGGTAATAAAATACAATTACCTGAAATCAAGAAACCCGATGAGGCTGGTAAGACGGATCATCCTAAATACTGTCCATACCACAGAATGCTGGGTCATACAATCCGTACATGTTATGTACTGAAAGGAAAGATCCAAGAAATGATTAAATCTGGCGCTATCTCCCTTACTCCAAAAGAGAAAACCGTCACCTCCAATGTCGTCTCTATGCAATTTGGAGATTTTCCTCCTCAACTCCTTGAAAGCGGGATCGTTCCTATTCCCAAGGTGACTCTTGATATAGTAAATATTCCTCTTCCACAGTCTGAAGGATTAGTGCCGATCACTATGGAAACAGGAGAAATCATGTGGATTCATCCTGATCTAGTGGCAGATTTTGAATCTCCTCCTCTTCAAAAGACTACTTCCCGAAAGTCTAAGAAGGCTGGAAAGATTAGGTCATGTCATATGACTTCTTTCGGATCTAGTTCTGACACAGAGTTAAAAGACAAAGAAGAAGCACTTGCTACTCGAACAGGAAAACCTTATCTAAAGGATTATTCCAAGAATCCTGAGGATACTCCTGATATCCCTCCTACTGATAAAGTTGCTCCTAATGTTCCTCTTGAAGAAGAATCATCCACTGCACCTATTCCTTCCACTGCACCAGTTGAACCTGCTCCTTCCAAGCCTACAGCTCTTGAGAAAGGCAAACAACAGGCTCGTTTTGATAAGCCAATCAAGAAGTCTTCTCCTCTTGGGCTTCAGAAGCCTTATAACTTCGACATCTTAGCTCAACTTGCTAATACTCCAGCTAGAATGTCCCTCTTTGAACTTCTACGTCTCTCCAAAGAGACTCGAGAGACGTTAAGTGAAGCACTTCTTCAGGCTGACTCTTGTCTTGCACAGTTAAAGAAGCCAGATGCAGAACCTGCCACTTACTTACATTGCAACAGTGTATTGAAGATTATCCTAAATATCACCTTTACACAAGATGACATGCTACTGGAAGATAATCGACATGATCGGCCTCTCTACTATACCAGTTATATCGATACAATGAAGATAGATCGTATTCTCATTGATCCAGGGTCTGCTATAAGCATAATGCCAAAAAGTCTGTTGGATGAACTAAAAATTCCTCTTCACAAGCTTTCCAAGACAGTTACCACTATCCTGGGATTCAATCAAAGCCGAAGTGAGCCTTTGGGGAAGATTCATCTGAAACTTCAGATAGGCGATTTCAGATCCAAAGTCACTTTCTATGTGATCGAGATCGTGGGATCTTACAATCTTCTTTTTGGGAGGCCATTTCTTCATGAAAATAATGTGGTGCCTTCTACTCTTCATCAGTGTTTTAAATACATTAACAGCAATAGAAAAGTACAAAAGGAAGTCGCTGATATAAATCCCTTCCATGGGGTTGAAGCCTATTTCAATGATTCTCGGATGTACAAAGAAGAGTATACAAGGGTGATACAAGCTATGGAGAAAGAGGATTCACAAAGTGAGACTTTAATAATCCCTGTTAAAGGTCGAACTACTCAGCAACAATCTCCCAAACCCTCCGGAGAAGGTTCTTTCATCATTCCAGTGAGTGGACGGATTTCTCCATTACCTCAGTCGTCTACTCAAGATACACTGATCATTCCTGTCAGTGGGCGTGCTACAGTTCCTGTATCTTCACATATAAAACAAGATACTCTGCTAATCCCAGTTGGAGGGCAGACTACTCTTCCATCTCAGACTTCAAGGGAGCTCACCTCTTCTGAGCCATTTGTTATCGATCTTAATCGAAACAAAATTCCTTCTCGTTCATCTTCTCTCCCTTTAGTCATTGATTTGGCTAAGATCTCTAAGGCTCAGCCTTCTCCCAATGTAAATACTGCTGCTTTTAAATTTAATGAAAAGCCTCCATCTTTGCAGTATATTGATGTGTGTAATTATGTTCATAGTTATTTATATTTGTTAGATGACTTGAACACAATAACCATAGGAGTTGTACAGACTGTTCATACAGATGTATCCCTAGAATCAGTACAATCTTCATACTTTCTAGTTCCCAGCAGAAAGCCAGGAGACATACCAATATTCTTCTACAAAGGGCCCCAAAATCCTTCTGATTTAGAAGACGAGGACAAAAACGATGATACTGGAAGATTACAACTACGTCGTTATAGTCAGCAATCTAAAGACATTATTAAAAATATGGGCTATGACTTCAGAACTGGCCTCAACAGTAGAAAAGGAAGAAAAATGCCTGTTCGAATTCCTCCTCTGAAATATGGGAGGACGAAATGCGGATTGGGCTATACTGCTCCTACTCCTTTTATCAATATTGTTCATGAAGATCCCGAATCTGACGAAGATAAGAGATCTGATTCTTCTAGTACTACCTCTTGGGATTCCGATACGAGTATCGGTGATTTCTACTGCAACATTCTGTCTTCCAACATGGTCTCTATTGACCATTCTGAAGAAAGTGAGGAGGACGAAGATGAGTTTGAAATCTCACCTGAATCAGAACAATGGGTCCAAATGTTAGATAATCAATGGAAGTTCCGATTCGAGCAAAAAGAACCTCCGACTGAAAATAAACTTGTTCAAATAGATGTTGGTGAAGAGGGATCTCCCAAACCAATATTTATCAGTGAAAGTCTTTCAGAAACTGATAAGCAAGACATGATTAAACTTATTCGTAACTACATTGATGTCTTCGCTTGAAGTTATGAAGATATGCCAGGACTTGATCCACAAATCGCAACTCACAAGCTCAATATATTGCCGAACGCTAAACCGGTCAAGCAACAACAGCGACGATTTCGTCCAGACATCATGGATGCAATTGAAGCTGAAGTTAATAAACTCATGGCCTCTAGGTTTATTCGAGAGGAACAACATCACGATTGGGTGGCTAACATAGTTCCTGTTCTTAAAAAGACTGGCAAGATCAGAGTTTGCATAGACTTTTGCGATCTCAATACGGCATGTCCTAAAGACGAATTCCCTCTACCAATCACTGATGTCATGATCGATAATACCTGTGGGTTTGAACGGATGTCATTCATGGACGGGTATTCTGGGTACAATCAGATTAAAATGTTTCCAGATGACGAGAAGCACACTTCTTTCAGAACGCCGATCGGTACATACTGTTATACAGTGATGCCATTCGGTCTCAAGAATGCAGGAGCAACTTATCAACGAGCTATGAGCACTATATTCCGTGAACATTTGCGGAAAACAGTCGAATGCTACGTTGATGATATTGCAGTCAAAAGTCGACAAAAGGAGGATCACATCCAAGATTTGAAGACTATATTTGATCTAATGCGTAAGCATCAATTAAAGATGAACCCTACTAAGTCCTTCTTAGGCGTCTCTAGTGGTAAATTTCTTGGCTTCGTCATTACCTCTAAAGGTATACACGTGGATCCCGAGAAGATCAAAGCCATCCAAGAGATGCGTCCTCCACGCACCTTAAAAGAGCTACGAGGATTTCAAGAAAGGATCGCTTATATCAGGAGATTCATCTCTAATCTTTCAGGACGCTGCAGACTATTCAATAAACTCATGAAGAAAGGTGTTTCTTTCGTCTGGAATGATGAATGTCAGAAAGCATTCGATGATATAAAACAGTATCTGATGAGCCCTCCAGTATTGGTACCTCCCGTCTCAGGAATACCGTTCCTCCTATATACCCGAGCAATGAGTCATTCATTGGGTGCATTGCTTGCTCAAAAGAATAAAAATGGTCATGAACAAGCCATTTACTATCTCAGTCGTACTATGATCGGAGCTGAACCTCGATATTCACCGGTCGAAAAAGAATGTCTAGCCTTGATGTTCGCTGTTCAAAAGACACGACATTATATCATTGGCCAGACTATTCATGTCATTTCCAGGATCAATCCTATACGGGTTATGATGAAGAAACCTAGTGTTTTGAATTCTCGATTGGCTAACTGGAGAATCTTACTTGCTCAGTATGATATGCACTATATTCCTCAAAAGTCAGTCAAAGGACAAGCTTTAGCTGATTTTTTGGCTGCTCATTCAATTCCAGAAGATTCAAAACTCTATGATGAAATCCCAGATGAAGTCCTAGATTCAAACCAAATTGCTGAAGAAGATCCTACCTGGCGTTTATTCTTTGATGGAGCTTCAAAAATAGGTCCTAATGGTGATATTGTCGCTGGAGTTGGAATCGTTCTTGTGTCGCCAGAAGGTCTTGCTATCCAAAGGGCTTATTCTCTCGATCAGCCATGTTCAAACAATGTAGCCGAGTACAATGCATTACTTATTGGTCTTCAACTCGCTAAACATCTAAATATTCAACGTTTAGAAGCGTACGGAGACTCTAAACTCATTGTCAATCAGATAAGGGGCACTTATGAAGTTCGCCATCAAGATCTGGTTCCTTATCATAAATCGGCTTTATCTATGGCTTCTTCATTTGAAGAGTTCTTCATTGAACATGTTAGGCGAGCATGTAACACAGAAGCTGATGCTCTTGCTAATCTTGCTGCGGTGTTAGCTATCCCGATTAGACGACAACAGATGATTGTTGTCCGCAATCGAGAGCTATTTTATCTCGAAAAAAAATCTGACTTTAGGACTTCCTGTCGACATTGAAGAATCAACATCTCATGATGTCAATGCAACAAGAGGATTTGGATTAAGTCGTAAATCATTATCTTCTTCATCTGATTCTAGCATGGAATTCATCTTCAGTAATTCAGCTGAGACTCAGAATACAGATAAAGATTGGAGACTTCCTTTCTTAGACTTCGTATTGTATGATATTCTTCCAGATAATCTGAGTGAGGCAGCATCTATCAGACGACGATCACTCAGATTCTATTACAATCATACTACAAAAACCTTATATCGTCGAGCTTATGATGGTCTACTTCTTCGATGTGTAGCCGGTGATGAGGCTCAGCAGATCATTCGCGAAGCACATGATGGAATTTGTGGAGCACATCAGCCTGGCCCAAAACTTCAGGACCGTATTCGACGTATGGGTTATTATTGGCCCACTATGGTATCAGATGCCATCGAATATGCAAAGAAGTGTAAAGCTTGTCAAATCTATGCGGATTTTATTCATCAACCCTAAGAATTTCTACATCCGACGGCAGCATCATGGCCCTTCGAAGCTTGGGGCATGGACATTATTGGTCCGATCAATCCGCCGTCATCAAAAGGTCATCGGTTTATTCTCGCAATAACTGATTATTTCTCCAAATGGGCCGAAGCCATTCCTTTATCTGAAATCAAGACGTCCAATGTCATCAGCTTTATCAAACACCACGTCATCTACAGATTTGGTGTTCCTCGACGCATTATTCATGATAATGGACCACAGTTCGTCAGTCAGAAGTTTACTCGATTCTGTGACGATCATCGGATCAACAATGTGGCTTCTACCGCATATAATCCGGCAGCTAACGGATTAGCAGAAGCTTTCAACAAGACCATCATCAAACTCCTAAAGAAGTTTGTCTCTACTAACAAACGTAATTGGAGTGAGAAACTTGGCGAATGCTTGTGGGCTTACCGTACTACAATTCATAATGCTACTAAATGTACACCTTTCTCTCTGGTGTATGGTTGTGAAGCTGTTCTTCCATTAGAGATTCAAATTCCTTTTTTAAGGATAGCAATCGCTAATGAACTTACCGCCGAGAATAATGATCGTCTTCGACTTCAAGAATTAGAAACTTTGGATGAGAAACGATTATTTGCTCAACAGAATATTGAATTCTATCAAGCTAGAATCTCAAGAGCTTTTAATAAGAAAGTCAGAGTTCGAGCGTATCAAAAAGGAGAACTTGTTCTAACAGTCAGACGTCCTATGACTATGACTCATATGAGCAAAGGCAAATTCGACGCAAAGTGGGAAGGTCCCTATGTCGTAAGCAGAGTTTTCTCAAATGGAGCTTATCAACTCTCAGAACTGGATGGTCGAAAAGTTATGATGCCTATTAATGGCAAATTCCTTAAAAAGTATTATGTATAAATGTTTGTAATCATCAGACAAGTTCATGTTTATAAATAAAATTTTATTTTATTTTAATCATGAATCATAATACATGATATTAAGGAAGATCGCTATCATCCTTCTCTATATTTGGACGCGGGCCACTGCCGTCCTTCTCAAAAACGCGGTCAGCAAAAGAGCCAAGAACCTCCTTGCTGGAACCCACGAGGAACTTGCAAGCGGCCATCCTCATGGCTTCTTCTTCTTCAGTCCTTCCTGGTTCGAGCAGGAAGTCCAGAATGTCCCTTGGTGGCTTGGGTGCAGACGAACCTTTGCCTGCTTCTACTTCCTTCGGCTGAACTAGATCAGCAGGGTGTTCTTCAGTGCCTTTTTGAACCTTCAGGGCGATTCCAGCCTTCTTGGATGCTTCTTCAGATGACATTTTTATGTTGAAGAATGGAAGTGTTCGTTCTTGTCAGAATTCTGCTATATTTATAGGCAGAAGTTCTTCAAATAATGAAGCGTCACATTCATCCGACGGTTCACACATTCATTAATGCTTGACGGTTCATCCGTTCATTTATTATATTCATCCGACGGTTCATTCGTTCATTTATTACATTCATCTGACGATTCGTCCGTTCATAATCTTCTATTATGGGGATTTGTTATTTATCACGTTTTCATAACCTCTGGATAAATGTTGAATCTACTTGCTCATTTGTTATTTTCTATTCTTGACCTCTGCATAGAAATCAATCTTTTCTTCTTGAGTTCCTACATATTATCACGTCCATATTACCTCTGATAGTATTATGTACTCTAAAACAGAAAAGTTTATCATGTCCACAATTCATTCAAATACAAATCATTGAGCATAGAAGAATTATCATTTCTACTCTCATTTCATCATAAAAAGTCTATTACATTTTCTTAGACTTTCTTACAAATTATAATGGAAATCTATTACAATTTTAGATTTTCACTCCATGTACACAACAATAATCTAATGGAGATCCATTTCTTCTTTGATCTTCTCTGGCGGGTTCGTTGTTGGTGGCAATTCCTGATTATCCAGCAGGAATCAAACTCTGGTCTTATCTCTCAGACGAGAGAAGAACCACAGAGTAGGGCAGCACGAAGGCGTGTTGCTGCCAATACAACTGGTGGATTGGGAGCGACCTCTCAAAGGAGATAGGAATGTATCCAACATTGGGATACAATTCCTAGTTCTGCCATGAAAGGAACTCTACTACCCGATTTCTCGGGGTAGAGTTGACTCCACCGTCCAACTCTCCGTGTATAAAGGCTCTTCCTACCATTGGAAGAAGACCCTTCTATCCCACGAAGAGTTCTGAGTTGTCTGATTTACGCGTCAAAAGCGTATGGGCTCCCTGATGTAGGTGTCAGAAGAATATTCTCCATAGCATCCAAATCACCAATGCCAGTTCTGAAGAAAATTTTCAGTCGAACTCCTGCAGAAAACAGCAAAAAAAAAAAGAAATTAATCAACATAAACGCCATTATCATTAGGCGTGCACTGGCCAAACAAAGACAGGCGCACCCTGAAAAGTGGTACACATACTATGTTGGACTCACCATCAAGATTAAACGGTTTGGCGCTAAAGATTGGCAAACCAATGTCTGATGACATAGTGCACAAAAATGCAACATCAGAAAGCATTGCTTTCCTGTTGAGAATGGAATCTTGCGAAAAGGTCATTCTCAGAAGAAAAAGAATAGAGGAATGAGTATGTGTGAAACTCATCTATCTGTTTAAATAGGGTCGAAGTACAAGCCTATTTTTGGAAAGATCCGAGTAAAAAGCGCTCATAACTACGGAATGAGTGTCACGTGTACTTTGGAAAATAGCACAATATTTGAAACATTCAAAGAGTGCCACTGCTCTTCATTAGTGCACGCTGTTCGGAGTAAAACTAGTTCTCAGCATGAAGTTGTACCATATTTTTCAAAGCAAAAGATAAAGAGGCACTGATGACCTTACATAGGAAAAGAAGTGCAACATTTTTTATAGAAAACAGAAGCATGAAAAGACACGCTCTATTTTTCAAAGCGACTGAGCTTGACACCCAATTCCTCTACACTAGTGACTCCCATACGATGTAACAGAACATTGAGCGTTTTACGCTGCTCTGCAAGGCTGCGCCCATTGGAAGAAGACGAGCCGTCCAGACCAAAGTGGCTCAGGAAGTTCTTGGCTAGTTGAGTAGGGTCATCTTTGAACTCTAAAACTAAAGGCTCCGGTTCCTTACCCCCAAGAGTAGGGTCACTATGTGCACAGAAACCCAACTTTCTTGCTTCTTCTTCAGCTTCTTTCTTCGGAGTCATATTGACATAAGATGAATATCAAAGCTGAATTTTCTCCCCGTTTATATAAAGAAGCTCGCCGGCGGTTCATATTCCACCATAAATTGGATGCAATCAGTCTCAAAAAATGAAGAGTCATCATGATATTTAATAAGTTCATTTGCATGTTTTCAAAGTATTTCAAAATTTTGAAGTCTTTTCAACTTTTGAAAACTTTGAAGGGGGTTTTGTAGGCCTTAAAAATGAAAGTCACGCTGAGTTGATCAGGACAATATTTAAAAAAAATCACGCTGGGAGACAGCTCATCATTTTGTCAGTGTCATTATGACTGACAGCACGACAGTCGAAGAATGTCTTCTTGTATGCCACGTATGCACGGAACTCGAGAGATCACAGCCGACTATTGCGTGACTTTTGAAATCTTCTTCAGCAAGACTCAGCCTTCACCAAGTTGGCGTACCAAAAGAGCTTCTTGTCATTTAATGCGACTGACAAAGGCAATCACTGTCAGAGATTTTGTGTCAGTCGAGGTACGTCGAATCAAGACAGCTGGCAGCCTCAATATTGCGTATATTTTGAGCCTTCTGGCTCAAGTCTGCGTGTATTTTGAACTTATATGTTCCTTCCTCAAGTCTGCGTGTATTTTGAGCTTTCTGTCTCAAGTTTGTGTGGATTCTGAAGCTTCTTGTCTCACGTCTGCGTGGATTTTAAAGCTTTCTACCCCAAGTCTGCGTGGATTCTGAAGCTTTTTGTCCCAAGTCTGCGTGGATTCTGAAGTTTCTTGCCCCAAGTTTGTGTGGATTTTGAAGCTTTCTGACCCAAGTCTGCGTGGATTTCGTCTTCAACAAGTCTGCGTGGATTTCATCAAATTGGAGTACGTGGCAGCCATGCCACTGATCTCTCGCCTGCGTGTCCTGTAACTTGTATACGACTCATGCATGATTGCCATGTGTCCAACAGTTACAGGCCACGTCCAGTAACTGCTCACAACCTTGCGTATGTTAAATTCTGCATAATTTTCAACTAGGCACAGGTTGTGAAGACAGTTATCCTTTCAGTTATTTTTGACTCTATAAATAGAGTTCTTTTTCTCATTCATTGTACAGATACATAGTTATCTAACTTACTGTCAAAATTTTGAGAGCTTTTCTTCTTCGCATAGTCCAAGGGATAAAGCGATCGTCTTCTAGATCGGATTCCTACAGTTGTAATTTTCCCAGAAACACAATAAATAAAGTGAATTTATTTATGGAAAATAAATTGGTGACTCTGCTGGAGAAAAAACCATCTCCTCTTCTGAGATGGCAACAACTCAATGCGACACTTCGTCAGTCGGCTCGACGAAGAAGGTGATATCGATCCAATTCGATCAACTCGCCTACGAAGAAATACAGCGGGCTAAGGGTGGCAAGCCCACTTCAGCCTCTATCACCACTACCAAGTCAAAGGGACGCTCTATCTATGTCCCTAAGAATCAGTTGGCAGTCAATGGTGGAGTCTCTGCCACAGTGTCTACTCCTAACACTGGCAAAGACTCTACTACAAGCACGCATACTCTTGTGCGCTCAAAGACGACAGCATTCAAAAGTCACGCTGACAGTGCTGGCTCTTTAGTCAAATCTGTTCCAGCGTGCAATCTCAAAGTCAAAAGTTACGCTGACAGTGCTGGCTCTTTAGTCAAATCTGTTCCAGCGTGCAATCTTAATCCCAAAAGTCACGCTGACAGTACTGGCTCCTTAGCCAAATCTGTTCCAGCGTGTAATTCTAAAATCAAAAGTCACGCTAACAGCACTGGTTCTTTAACCAAGCCTGTGTCAGCGTGTATTTCATCTAAGAAGAATAGATCTTTAGCTATCTCTTCTTCTTTGCCAAGTTCTACTAGAACTGGGGGTGGTCTTCAACACAAAGTCCCTTCGAAAAGAAATAACTCTTTAGTTGTTTCTTTTGCTCCTGTAGTCTTTACTTCAGGAACAGCTTTGACTGACAATTTTGTTAGTCAAAGAAAAGGAGATGGTCTTTTGACTACTTTTCCTTCTGGACATTCTGTTGGCCCAATGATTATATTGTGTTTTTGAATATGGCTAATCAGTTAAGTTTAACATAATGATGTCACTAATATTCATATACTCACTATCATGTTGCTACTTAAACTTAGCATTGTCCTAATTGTCCTATATTATATTGCTATGCTTGTATCGTACTGCAATATATTTTGTTGGCCTAACATGCTATCATGTTGTTACTTAAACTTAGCAATGTCCTAATTGTCCTGTATTATATTGCTATTCTTCTATCGTACTGCAACATATTTTGTTGGCCTAACATGCTATCATGTTGTTACTTAAACTTAGCAATGTCCTAATTGTCCTGTATTATATTGCTATGCTTGTATCGTACTGCAACATATTTTGCTGGCCTAACATGCTATCATGTTGTTACTTAAACTTAGCAATATCCTAATTGTCCTGTATTATATTGCTATGCTTGTATCATACTGCAATATATTTTGCTGGCCTAACATGTATTTATAGACATGCAGTAAGCATGATCAAACATGATCAAACAGGACATAGGCAATAAAGAATTAATGATGGAGCGAAGATGGCGTCATACAAAAAGATTTCTCCGAACCGCCTAGCGACCTATCCGGGGCCTCGCATCGGGGGTTCCGCTGCCCGGTCAGCGGACAGGGGTCGAGGGGGCAGCGCCCCCCGTCGGGGGTTCGGAGGCGAAGCCCCCGAAAGGTATTCAGATTTCCAGATCTGTTTATCTTTGGACGACTGCTGCCAAGGAAAAAGACGTCTTCAGGACTGCTCACATATCAGAAGAAATGTGTCATCAAAGGGCTCTTGGTTTTCCTACTTGTTCTAAGTCTGTAATCTTCAATTTATTGAGTCTAGGAGAATGTGTACGTTGAGTCGCACTGAGTCATCTCAACCCCTAGCATATCTCTCCAAAGCTCTACCATACAACAGACCAATTCCTGAACCAAGCCCAAGCTCCACAAAGTCCAAAAGCCCAATGGACCAATTCTGTCTGCTGGAGACAGAGTTCGGGCCGAACTCTGCCTCCACACAGAGTTCGGGCCGAACTCTGTCCCCTGATTTCCAGCACCCTGATTTTTAGGGCCTGCTTGCTACAAGCTGTCCAACGGCCAAAAATTTGAATTATCCATACCGAATTCTGGCCGAATTCTGCTTGTCCCGAACCCTATAAATAGGCCTTGGTTTCTCTCATTTGAAACCATCCACTCTTCTATTCTTCTTCTCTTACATAGCCTATATAGTCAAGAGCCTTACTCTTCCAATCTACTAGCCACAAAATTTCCTAAGTCCCAAGGTGCTCAAGTGCGATTCAGCTAGAAGTTTTTGTGCAAGAGTTGAAAAGAAAAGTCACTTGGACAATTCCAAGTCGCTTGGAAAAATCCAAGCAAATCGCCACTGCGATCCTCTGTAAGAAGTTGACGTGCTCTTCTGAAGAAAAGGCACGGGTTGTAAACTACTATTTCACAAATAGTGGATTTGAATCCTGAGCTAGAGTTCTCAGGCCTGGACTAGTCCTCCACGAGGGAAACCAGGTTAAAACTACTGTGTTTGCGTATGCTCTTCTGATCTTTATTTACTTTCGCATTTCCTTCTGATTTATTTACTATCTTGATAGTTATTTTGTGGAGGTGATATAGAGTTTATTTTTATTTGGTGATTATCGACACAAACTCTATTCACCCCCCCCTCTAGAGTTGCCTACACCTGTGTTTTCACATTCTATGTCTCAAAACTTGAATAAGTCTAAGAAGAAACATTCTTTAATGTTTTCTTCTCCGACTTCTTCGAATGGGACACTGAATTTGTCTAGAAAAGAGGGTCTGTTACCAACTCCTAATCAAGGGGGTGGTTCAACTCTTCCTTCTCTGCAAATATCCAGATCAATGGAAGGAAAACTCCAAGTTTCAAAAACCAATGTGTTACCTCCAACTGATCTAAGAACAAAACTTAATCAAACCCGTTTGGGAAGCACTTCTGGTGTTAAGAAACCACACCAGCCGCATGAGGCTTGTTCTCTGAGCCGCATGAGACCCGTCACCCTGAGCCGCATGAGATGTGCTGTCTCAGCCGCATAAGCCCGATTTCCCCTTCAGCCGCATAAGGCTAGGACTCCCTGAACCGCGTAGAACCCTGCTCATTCCCTGAGCCGCATGGACTCGGATTCCTGAGCCGCAGGGAGTCTTTCCGAGCTTTGTCTTATTATTTGTATGCGATTATTAATGTTATATTTATCTTGTAACTTCAGTATAACTTGAGTACACATTTATCCCTTATTGTATATTTTTACGCCCATTTTATATTCTTACGCCTTTTGTCCTGAACTTGAAAATCATGAATTCATTTGATATGTTTGGAATTAATAATTGAGCATGACCTGATAGTGGTCCGTCGTGGCGCACTCCTGACTAGTACACTTGATATGATAACCTGACCTGATATATCTTGAATAGCTGTTGCGATGGCTACCTGACATGACATGACCTGTATAATTAATCCTGACACCGTGGGCGATTGTGCTTGTACAAATAATCTAGTCCTGTCTTGCATTATGTCTAGGAGGGGACTCCTGAGTACCACGGTCAGGAGTACCTACTGAATTGGACTAAGGTTAATGATTAGTATAATTCATTAGTCATGAAGAGATGTTTCCCAGTTACAGGCGATCCCGTTATCCCGGCCACAAATGTTTGGACTTATAGCCTGCCGACGAGTAGGGCACATTTCTAGCCCACTGTCATGTGGGGCACCCACCATTGTCACTTTAATGATTGAACTCTATTGTCACTCTAATGCATTGTACTCTCTAAATTGTCACTATAATGATTGCCTGGATAACCTGGATAGCTGCAGGGCCTGTGACTACTTGGAGCATCTCATTGCATCTTGCTAGTAACTAGGATTGTGATAACCCTAGTTAGTTAATGTAGAAAGCCGTAGGCAATGATTGGCCGTGATTGCTTGGATGGAGTCTAGTCCAGTATAGTATTGTCTAGAAGTGATTGATTGATTGCAAGATTGTACCAGAATGATTGAATGATTGTCACTCCAGATTGTCACTATAATGATTGTACTCTACTGTCACTCTAGTGTATTGTACTTTTCATTGTCACTTTTATCATTTTACTCTCTCTCATTTTCACCTTAATGATTGTCACCTTTAGCAATAAATGATCAGAGACTAAGTTCTGTTCAGGCGAAGGGTTACAATCTCGGTCCTTGTTTGGTTTAAGGATTGTAACCTGGCTTCCGGAATAGTACCTTCATTTTCTCTTCATATATTGTACAGCTATATTTTATTTTAGCATGATTCTCCAGTTCTTTTATGTTAATGATGCTTCTCTTAATTATTTTCTCTGATTGGGGCAAGTGCATTGGTGGTGTACAAACCTCAATCTGTGTTACTTATTATTTTCTTACATGTTGAATGCTAATAATTTGTTGGTTTTAATTCTTAAGTGAAGCCTCCTTTGTGGCACTTGCTCTTTCTGGGGTCTGACCCAGCTGGTTTTGTATGGCCAGATACCGGAGCAACACCAAAGGATCTCCCTGCTTTCCAGCCCGATGGTGGTCACCAGGCGTAACCAGGGCATCGAGTGGGTTTCTTTTGTTCTCCCACTGTGATATTATAAATTATTCTTTTGAGGCGTTTAGCCGACGAGCAAGTGTTAGCTCGATTGTACTTACTTACTGTCTGCCTACGGGCTGTAACATGATTGACAAGCCCCGGGGGTTGATCATGTATGACTGAACTCTTGCTAGTCCTCACATTTTGTAACGACTAGCTTCATGATCATCTGGATATGTAATATTTGGGACGCCTTACAATTGTATATTGGGTGATCTGATATCTTGTGATTATTATTAGTTGGTTGAGATTGAGACAATAAGGTATTTTATAACCTTAAGAGACTGATGGATTGTAGTGAAACCCTCACATATCTAGACAGTTGTGACCGTATAGCGGTGTGGATCCCATTCCGTTATACGTAGCTGGCTATGTCTGCCCCCACTCTCCAGTATTCTGGTTCTGGGGCGTGACATAATGACCATTCTCCGTCATTCTTAGACGGAGAATGCCATTCTCCGTTTCAAATTACACGGAGAATAGCATTCTCATTTGTTCTAACAAGGACAATGCCATTCTCCGTGTAATTTCCATTCGTTTTAACACTTAGAATGACATTCTCCGTGTTAGGTGACACGAAGAATGTCATTCTGTGTGTTAGGTGACACAGATAATGTCATTCTCCGTGTTATTTGACACGGAGAATGACATTCTCCATTTCAATTTAACACGGAGAATGACATTCTGTGTGTTAGGTGACACAGATAATTCCATTCTCCGTATTAATTCACACGAAGAATGACATTCTCTGTGTCGATTTAAAACGAAGAATGACATTTAAAACAAATAATGACATTCTCCGTGTGGTTTTAAAAGGAGAATGCCATTCTACGTGTAGATTTAAAACATTATATACGACCATAGACATATATTTCGGGGAGAATGAAGCATGAAAACATGAAAAACGCCAAATGTTAAGACAGTTACATAACAAAACTCAAATGGCCAGGATTTAATAAAGTCCAATTTTTCATTTCATAATTTAAAAGAGGACAAACACTACAGACATAGGCGCTATAGGCCATTATGTAAAAAGACTCTTTCGAATCACATCACTTCTTCTTCCCGTCCTCAGTCTGATGCAAGGCAGCGCTCAGTCCCTCCATGTTATGGATTTCCGAACGATACATTAAACGAAGGAATTCTTCCTTGCGTTCTAAGGCGCCACGCTCTTCGGAAGAAGACGACGGCCCACCTCCGGAATGAGCGAAGACTGTTGGGGTCAGGCCAAAACAGTCGAGGAAGTTCTCCGCCCTCAGGGACGGGTCAGCTTCCAGTAAAAACTCCGCAGGCGCAGAGTGTAACTTCTCATCAGAAGCTTTGCCGTTGTCACTGTTGTTCGCCCCCTTCTTCATGTTAGATGCCATGAGAATGAATAAAGACGAAGGTGGAACTTCATGTTCATATATATACAACGGATATCGGTCCCCGCCAACTCTTCATCTTCCTAATAAATGGGCGCGTATCACTTAACGAGGGAGAAAGTAAAAAAAGACGTTTTGAAAAAGAGCGCCCCATAAATAAGTTCATCGTTGGGAATGAACCGAGTATTTAATCCTTATCATGTGAAGTTTAACACGGAGAATGACCAGTGTAAATTGACACAGAGAATGTGCATTCTTCTTTATATTTAACACAGAATGACATTCTCTGTATATTATAAAACGGAGAATGACATTCTGTGTGTTAGGTGACACAAAGAATGTCATTCTCCGTGTCACATAACACGGAGAATGATATTCTGTGTGTTGGGTGACATAAAGAATGTCATTCTCCGTGTTATGTGACACGGAGAATGTTATTCTCCGTGCTAGGTGACACGGAGAATGACATTCTGTGTGTTAGGTGGCACAAAGAATGTCATTCTCCGTGTTATGTGACACGAAGAATGACATACTCCGTGTCAGGTGACACGGAGAATGACATTCTGTGTGTTAGGTGACACAGAATGACATTCTACGTGTTAAATCTCATTCTACGTGTTAATCTAGGACGGAGAATGGCATTTTAAGTGTTAAAACAAATGGAAATGTTCATTCTCCGTGCCATTCTCCGTGTAATCTAGGACGGAGAATGATATTCTCCGTTTTGAGTAACACGGAGAATGAAATTCTCATTCATTTTAATACTGGAAAATCCATTCTCCGTTTTAACTTACATGGAGAATGAACATTCTCATGCGTTATAACACTGTAAATGCCATTCTTCGTTTAATACAACACGTGTTGAATTAAACGGAGAATGGCATTATCATTTTAATTAAAACAGAAAATGTCATATTCTAATGTGTATTTTAATTTAACACGGAGAATGAATATTCTCATTTGTACTGTGAATGTCATATTATCCGTGATTTTATTATAGAATGCACCGCAGATGTTACAAAGTATACAGACATAGAAAAATGAAATTGAAACAGAAATTATAGAAAGAAGTTCTTTTATTAATATGTGTTCAAAGGATCTATTACAGATTCAGAAAGACTTTAATATGTGTTCAAAGGATCTATTACAGATTCAGAAAGACTCATACTGTTCTTCTACAAAGGATCTATTACAAAGACTCATATTGTTCTTAAAGAAAGCATCTATTACAAATTCAGAAAGGCCTAAAGAAACATACAAACGGGTTTATCTTCACAGAAGTGCAACCCTTATTCCTCCTTTCCTGTACCCGCAACCCCGAAAGCCGGAATGAACAGGACAAAGCACAACTTGTGGCTCTTCCAGCATAACGGGTGGCTCTGCCAAGGGAATGCTAGAACGTTTCTGAGAAGGGCATAGCATGACACCCCAGCTTTTTGACAAAGCACGAGGACTACCAAGATGTTGTTCAGGTTCGAACAAGGTCTTCCAATGCATCTCGAGATTCACTACTACATGTTCTTCTACAAGGACATAACTACTTAGAACGAAGAGATCCACAGCCAACAGATGTCAGACCATTCTCCTCTCAAACTAAGTCAGGGTCGTGAATAATGGGAAGGGGAAATTTATGAAAGGCCCAAAAATTGGGTTTCACAGCAATTTCCAGTAATGGAAATGCTATGAAGATGATGGAGTTTGCTCCTCAAGAAAGCCCTTTATATAGGACATACTGTCCAATAAATGCAGATGAACCTAATAGTCAACATAATGAATCTCATTTAATAGGTTCATTCCGCAAACTACTCAACTTCCCACCCCCTCCAATAAAGAAGGTGACATTTAATAGTTGTTACAAGTGTAATTTAAAATGGACAATGGTCTATCATGCATTGAATGATCATTCTCCGTATTAAATGATACGGAGAATGACATTATCCGTGGTAAATAACACGGAGAATGACCATTCTCAGTGTTTTAAAACTAAAATGACCATTCTCCGTTTAAAAATACGGAGAATGGCATTCTCCGTCATACTTAACACGGAGAATCCATTCTCCGTTTTAAGTAAGACGGAGAATGCCATTCTCCGTGTTTTTAAACGAAAAATGTCCATCATTATGCGTTTTTAACACGGAGAATGCCATTCTTCGTGTTATTTAACACGGAGAATGTCCATCCTCATGCGTTTTAAAACTGGAATGACCATTCTCCGTGTTATTTAGCACGGAGAATATTCATTCTCCTATAAGTACAACAGAGAAAGAACATTCTCCGTGTTCATTAACACGGAGAATGGCCATTCTCCATGTATTTTAACACGGAGAATGACATTCTCCGTTTTAAATTACACGGAGAATGGCACAGAATGGTCATTCCTCATTGTGAACTTGACACAAAATGGTCATTCAAAAATGATATATATATATATATATATATATATATATATATATATATATATATATATATATATATAGAACAATGTAATACAAGACAGCAGATGTAACAAAAAGACGCAGACACAGAAGAATATAACTACATTTTCATATATACAGAACAATGTAATATAAGACAGAGCAGATGTAACAAAACGACACAGACACAGAAGAATATAACTGCATTTTCATATATACAGAACAATGTAATATAAAGTTCTTTCTTAGTACATTGTTATTTTTATAACGTGTTCATCACCTGTATTTGGACTTTTAAGCAACCTCTTAAGCCATTGCAACCTAACTTTTGTAATACTATTGTGAATTATGTCATCGTCATTTTCTCTTGCTGGTATTGTGAAGGGATGAATCATCAAGCACTTCATAAAATATACTATATACAAGAGGCAGTTGGGTGCTTTTTGTTGTGGGCAGTTTGAACGAAACTCCGTATTTGTGCTTTCATACTCCATCGTCGCCTTGCATTTTTATCTCATCATCTCAATTTTTCTCCTTATGATTGGCTCTAAGACCTCCCTCATATATTCTGCATCTGCCTTGTCCGATTTGTATGTGTTTTGCACCAAGGAGTTGTAGTGTGCCTACTTGTACGAGATGAAGTTGAATGTCAGGAGCGTATAGTGTTTTATTTCTTCATTAAAGACAGGCATGAATAGCCACTCTATATCGTCCTGTAAACCCATGATTAGGTCTTCGACATCTGTTTTGAAATTTTGAATGACACCCTCTTTTACAGCTTCTCCATGAGATTGGCGAACGATGGACTGTTTTCCAAAAACAAAGACAGAATATCATTAGTTAGTTTCATCGGTGTACACATGAATAGGAGGGATGTTTCAGTTTTGATTCTTGCCAATGTGTGGGGCAACATAAATTCAGACCACTTATGTTGCACCTCTTGTGAACTTGATTGTGGTTCACTTCTTGATTTTTCTTGTTCTTGTTTCATATTGCTTATTATTATGTTTAGTATACCAGCCTCCATGTCTTGATAGTTGAATATGTCTTGCATGTCTATTGCTGTCAGGATAATTCCAACTTCATTTTGACTTGCAGCAGAACAATATACAAGATTACTGCACATAAATTTAGTTCAGTTAGATTAAATCAATAGAAATGGACAAAAATAATTGTGAAAAAAGACGAAAGGAATATAGAAGAATACATACCCTGGATTCATCTTGCTTTTGAATACGAGGTCCTTGTAAAGCTTCTGCAGCTCTTTATCTGCCTCATTCCAAAGTCTGAGGTCCTCGCATTCCCTGAGTATTTTGCCATTTTTTACCAGTTCTGCAATTCTGGCTTCTTCTTTGGATGTTGAATCATCCTTCTTATTATTTTTTTTTGCTCTGGGTTTGGGCTGAGGTTTTGGCTTCGGATCGTCCTTAATCTTCTGCCTTTTTGTTGTATTCTTCCCCAAGGGAGTAAAATCATCATTAGTTATTACATCTGATGGTTTTGGCTTCCTCTTTTCCCCCTTCCTAATACTCTTTTGGATACTTCTGTTTCATCAGGTTTGTCAGGTTGTTGTTGAGGAATTTGTTGAGGCTCTGTAAGCTGCAATGCTTCAATTATGGCTTTTTGATTATTGATTTCTTGATCATTTTCAATGGCTTCTTTACTCAACAATTCAACTTCCCCTTGAAGCTTGCTTTTCTCATCAGCGAGCCTTTTATTTGCTCGTCTCAGCTGGTCTGTTATTTGCACAGATATAAAACAAACATCAATAAAAAAAAAGTAATGAACATTCTCAGTTTTAACAATAGAAAAGACATTCTCCGTGTCATTAGTACACGGAGAATGACATTCTCCGTTTTAATTAAAACGGAGAATGTCATTCTCCGTGTACTAATGACACGGAGAATGTAGAATCTCATGTGTAATTAATACGGAGAATGATCATGCCCATGTGACAATAGGATTTAACATTCTCCGTTTAATCTAACACGGAGAATAAAAATTCTCCGTGTAATTATACACGGAGAATTGTTCATTCTCCTATATGTAACAAGGAGAATGACATTCTCCGTGTAAGTTAAAATGGAGAATGTCATTCTCCGTGTTACTTAAAACGAAGAATGACATTCTCCGTGTAGATTTAAAACGGAGAATGAACAATCTCCTGCAACATAAAACGGAGAATGGTCATTTAACTGCAATAAAATATGGAGAATTACAAATCACAAATTTTAAAAAGAGAAGATTTTACCTTGTGTCGCATCCTTTTCAATCGCTTCTTTATTCAACAACTCAACCTTCTCTTGAAGCTCTTTTTTCTCCTCAACAAGCCTGTTATTTGCTTTTCTAAGCTGCTCTGTTATTTGCACTGTTATAAAACAAACAAGAATAAAAGCTACGATGTCAATTAAAAAAACAAAGTAAAGATTTCTCAGTTTAACAATGGAAAAGACCATTCTCCGTGTTAATTTAACACGGGGAATATCATTCCCGTATTAAATGACACGGAGAATGGGCATTCTCCGTGCTATATTGAAACGGAGAATGGCATTTTACTACAATAAAATATGTAGAATTACAAATCACAAATTTAAAAAAGAGAAGATTTTACCTTGTGCATTTAGCTCTTTAACTCTGTCGCTGAGCATTGAATAATCATCTAAAAGTTCAAGGTTCTGTGATATCAAATCCTCCAATTGCTTCACTGAATCCTCCATTGTGCTTTTGATTGCACGTTGATGGGCTTCTTGTGCGTTTAGCTTTTGAAGCTTTTCTGTGAGTCTACAGTTTTGTGCAAGCAGATCAGAATTATGTCTTTTGATTTCATCTAATTAATGTGCCGAGCTCTCCATATCAGCTTTGACTTCACGGAGTTGTGCCTCTAGCTCTTTAATCTTTTCGAGGAGCTTCTCGTTCTGCGCCTGAATATCAGAATTATGTCTTCTTAATTCCTCCAATTCCAGTGCCAAGCCACCAATCGTGTCGCTGATTTTGACTTGTTCGGTAGCAACCTCAGCCCCAAGTAACCCTTCTTCCCCTGTCTCTCCCCTTTCCTCTCGTGGAACATCTTCTTGTAGAGGTTGCTCACCTTCCAGGTGTCCTCCTTCTTGGCCAACAGATATGACCAAGTTTTTGAATATATACGGAGAATTCATTTCCCGGGGGTATTCGGTCCCGAGGAAGGTTGAGATTCTGTACCCATCCCATGTGAAAAATCTTGGATAATTTGGAATTGGTTCAAACTTCCTTTCCACAAGGGTAGTATGTTTTGCAAACCAATATAGGAAGTATATTGTACAACCTTCCATTTTGGAGTAAACATCGGAGTAATCCCCTCTCACACATTTACTTGTACTCCTCTTTATGCTATCCATGACATATTCCAATATTAACCTTGGCCAGCATATACTGTTGATAACTTCTATGCTGTCCACCAAGATGAAGAATTTGTACGGCAAACTTGAACCGCCAGATTTAGTGAAGAATACAGTTTGGCACAAGTGGAAGATCAACAACTTGACCAATTCATCTGGATTAGCAGTCTTATCTCCACTACGAAGCTGCTGTAATACTTGGAAGAACTTATTTTTCACTTCCTGGTTAGTGACTTTTGCTTGTGTGCCCTTGGAATTAGTCAGCAACCTTGTAAAATACGTTGTACACAGGCTATAAGATCCTGGTGCTGGTGGCTGTTTCTGTGTCTCCATTATCAATTTTCTGCAGTTAAAATCAGTCTCGCTCTCTTCCCTAAGCGGTAGACCGAAGATGGTTGCCACATCATCGACGCTTGGCACTATTTGGACAGTGTTGCTCAACTGATAGTAACCCACACCTTTTTTGTCTTCCCTGTAGGTTCCTATCAAGTTCTTAAGGCCTTCTGTTGCCTTCGCCAATTCCTTTGTCTCAACTCTGCTTTTGTAGAATATCTCAATTAAATTCCAAAAACCGGTATTCTTTAAAGATTCAATGACTGGCACGAGTAAACAGCCGCCATTTACAGTGACAACCTCCATAAGTTCTAGAGTTGTTTTGAAAGTAGCACGGAAAACTCTAGAATCCTTATTCCTGATAGTGACTTTTTCTACAAAACAAGAAAAAAATAAAAATAAAACATAAAACATAAACAATAAATTAGGTTTATGATAACTGTTATCCATTGATATAAGAAGAAAATGGTCATTCTCCGTTTACTTTTAAACGGAGAATGATATTCTCTGTGAAGGAGAATGTCATTCGCCGTTTTAAATTACACGGAGAATGTCATTCTCCGTGTAGATTTACAGGGAGAATGACATTCTCTGTTTTAATTCGACAAGGAGAATGACATTCTCCTTGTAAATTTACAAAGAAGAATGTCATTCTCCCTGTAAATTTACACGGAGAATGTCATTCTCCATGTAAATCGACACGGAGAATGTCATTCTCCGTTTAAATCGACATGGAGAATGTCATTATCCGTATTAAATCGACACGGAGAATGACATTCTCCCTGTAAATTTACAAGGAGAATGTCATTCTCCTTGTAAATTTACAAGGAGAATGTCATTCTCCGTTTAAATCGACACGGAGAATGACATTCTCTGTGTATTTTAAAATGGAGAATGTCATTCTCCATGTAAATTTACAAGAAGAATGTCATTCTCCGTGTTAAATAAAACGGAGAATGACATTCTCTGTGTAATTTAAAACAAAGAATGTCATTCTTCCTGTATAATTTAACGTGTCAATCGACACGGAGAATGACATTCTCCGTTTTAATTCCACACGGAGAATGACATTCTCCTTGTAAATTTACAGGGAGAATGTCATTCTCCGTTTTAAAATACACAGAGAATGTCATTCTCCGTGTCGATTTAAATGGAGAATGACATTCTCCCATTCTCCGTGTCGATTTACAGGAAGAATGACATTCTTCGTGTTAAATAAAACGGAGAATGACATTCTCTGTGTAATTTAAAACGGAGAATGTCATTCTCTCTGTGTAATTTAAAACGGAGAATGTCATTCTCCGTGTCAATCGACACGGAGAATTAATTCCACACGGAGAATGACATTCTCCTTGTAAATTACATGGAGAATGTCATTCTCCGTTTTAAAATACACAGAGAATGTCATTCTCCGTGTCGATTTAAACGGAGAATGTCATTCTCCGTGTCGATTTACAAGGAGAATGTCATTCTCCGTTTTAATTCCACACGGAGAATGACATTCTCCTTGTAAATTTACAGGGAGAATGTCATTCTCCGTTTTAAAATACACAGAGAATGACATTCTCCGTGTCGATTTAAACGAAGAATGTCATTCTCAGTGTCGATTTACACGGAGAATGTCATTCTCCGTGTGGAATTAAAACGGAGAATGACATTCTCTGTGTAATTTAAAACGGAGAATGTCATTCTCCCTGTAAATTTACAAGAAGAATGTCATTCTCCGTGTTAAATAAAACGGAGAATGTCATTCTCCGTGTAATTTAAAACGGAGAATGTCATTCTCCCTGTAAATTTACAAGGAGAATGTCATTCTCCGTGTGGAATTAAAACGGAGAATGTCATTCTCCGTGTCGATTGACACGGAGAATGACATTCTTCCCTGATAAATTAGAAGGGAGAATGTCATTCTCCGTGTGGAATTAAAACGGATAATGTTATTCTCCCTGTAAATCGACAAGGAGAATGTCATTCTCCGTGTTAAATCGACATGGAGAATGACATTCTCCGTGTCGATTGACACGGAGAATGTCATTCTCCCTGTAAATTTACAAGGGAGAATGATCAAGACCATTCTTAGTGAAATTTAACACGGAGAATGATCAACGAATCATGAAAATAAGTTAAAGTTATACCTTCTTTTTGGGTAGCAGGCTTCTTCTCCCTATATGCAATTTTTTTACTTATCCGTTTCTTTTATCCTTCGTCATTCTCTTTTGGATTTGATGATGGTGATTCTCCGTCACTCCCTTTTTGATTATCTGCTTCTTGATTTGATAATGTTTTCGCTGGTGACGACATTGTGCGAATATCTCGAATGGGAGGAACGTTTGAAAATTTTTGGAGAAGAAACCTTAGATTTTGGAGGAACGTTTGAAGATTTTTGGAGAAACCCTAGACTTTGGAGGAGAAACTGATCGGCTTATCGAAGAAGAGAGAGTACGAAACGTTTTTTTTGCTTTTTGTTTTTGAATAGCAGGGTTCGAATTTTTTTGGAAAAAAATAAGAAGGAAAGGGCAAAAAGGTTATTCGGAACCCGCTTTTATATATTAATAGATAATTCTGGGCACGCGATGAAATGTTATTTTGCTGTGGGTTTTACATAAAACTTTTACAATTTTTGGACATTTCATAAATTTTCCCAAAATAAAAACTTCCACGATGAAAACTTTTCTATTATATGCTTTTAAATGTCAATTAACCTCGTTTTTTATTGTTGATTGTGTTTGAAAGTAGCTCTCTCAGAAATCCAAACAGAGATCGACAATCTTTCCAGAGCCTTTTTGCAGCCATACCCGAGTCTTTTGATGTTCAAATAGGCATTTTCTAGCTATCACGTAAAGTTTAGAGCCCAAATGTAAGTGTTCATCTATGAATGTCATTGACCAGTACTACTTACAGGTCTTCAGCTTATCAATACTCACTTTTGTTTCTTCTCTCTCTTTCTAATCGTTAGGAAATGTTGGAGATCCTCAACTTCATGAGCGTTCAAACTTTCGCTCCTGTTAACTAATATTCTACTTCGTATCAGCATGGTTACAATTATCAAGAAGCAGAGAGAATTGCAATTGGAAATAAAACTTTTACAATGTTTCCTGATTTTCAAGATGAGTTATCAAAATTGTCATCAATATCGCAGTTTAAAAAAACAAAATTTATAGCTTAAGAATAATTTTGGTAACTCATTTTAAAAATCTATATGGCTTCATAGGCAATTATAGTTCGCCCATTAAATACACATTCCAAACAAATGGCAATGATGAAATTTGTCACGTGTTAATACAAATCACTACAAGAAACTAGGATGTCTTACAACGGTCGAAAACCGTTGCAAAAACTATATAACTCGTTGTAAAATCAATCCACAACAGTTTTTGTAACCATTGTAAATTCGAGCGTTGTAAATTCCTCTTGTAACGGTTATAGAAATTTTTTGCAACGTTTCTATAAATAGTTGCAAATAATATATTATGCAAAGGATCTCATGTTAATGCGTAACGATTACATTGTGTTGTCAATAATATATTTGGCAATGATTAACAAACCATTGTAAATATATATTGAGTAATACACGATGGTTGATAACTGTTGCCTAAAATGTTTCATGCAACGGTTAAAAATTGTTGCGGATAATAGGCAACGGTCAATATCAAATACTTTTTTTTATCGCCATTTGGGCTCGAACTTCCGACCTCCTAGATCACGTGCCTCCTCTCTACCACTAGGAGAGGCTCATTTGCATGTAAATACTTATATATATAATATATATGTACTTATATTATTTTCATCAATTGAAGATTTTGGATCGATGTTAAATATTAATTATCTAATATTTTTTGTTAGCAAACAAGGAACCAATTAATACGAGTAATTCTAATGCTTAGATCCCTATTGTGTATAAACAAAATTCAAATTGGACATTGAATTTGCAACGGCTATAAACAAACTGTTGCGAGATCAATATTTTTGTAATAGTTGTTTATTCATTTGACAATGGTTATCATAAACATTGTTATTTAACAAAAAAATTGCAACTAATAGCATAAATCGCTGCACAATCATTACAAATAATAAGCCCACTCACAACAGGTTGCAAAAATTGTTGCACAACTGTTGCTAACAATATGGCTTTTTATAAGGCTTTAAGTAATCGTTGCAAAATATTAATAAATTTGTAATAAATACTTAAAACCCTTGCATAACCATTGCCAATTCAACTCACTTTGACAACACTTTCATAAAACTGTTGCTTGACCATTTTAAAAAGAAAAACGTTTACGAACTGTTATAAAAGTGTATAGGCTATGGTTAATCTATAACCATTGCAAATATATTTAATTTCAAAACAGTTATTTTAACCGTAACGTAACTACTGCAAATTATAGTTTTCGCAACATCCATATAAACGTTGCACTAAAACTGTTGCAAAATAGGGGTGTTTTTTGTAGTGAATGCTTAAATAGATGGGCAATTCAAAGAATCATGAAGGGAGAATATGATGCGTGTAAAGAGGGAGAAATTATTCTCTGTGTCGCGCTTATCGTGCACCTTTCGTCCTCAACCATTAGATTGCATGAGATTGTATTCAGGGTTATTTAGTTTTAGGGTCTCCTATATATATGAATATTAGGGTTTGGGTCTCGAAATTACCGATGTTAGGATTTGAGTCTCGAAATCACTTTTTTTTTTGAGATGTCCGACGATACGCTGAATTGCATGCTTGTTGGGCCCACTGTTCCAACTCCTACCAAATAAATGGAAAAAATAATACTCCCCCGTGGCTCGATCCACTGATCTTCCGCCACCCAATATGGATCTTATACCTCTCCTCGGTGGCCACAAGAGCTAACAGTGATTTCGAGACCCAAAATATTGGTCAATTTTGAGACTCAAATTCTAAAATTCATGTATATGTGAGACCCTAAAACTAAATATCTTATATTCATACACATATTTCCATGCAATCTATCGGTTGACATGAAAAGTGCATGATGAGTCTGGCACATAGAAAATGTCTCGTGAAGAGGGTCGTGACACCATTAGTTTTATGCTATTCCCCAATTGATTCTACTTTTTCATAAAAACAAGCAGATGGCATAAAGCAATAGGGTGTGCTCATTTCAAATTACTATATTTGCTGTTTTCCTTAACAATGGCAGATCAGGATATATTATTTATTCTACTGCCTAATGGCCATCGGTAGGTGTTGAAATATTTAGTATGTTGGATATCATATTTAGTAGATTGGAATATCCTGTGACATATTTGATATGCCAGAATATGCCACAGGATATCCACAATATATTCAATCATTATAATAATGACTATAAGGCTATATAAAGCCAATAAGACTATTAATAATATATCAAGAAATTACAGTATGGTATCAGAGCCAAAATTTCACAAACCCTAACCCTCGACCTCCTCGTCGACCCCCACGACCACGGCCACGTCCACCAAAATGTCCTTCACCGAGGAGGACAGACACCGGTGGACAGGCTGGAGGTGCTCAGGAGAAAGCAGCGAACGTCCAATGATGGAGACAGGAGGAGTGCAACGGAGGAGGCGTCCACCTCATTCTTCGCTGGAGGCAACGCCGCCATGTATGCTCATCCATCAGAAGGTACTGACGACTCACTTGCTCTTGCATCCATTGCTTCCCTTAAATCGTCAGATTGGATTAGCGACTCGGGAACATCTCGACATGTGACGAGAAATGCTAGTGAGTTCTCCTCGTAAACTCACCTAGCATCAGCAGATAGCATTTAGACAGTTGATGACACTTTCCAGCCAGTGGTCGGTAAGGGTACTGTTAATTGTATAGGTTCAGTAAAATTATCCAATATTTTACATGTTCCATCCTTTCCAGTCAGTCTCTTGTCCATTAGTTCTATAATCCTTCAACTTAAATGCATTATTTCTTTTGATATCCCAAAGGTGATCTTCCAGGAGAAAGAGACGGGACAAAGACTTGAGACTGACACTTGGCATAAGGGACTGTGGTACCTGGATCGAGAAGGACTGGACTCAGCACTAATGTCTATGGCAGAGAAGGCTGGTATGGGAGGACTGCAGATGACGGCTGAGGATACTTTGCTACTCCATCATAGGAGGTTGGGATATTTCTCATTTGACACTTTAAATAAATTGTATCCCGATATTTATGAAAAAGTGTCAAATAAAGAGAAACTAGTATGTGATGCATGTGAGTTAGGCAAACTTACTAGGAGTTCCTATATTGGTACGGGTCATAGGAGCTCTTCTGTTTTGAGGTAGTACACTATGATGTTTGGGGTCCATGTGCCACTAATACTATGAATGGTTATAAGTACTTTGTTTCCTTCATTGATTGTGCTTCTCGTGTCACCTGGTTGTACTTGATAAAAAATAAGAGTGATGTACCTACTTGTTTTCGAGATTTTCACAAACATGTCCAGACTCAGTATGGGACAATTGTGAAGGTACTGAGGTCTGACAATGAAACAAAGTATACAAACAGAACACTTGCAGAATATTTCTCAACACACGGGATACAGCATCAGACCACTTGTGCATACACACGTGCACAAAATGGCGTAGCAGAAAGGAAGAATAGACACCTTCTGGAGGTCGCAAGAATCATGATGATTGACATGAATGTCCCACAGAGTCTGTGGGGACATGCAGTGTTGACAGTAGCTCAACTAATCAACAGAATGCCTTCGAAGGTCCTGGGATGGAAGTCCCCATGTGAAATATTATAAGGCAATAATAGTGGGATACTCCCACTGAAGGTGTTTGGGTGCGTATGCTTTGTGAAAGACAACAGGCCGTCAGTTGGGAAGCTTGATCCTAGAGCAGTCAGTGCATCTTCGTGGGCTACTCGGCGACTCAGAAGGGGTACGTGTGCTGGAGTCCAGTGGAAAAGAAAAAGTTTGTAAGTATGGATGTCCACTTCCGAAAGCATGAACCATACTACCGTCAGGAGGGAACTTCAAATCACACGCCTAATACTGCTAGTATGAGGCGATAGGGGGAGAAGGAGAGCTCAGTAGTGACTCATTTAGGAGTTTGACATGGAGGCACGGTCGAGGAGGAGCATGAAGGTGAAGAGGAACAGGGGGAGGAGATAAGAGGTGTTAGGCCTACGGCTCATGGGAAGTTTCTTACCTACAGCAGGAGAGAGAAGCAAACTGCAGGACCAGTACTTACAGTGCTAGTGCCAAGTCCCTTGCCTGCGTTCGTTTCGACTCATGAGACACCTACACTACCACTACCCCATTCAGGTGATATCATTCTCCCTACTCCTTCCATACCATTATCAGTTCAAAGCACCACTCACAACAATGCGAAAAATCCTCCGGACAGATATGGTTGGGACCTTGCTCAGTTTATTTTTATGACCATATCTCTTCTTCTCATGGAACATTTATTACATCTTTGGATAGTATTACTGTACCTAACAATTGGCAGGTTGCCAAGAACGATCCAAAGTGGAAAGCAGCAATGCTCGAGAAGTTGGGAGCTCTTGAGAAGAACCACACTTGGGAGCTGGTGAGACTGCTAGAAGGGAAGAGTGCAGTCGGATGCATGTGGGTCTTTACTGTGAAGCAAAATCCAGATGGACAGGTTGAGCACTACAAAGCTCGACTGGTGGCAAAAAAATACAGTCAGACGTACGGCATCGACTATGACGAGACCTTTGCACCAGTCGCAAAGATGAGTACTGTTAGGACCCTGATTTCTTTGGCAGCGAATGGTGGATGAAAGCTACATCAACTTGATGTGAAGAATGCATTTCTTCATGGGAATCTGGTGGAGGAGGTATACATGGAGATACCACCAGGATTCGGCAGCAACCGGACAGTGGACAAGGTATGCAGGTTGAAGTCCCTTTATGGACTAAAGCAGTCTCCTCGGACATGGTTTGACAGATTCAGGAGGACGATGATAGGGATGGAATATCAGCAGATTAATGCTGATAATACTGTATTCTTCAGACGAAGTGGAGGCCACATCACCATGCTTGCGGTGTATGTGGACGACATGATTATCACAGGAGATTATGAGCAGGAGATCGCCCGACTCAAAGGGAAGCTTGGCAGAAAATTTGAGGTGAAGGACCTTGGTCTTTTTTGCTACTTCCTTGGGATAGAGATCGCTCGAGACAGAGAGAAGATTATTTTTTCTCAGAGAAAGTATGCACTAGACCTTCTTACAGAGACATGGATGTTGGTGTGCAAACCTGCAGCAACGCTAATATACCAGAGGTTCAAGTTGAAGGCCGAAGCTGGAGACCCAGTTGATCGAGACAGATAGCAGAGACTGGTGGACAAGTTGATCTATCTGAGCCACACAAGACCTGATATCTGCTTTGCAGTGAGTGTGGTGAGCCGCTACATGCACGACCCACGGAAGGTTTATATGGATGCAGTGTACCAGATTCTGAGGTACTTAAAGGGTGTCCCCGGGAAGGGGGCTGATATTCAAGAAAAACAATCACATGAGCATTGAAGGCTACTGTGATTCTGACTGGGCTAGCTATGCCGATGACAGAAGGTCTACATCAGGATATTGCATATTCGTAGGAGGCAACCTAGTCTCCTGGAGGAGTAAGAAGCAGTCCGTGGTAGCCTGATCGACAACGAAAGCATAATACAGAGCTATGGCCCTGGGAGTTGCAGAACTGTTATGGTTGAAAAATATGCTGGTATAACTGAAGCTGGATCAAGGAACCAAGATGAAGTTGTGGTGTAACAACCAATCAGCTATTAGTATCGCCAACAATTCAGTACAGCATGACAGGACCAAACACATCGAGATTGATAGGTTCTTTATCAAAGAGAAGCTGGATAGAGGATTGCTGGAGCGTGGCCACGTTCCGACCATGGATCAGGTAGCAGACGGACTAACCAAGGGACTTCCTTTTGTGAGTTTGATTAGAGGATGTGATAAGATGAGCTTAGTGAATATTTTTCGTCCATCTTGAGAGGGAGTGTTGGAATATTTAGTATGTTGGAATGTCATATTTAGTAGATTGGAATATCATGTGACATATTTGGTATACCAGAATATGCCACAGGATATCCACAGTATATTTCATCATTGTAATAATGACTGTAAGGCTATATAAAGCCAAGAAAACTATCAATAACATATCAAAAAATTACAACAGTAGGGAAGAGGGAGAACTATGATACAAGAACAAAAAGAGCGACATAAATAACATCATCATCATTCAATCCTTTCTCCATCCGACTGGAGTGCCATGGAGTACAAGGAAATTCCATAAAAGACGTTAACAAAGTTTTTGAAACCGACTGTAGACTTGACGAAACCATATCCGTTGGTGTCAAATTTCTAGTCAGGATAGCTATAAGTATATAGCTATAAGTATGATATGATCATGCCTACCTACTTTTACTTTGGATTAGCAAGTTTACACTCTTGTAACCAAAGAGCATCTTCCAAGTTCCCTTAGACTATAAAAAGCTTAGACAAAGAGCTAAGATGAGACAATTTAGTATAAGGCACCGCATTCGTGTCTCTCCGACGCACGGAACAGAGTGAAAAAGAGTGATATTCCCATAATAGACAAAAATATACATTTCCAAATCCTAAATGTACTGGTTAAAGAACTCCATATATTGGTTATGACAAACCCACACGCAGGGATCATAATTTATTTGCACCCCTTCATAACTCCAAATTTTTGCAATGACAGTAACCGTGAATTATTATTGCATTAAAAAGAAACAAAGTATCAGCCATATGCATAAAGAGGTGTAGATGCCATCATGCCAGGAGGCAATATGGAGTTTATAGGGAGGATCATGATGTATGCAGCCTTACCCCACTTATGGGAAGACGGTTTCCATGACTTGAATTTGTGTCATCCAGGCATCAAAGTTTACCTAAGTTATGTGCCAATGACAATAATCGTGAATTATAATCGTGAATTATTGCATTAAAAAGAATGAATATAGGTCACCCTTCTTTCCCAATGACGATAATCGTGAATTATTGCATTAAAAAGAAACAAAGTATCAGCCATATGCATAAAGAGGTGTAGAGTGCCAGGAGGCAATATGGAGTTTATAGGGAAGGTCATGATGTGCGCAGCCTTACCCCACTTGTGGGAAGACGATTTCCATGACTCGAATTTGTGTCCTCGAGGCATCAAAGTTTACCTATGTGCCAAGTGCCTCATATACATAATACATAAAACGAATAAACACAAAAATGACATTAGAAGAAATGTCTCACATACATAATGCATATAACGAATAAACACAAAAATGACAGTAGAAGAAATGTGATCAAAGTAAAAGACGAGGAGATCAAAGAACAAAAATAAACTTCTCGATCTTTATTGACAAAAGTAGAGAATTCTTAAATGATGCAAGACTCGAGCACAACAACTTATCTCACATATACATGCACACAAGGTATCCAGAAACATCCCTCGAAGCAGAAATTAGTTTTCATCGGCCATTTTGAACCCCAACAAGATGGCTTTTGTTATGTGTTTTTTCTGCTGTGGGCTGATGATTTCCATAAGTTGACTCTTGCTATAAGAGACTCGGAAGCATAGCGATTCAAAAGAAATAAGCCAACAGAGGAGTTTAATTCAAAGAAGCGAGTACCTCCAATAGGGAAGCAACAAATTGCATTTGGGTATCTTGGTTAATGGTCAAGAAGAGAGGTACATGTACAAACAGTGATTTAATTCCATGTTGTTCTGCAAAGCGGAGAGAATGATAGTAGACATAATTGCATACGAATCGGCCAGCATCATCTGACGGAAGCACATCGTATCCTTTCTTTGCCAAGGCTTTCGCAATATCATCCGCAGGAAGTGAAGTCTGCAGAATCAACAAAGAAGAATTAGTATTGCGGCAACATTATGTTCCTTACCTATATGTAAATCCACTAATCTATAAAGACATAAAATCCAGGGAAAGTCGGTAATTATGGATGAGTTTGTTCTCTACACAAAACAGTAAGAATCTTTGCTCCAAGTATAAAATCCCCATTCTACTTGCATTGATATACATTGGTTTCAGTCCTGTGAAATAAAGTAGATAACATTACATCTCCATATGTTTCACACCCCCGCCCAAGGGTGACTAGGACAAGACCCGTGCATGCACATCATCACTTGGACCACTGATCAAAATGGTTAACCCGGATGTAAGACAAACCAATCGTACCCTCATCCCATTTCCAATGTGGGACTAAATCTTGCGGTTTCACAATCTCCTCACTCAAAAAGCGACATCCTTGTCGCAACCTGTGCACTGGCCCAATCTCACCCCCCTGGAACATGAATCCACTAGGCAGCTCAGTTGTATCATTTCCACCTTCCTGTTGGGCTTAGTTTGTGCCTCCAGCCATCCCGAAGCATGCCTGAATATGATACGAGCACAATCTAATCCCAGTATGCATGGTAACCCTCACAAGCGTCACGTCGTCTAATGAAACTTAGGATTCTCAAGGATTAATTTGTTTGAATAAACAAAATTGCATACCCAGAGAATCTACAAACTTACATTTGAGGTTCTGTATTAATTTGTTTGACAAAATTGGGTTCAAATAAAACAACTGATCATTTAATATGACAATGTAACGCAAGACTGAGAGCTAACTGAAACCTACGGGCGAGGTTCAGGTTTGCCAATCGGCAAACTTGAAGGTTCAGGTTGAGGTGAAAATATTGGGTCTGGGCCGAACTTTCATCCCAAAACCTACTTGACCTAGCCCATTCCCACCCCTATAACAGCACATCAAGGCTTTCAAACCTGTTATTTCCCTGGCATCATGATAGGCCTGTGGCTTATGTTGATCTTTAATTTTGTAATAACCCTGAAGGAAGAAAGTTCCATCGGAGATTCAGATATACAAAAGTTAGCTACAGTATAAATCCCTCTTGTAGAATGTACATCTCAATGATCATCCACTTTATTGCTAAACAAAATTTCATTCACTTACATTGTCAAGCATTTGAGGTATGTTGGCAAAATTTCAAACTTAGTCAAAGTGGTTGGTGGCATATCTCAGGGGTCCGCATAACATCGGAAGACTGAAGCACGCATATTGCATATTGCATCTAAAGGTAATAACATATAATAAGTGTATTTCTCGTGTAATCTGGCATTGGAGGAGAGGTCAACTAGGCTTTATATTACATTAGATAACTCCATACTCAACAAATGGGGCCAATATGTTTGACAGATTTCATAAAGTGTACTATCTGCGGCAATAGATAGAAAAGGAGAAACATGTGCATGTGTAGACTGTTCTGCAGGATAAGGATCATTCAGAGTTATATGCATGCCAAACCTTTTTCCCAGAGAATAGATCAAATAAAGTAGTGTGGTGAATGACATCTTGGATGCAATTACTTTGCAATTGTCACGATGGCAAATCTTATTGGACCGAGATGGTATTAGGCTTCACTATACAAATCAAATATTCAAATTATTGTATTGACAATGTGTTTCTAAAATAGTGAAAGAGAAGAAAATAGATACAGAGTTGAGGTGAGGAGGATTAGTTAGGGATAAATATTAAGGTCCATTGTGTGGGTTGAGAACTGGATTGTTATAACATTTTGTATTGCTTAAAATGTGCGCTGGACAATATTTGAACCCGTCTTGCACAACCATGTTAAAGACCCTTCCACTACACTAAAACTCGACACTTATGATGAGGGTTGACGGTTAAAACATTTATATTATTTCAACAACCTTCTTAAAATTTACAATCATATATAGTCATGTTAAGAGGTCTTCAAGCCGGGTGGTTTTATTTAGGATGTCCTAAACATAAGCAATAACAAGTTCACTTCTAGTCTTAAAACTAGAGAACGGAATATGGAAAGTTGGAACAAGGCAAACCAGGCAAAATTTCAAATTTGAACTAAACCACTAGTAAGTTATGAGCCATGTCTTATTTATCAAGAAGAAATGTGGTGCAAGGACGCTAAAAAATGTGTTCTTAGGCTGGGTTTGGGATTGCTTATCATGGGTGCTTCTGCTTATATTTTTTAAAAGCATTCCCTAGAGCTGTTTGGTAACAGCAAATTATCAACAACTTTTGAAGTCTACTTCAATTTTGGGGCAGGTTTGGAAGCAGGTCTGAAGCTGCTATCAAAAGCTGCTGCTGTTTGGAAAATAGCAGCAATCCCAAACCAGACCTTAATCATTGGAAACAATGTGAAAAATGTCACAAGAGCATGGAATCGGAGTGCAGTGAAACTAAGAAGATACATGCTTGGAGTAAGAAGAGAAAGTTGCCAAAATGCATTGGCTCAGGAAGATGAATGAAGGCAGAAACCAAGGGTCATGGACTCGAATCAAATATATGCAGGGAAAACGGATTTCATCTCAATATTAGTGCAGCCATTAATTAATACACGACAATGAAGGTTCATAGTCCCATGGAGGCTTGGCGAGGTCCATTTTGAAGTTTGTTGGATCCATATGAGAAGTGTGATAGTCAAGGACAGGGGGATTTCGAGTAAAGCTATCATTAGCAAACTGTGTGACCGGATCTGTGGGGTACTTGTGTGATTGAGATGATCAATCCTTATGATGTCAATTTATTCACCAGAATCTTTTTAAGTGGCCCAAAATCATAAACTACCAAATCTTCATAACATTGAGGAAAGACAGAATAGGCCAATCTTGGTGTCATTTGGTCATTCTACTTTTTCCTAGTAATAATTCCTTTTGTTCGTACTGTGTGAACTCCATTACCTTTTTCCAGTTAGGACCAAGTCAGCAGAGGAGCATCAAACTTTACCAAGGGGGCTAAAGGATATAACAGTAAAATACTAACTTATGGTCAGGGCCATGAATAGGAATTTAAGAGATGTGCTTCAACTTAGGAGTCGATTTTATTTCCTACTGGGGGTATCTGGCCCCATAGCTTAATCACTTGAGCCCCACGAATCTGGGAGCCCCCTCCCCATGCACCAGTCAGTTATTCAGGAAATTTCCCTTCTAGGTTCCCCCTTGAGAGTGGCATGGCCATAACAAAGGCCTTCTAAAGTAACAAAGCTATCTCACCCATCCCAAGAGGATATGGAATCTGAATTTGTTGTCATGATAAATTCCTATCCTTTGAAGCATAGGTACCTGCACGAGTTCCCGGCACGTCGATGTCGATACACCAAATTCCTACACACACACACACACACTAAATTTCTTTCACCATAGTCATAAATGGATATTAGTTTGTAACTAAAGTAAGTTTAATTTCTAAACCAAAAGTACCAAAGGTACATATTAGATGACAATGTCATATCCAATGACTTGTAGTAGAAAGTACCCAAAAAGTACCCACAAAGTAACCAAACTAAAATTGAAAATAAAATTTAGGGTAAGTATGTGGTATGTACCCAAAGTACCAAAGGACTACCACTATGGTCTACCCCGTAAGGATACGCCTTTCTAAATGGAGTATACATGCTTCATAGGTAAATTCTCAATTCTTACTTCAGATTAATCTCATAAAATAACAAAATCCAAAGAGAATTTCAGAAGGAAAACAATAAGGTAGTCCTAATGGGTCCCTAACGATGATTTTGATGAGACCAAATGCACGATCCGAGTCCGATTGGAATTGGAATAGATTCGGCAGCGGATCACGAAATCGTGGCGATCTTCTCTATCTAATGAATGAGGAGTCCGTTTGAAAATCGTCTGCCCTGCGCCGACCCCCCGAGTATATGATTCAATGGACAATCCCGAAGAAATGTTAAGATATGGGTAAGAGTTCTCGCAGATCTTCCTATTACGGGGAAACCTACAGAAGTTAGAATGGGAAGAGGAAAAGGAAATCCTACGGGTTGGATTGCTCGTGTTGTCCATGGGACAAATCCCATTTGAGACGGACGGTGTGAGTTTGTCAAATGCTCGACAAGCCGCTACATTAGCGACCTGGCAAACACCTTCGAAAACAAAAAAAGAGAATGTAAAGTTCCATTCATCTATTGCTTTAGCTTTGATCCTTGATCCCTAATGCGTACACATAACTGTGAATTCAACAATCAATTAAAGTCAATGGTGTCATTACTGTTAGAACAACCATGATAGTTCTATATGCATATGAATCAAGTTGTACAGGATTGATATATTTTATCCTCACACAACAAAAACAGCATAGTTTCAGGATATATACTTGTCTCACTCAAAGAGACCGGAGGAATGGGGCTCAAAATCAATAGTGTGTTACGTGCAGTGCCAATCAATACTTATATCCTTTCCTCAAAGTCTTCTAGCAAATTGGAAGAATCTTTGCAAATTATTTATGAAAGAGAGGTTCAATATCTCATTTTAGATGGGTTTCCTGAAAGAAATATTGTCATCCTTACATTGAAAGGGGTTTGGGAATCAGGCCACTGCCCCGGGTCATGGGGGCTCTTCATGCTAAACTGACTTGGATTTTTTTTTTCCTTTTCAAACACAGCTCTCTATGGGCAGATACATGAATGTTGTATATGGTGACCCCACAAATGTTAATTATAAGTCTCTAAAAGCTAGTTCTACCTGGTGTATAGCAATGCTGAAACATATCCCCACTATTCATACTAATAGCAGATGGTTAGCGGGAAGAGGAGAGAGATCCTTCTGGAAGTCGAACTGGAGTGAAGTTCATCTTTCACATATCACTCAAGAAGATCTGTCCACCACAGTGAGAGAAGTGGTTGAGATAACAGTAAGCTACAAGCTTTTTTACCACTCATACCAAGTCAGGCTGTTGATACTCTCCTAGCAATGCAACTCAAAGATACACCTGATTCTTTTATTTGGACGCATACTCAATCTAGGAAATTCTCTATTTCTTCATACTGGGAGCTACTTGGAACCAAAAATGTAGAACAATGGTGGCATAAGTATCTGTGGAACCAATAGATTCCACCCAAAGAATTCAAAGGATCAATATCTCCTACTGGAAGCTTCACTTGGAAACTTATTCTCAAGAGTCTAAGGTCTACCAGTGGACAGCAAAATTCAAAGAATCAATATCCCCATCCAATCTGTGTGCAGATGTTGTGTGACATTGGCATGTGAAAATCTGGAACATCTGTTCATACAGTGACCTGGCTATAGACATGGGATTTCTTTCAAAGAAGATTCAAAATCAGAGTTTCCATAACAAACATGGATCAATTACTGAAAGATTCGTTATGGGGTTCCATCCTAACTACACAGTTCAGTTCAATATAGTAAAATCTGCAGCTTTTCTAGTCAGCTTAAGAGAAATATGGATGCACGGTAACAAAATTATACATGAGAACAAGAAACTCAACCCTAACCAGGTTTTACAACAGGTTATTCATAACATGTTGATGCTTTCTTTACATGGAGAGAGCTAGCTCTCAACATGCCTTGTAAAATTTTAGTCCCACATCGGAAATGCACCATGAGTTATCTCAACATATATACTTGGGTGTGTTGTTGAGAGATGCACATGGGGTGGTGACCCTAAGGAGGGAACTATGTGGATGATTTTACTAGGAGGTAAGAATAAGGCTCCAAGGATTAAGCATTAATGCTTTTGTCATTCTCTTGGATTAATTCCATTTGGAGCTAAGTCCCAAAGGGGCTTAGCGACTCGGGCTCATGGGCTCATGAGGCGTAATGTGGCGTTTTGTTGGCGCACTTTGCACTTAGCACGTCAGCAGTCATGCGGTCTTTATGCGGCTCATATGCGACCATGCGGTCTTATGCGGCATGCGGCTCATATGCGGCCTCATGCGGCCCATGCGGTCCATGCGGCTCATGTGGTCCATGAGGCTCATGCGGCCAGGCTGCTGTTGCTGCCGCATGGAGGGTTCCGCTGACTGTGCAGACTACAAGTCAGTTATGGAAAGACTGATTCAATGCGATTAATTCAGATCCTATCTTTGTGGGATTTGAATTAATTTCGTTGCTATCTTTGTGGGATTTGTATTAATCTCGTTGCTATCTTTTTGGGATTTGATTCAATATTTCCATAACTGAAGAGGCGGCTAGGGTTTCCACCCTCTCTATATATACTCTCTTCTGGCCTCCTTTGTGGCAACTACGAAAAATTATAAGTCAGAAAAGGAGAAAGAGAGAGAGAGCTGCTGCCGCCATTGCAAGTCCATCCGAGGAGTCAGAACAGAGGTGACTTCGAGCGTTCCACAAGTTCTTCAAACTTGCTGGTTCCTGGAAGCAGTTCGTGTGGGACGAATCTTGCTTTGAGCAACGGTATTTTGACACCCCAGCAACTGTTCTTCTTCTAATCTTTCTCTAGATTTTTGTACCTCGTACTGTCCCAATTGCAACACGTTTGCAAGGAAGAACGAGAGATCTTCTCTTCTCTATTTTCCTCCTCCATATTGTAATCGGGTTATTTGGTTTTTATATCATCGTAAATCTCTGTTGCATCTGTTTTACCATCTTTGATCAAGCCCCGGGACTAACAATCTCAAAGCAAGATCCGTGTAGATGGAAAACATTAATGCTTCGCTTCTCCAATCGGACTTCTGCAAGTTGGAAAAGTTCAAGGGAGAGCATTATCGAGTCTGGAAGAGAAAGGTTTACCTAACTCTTCAACTAAAAGACGTTGATCATGTTCTGTTGGAGGAAGAACCCTCTGTTCCAGACACTGGATCTACTGCCACAATCAACGCGGCTACCAAACTCCAGGCCAAGTGGAGAAGGGAAAATAGCATCTGCAGGCTTCTCATCCTGAATGTTATGGCGGATTCCCTGACAGAATCCTACTCGAAGAAGGAACTTGCCAGAGACATGGGAGTCTGTGGAAAATCTGTATGAAGAAGACATGAACAGGAGCAAGATGTTTGTGGTTGAAAAATATCACAAATTGCTCTTTGAGGACGAGAAGTCCATGTTGCCTCAGGTGAAGGAATTTCTGAAGCTGCGTCAGAAACTGGAAGACGAAGAGATGCCCCTTCCCGACAAGTTTGTCGTTGGAGGGATCGTCTCAAAACTTCCTGCTGGATGGAGTACCTTCTATGCAAGGATGCTCAGAAAGAAGCTAGACATTAGCTTGGGAGATCTACTTCAAGAGATCCATGTTGAGGACGAGATGCGTTCCCAACAGAAGGTGGACACTCTGTCCAAACAGTTGGCTAAAGCCAATCTAGTGCAGACGAGAGTTCCCAAGGGGAAGCAGGCGGCTTCTCATCCCAAGAAGAAGGACTTCACTAATCTAAAAGTGAAGGGTCCTTTCAAGCAACAGAAGACTAAGTCCCACGTGACTTGTTACAATTGTGGCAAGAAAGGCCACTACAAGAGTGAATGCAGATCTCAGCCTAAACAATCAGAGAAAGGTGAGCCTAATAAGGTTTCATTGATTTCTAACATTGTTGCTATGATCGGACATGTCACAACTGTGGGGGTTGACTCTGACTGGTGGATAGACACTGGTGCGACTTGCCATGTCTGTTCTGGCAAGGAATGGTTCGTCACGTACCAACCGATATCTGAGAAGGTTGTCATGGCGAACCAGGCCCAAGCTGAAGTTCTGGGGATCGGGACCGTGGAACTGAAACTCACTTCTGGGAACACTCTGACGCTTCAAGGTGTGAAGCATGTTCCGGCGATTGCCAAGAACCTGATCTCTGGGAGCCTGCTCTGCAACGCAGAGCTTGAGGATGGACATCAATGCTGGTCAGATGGTGATGTCCAAGAAGGGAACATACTTCGGGAAGGCTTATCTAACCGAAGGAATGTTTAAAATTCAGCTTGTCAACCAGTTTGATGACATTAATGCAGTTGCATTTTCTGATTATTCTCTTGAGTTGTGGCATAATAGACTAGGACATGTTCATTGTAAAAGAATTAACAAAATGTCTAGTCTAGGACTTATCTCCAAATGTGGGGGTAAGGTGGAGAAGTGTGAAGTGTGTGCTCAGACGAAGATCACCAGGAAACCCTTTCATCGGGTCAATCGAAGCACAGATCTTCTGGAGTTGGTGCACTCCGATATCTGTGACTTCAAACATTTCTCCACGAAGGCCGGGATGAAGTATTTCATAACCTTCATCGACGATTTCTCAAAATACGCGTTCGTCTACTTGCTCAAGTCTAAAGACGAAGCCTTCGAGAAGTTCAGAGAGTTCAGGGCCGAAGCTGGACGGCAGACTGGACAACAACTCAAGAGGTTAAGAAGTGATCGAGGGGGAGAGTACAGGTCTCATGAATTCGCATCGTTCTGTAAAGAACATGGAATCATATGCGAGACTACTGCTCCATATTCTCCTCAATCCAACGGAGTAGCGGAGAGGAAGAACAGAACGTTGACAGAAATGATGAACTCAATGCTACTAACCGCGGGTCTTCCTAAATGCTACTGGGGAGAAGCTGCATTGACGGCCACTTTTATTCTAAATAGAGTGCCATATGCAACTTCGGACGTAACTCCTCATGAACTCTGGTTCAAAGTCAGACCAAACTTGAATGTCATTCGAGTGTGGGGGTGTCTGGCGTATGTGAAGCTCCCAGATCTGAAGATTCAGAAGCTAGGGACAAGGACTACAAAGGCGATCTTCTTGGGGTATGCCGAGAAGAGTGATGCTAGGAGATTTCTTGATATTGAGTCAAATCATATCATCGAATCTCGCGATGCTGAATACTTTGAAGACAAGTTTACAAAAGACAAAACATTGTTCTTTCGGACATTCCGGAAAATGATGTAGGTGCAAATGAGACTGAAATCTCATATGGGCCAGTAGTCCAAGAAGAAGCTGTTGTTGATGAAACAACTCTTGTACCAGAACTCGCAGAGCCGTCAGCTAAGCGAGCGAGCAGACCGAAAGATTTCGGAGATGACTGTCACCTATCATGTGGAAGCAGATCCGCTTACCTATGATGAGGCGATGAAGACCAGAGATGCTATCTTCTGGAAGGAGGCAGTGAATGACGAGTTTGACTCTATCACCTCCAATAACACGGGTGTTGGTAGATCTACCTGAAGGAGAAAAGTCCATCGGATGTAAATGGATCTTCAAGAAGAAGATGAAGGCAGATAGAACTATTGACAAGTTCAAGGCCAGGCTGGTAGCCAAGGGATTTTCTCAGAAACAGGGGATAGACTACTTTGACACGTACGCTCCAGTAGCTCGGATGACCACCATCAGGATGTTAATCGCTCTAGCAGCTATACATAAGTTGGTGATACATCAGATGGATGTAAAGACAACATTCCTGAATGGGGAGCTGACCGAAGAGATTTACATGCAACAGCCAGATGGATTTGTCGTCAAAGGTCTTGAAGACAAAGTCTGCAAGTTGGTGAAATCATTGTATGGTTTGAAGCAAGCTCCCAAGATGTGGCATGAGAAGTTTGACAAAGTTATTAGATCAAACGGCTACAGAGTCAGCGAGACGGACAAATGTGTTTACACTAAGTTCGCTGATGGAAGAGGAGTCATCGTTTGTCTGTACGTGGACGACATGCTAATCCTATGTACGATTTAGGCTGTGTCACAAAGACAAAGAAGTTCCTCTCAACCAAGTTCAGTATGAAGGACTTGGGGGATGCAGATGTCATCTTGGACATAAAGATCATCCGGACAGACACTGGAGTAGCGCTGTCACAATCTCACTACATTGAGACGATGCTCACACGCTATGGGTATAAGGATCTTCCAGGGATCGATACGCCATACAGGTGTGATCAGAAGCTGAAGCCAAACTCGAGGGAAAGCGTCAGGCAGCTGGAGTATTCTAGCATTATCGGAAGTTTGATGTACGCAACCACTGCCACAAGGCCTGACATAGCTTTCGCCGTGGGAATGCTGAGTCGGTTCACAAGCAACCCAGGAGTTGAGCACTGGAAAGCTGTGAAGCGGGTGATGAGATATCTCAGGAAGACATATGCACTGCACTACAACGGGTATCCGACAGTAGTAGAAGGCTTCAGTGATGCTAGCTGGTGTTCAGAGGTGGAAAGCGAGAGATCCACAGGTGGATATGTTTTTTTCCTTGGGTGGAGCTGCTATATCGTGGAAGTCGAAGAAGCAGACTATACTCTCTCGTTCCTCCATGGAATCTGAATTCTATGCACTTGAAACTGCAGCAGATGAAGCAGAATGGCTTCGGGAGCTCATGTATGATCTTCCAGTGGTTGGGGCTCAGATACCGACGATACCGATATACTGTGACAACCAGGCTACTGCGGCAGTAGCATCAAATGACCTCTTCAACGGGAAGAAGAGGACTGTGCGGTTGAAGCACAGGACAGTACAAGATCTTATCAAAAGAGGTGTAATTGCAGTGGTTGATGTTCGGAGTCAGGAGAACCTGGCAGATCCGTTCACAAAGGGCCTCAAGCGCCAGTTGGTCGATGACACAGCTTGTAAAATGGGCTTGAAGGCATTCTGATAGTGTGTCTTTGTAATCCTAACATAAAGTTTTATGCTATTAGTTCAAAGAGAAATCTACTAGGCATCTAACTTTTGGTTCAAAGGAGGATCACTGACTGGAAAACTATCAGGTAACAGTGGGTACTTGTTCTCTGGAACATGAAAGGGATACGGATCCATAACCACTGTTGTCTACTATGTATTTTCTGTGAAAAAAAACAGATCCTGTGGAAGGTTGGCTTAAACGCCTTAATGAGTTCTCAGGCAGAGTGAATGCCTGGTGTGCTTTACATGAAGCACGGTAGAGCAGCACTACAAGGAGTGAAACTCTATGCTACAGTGGGGTGACTCCACCATGAGATTCCCAGGTAGGGGTAATGCCTCGGCCTTGCAAGCCAAGTCACAGCGGCGTAGCACCGCAAATAGGCAGGTAGCCTAATGCTGTATGACGTAATTAAAGAGTTGTAGACAGCACTACAAAGGGGAGGATGGCCCCATGTTACAGTGGCACGACACCACGATGAGGTACCCAGGTAGGGGTAAAGCCTCGGCATTGCAAGCCATGTCGTTGCGGCGTAACACCGCAAGGAAGCCTTAGGCTTCATGCTGAGTAGATTGGCACTACAAAGAGGCTGATACCTCATGCTACAGTAGTATGACACTACGATGAGGTTCCCAGGTAGGGGTAATGCCTCGACTTCAGGCCATGTCATAGCGGCGTAGCACCACAAGGAAGCGCAAGACTTCATGCGATATCTCTTTAATAAAGAACTCACCTATAGTGTATGGAAGATATATCAGGCCGTCTCTTGAGGGTAAACTTGTAGACGCCCAAAATTATACACTGAAACCAGGCTGGCACAGGGCCTTTAATGTGCAGCCAGAAGCACACGTAACTACACTTTGTGAGTGGGAAGAATTACAATTGTGGTGCAGAATTCAAGGCGTAGTCCATTCTTGTATTACATTGTTATTTAACCCATGCGGGAAGATTCAAGTCGTCAGAGACATCTATCCTAATGCAAAATGGACAGTTACTATGGAGAACGCTCAACCCTGGACACATATATATGTTGTGATATGTGGGGGATTGTTGGTGCTTTCTTTACATGGAGAGAGCTAGCACTCAACATGCCTTGTAAAATTTTAGTCCCACATCGAAAATGCACCATGAGTTATCTCAACATATATACTTGGGTGTGTTGTTGAGAGATGCACATGGGGTGGTGACCCTAAGGAGGGAACTATGTGGGTGATTTTACTAGGAGATAAGAATAAGGCTCCAAGGATTAAGCATTAATGCTTTTGTCATTCTCTTGAATTAATTCCATTTGGAGCTAAGTCCCAAAGGGGCTTAGCGACTCGGACTCAGACTCGGGCTCATGGGCTCATGAGGCGTAATGTGGCGTTCTGTTGGCGTACTTTGCACTTAGCACGTCAGCAGTCATGCGGTCTTTATGCGGCTCATATGCGGTCATGCGGTCATATGCGGCATGCAGCTCATATGCGGCCTCATGCGGCTCATGCGGTCATGCGGCTCATGCGGCCATGCGGTCCATGCGGTCCATGCAGCTCATGCGGCTCATGCGGTCCATGCGGTCCATGCGGCTCATGCGGTCCATGCGGCCCATGCGGCTCATGCGGCTCATGTGGTCCATGCGGCTCATGTGGTCCATGCGGCCATGAGGCTCATGCGGCCAGGCTGCTGCTGCTGCCGCATGGAGGGTTCCGCTGACTGTGCAGACTACAAGTCAGTTATGGAAAGACTGATTCAATGCGATTAATTTAGATCATATCTTTGTGGGAGAGTCAGAACAGAGGTGACTTCGAGCGTTCCACAAGTTCTTCAAACTTGCTGGTTCCTGGAAGCAGTTCGTGTGGGACGAATCTTGCTTTGAGCAACGGTGTTTTGACACCCCAGCAACTGTTCTTCTTCTAATCTTTCTCTAGATTTTTGTACCTCGTTCTGTCCCAATTGCAACACGTTTGCAAGGAAGAACGAGAGATCATCTCTTCTCTATTTTCCCCCTCCATATTGTAATCGGGTTATTTGGTTTTTATATCATCGTAAATCTCTGTTGCATCTGTTTTACCATCTTTGATCAAACCCCGGGACTAACAATCTCAAAGCAAGATCCGTGTAGATGGAAAATATTAATGCTTCGCTTCTCCAATCGGACTTCTGCAAGTTGGAAAAGTTCGATGGAGAGCATTATCAAGTCTGGAAGAGAAAGGTTTACCTAACTCTTCAACTAAAAGACGTTGATCATGTTCTGTTGGAGGAAGAACCCTCTGTTCCAGACACTGGATCTACTGCCGCAATCAACGCGGCTACCAAACTCCAGGCCAAGTGGAGAAGGGAAAATAGCATCTGCAGGCTTCTCATCCTGAATGTTATGGCGGATTCCCTGGCAGAATCCTACTCGAAGAAGGAACTTGCCAGAGACATATGGGAGTCTGTGGAAAATCTGTATGAAGAAGACATGAGGAGCAAGATGTTTGTGGTTGAAAAATATCATAAATTGCTCTTTGAGGACGAAAAGTCCATGTTGCCACAGGTGAAGGAATTTCTGAAGCTGCGTCAGAAACTGGAAGACGAAGAGATGCCCCTTCCCGACAAGTTTGTCGTTGGAGGGATCGTCTCAAAACTTCCTGCTGGATGGAGTACCTTCTATGCAAGGATGCTCAGAACGAAGCTAGACATTAGCTTGGGAGATCTACTTCAAGAGATCCATGTTGAGGACGAGATGCGTTCCCAACAGAAGGTGGACACTCTGTCCAAACAGTTGGCTAAAGCCAATCTAGTGCAGACGAGAGTTCCCAAGGGGAAGCAGGCGGCTTCTCATCCCAAGAAGAAGGACTTCACTAATCTAAAAGTGAAGGGTCCTTCTTTCAAGCAACAGAAGACTAAGTCCCACGTGACTTGTTACAATTGTGGCAAGAAAGGCCACTACAAGAGTGAATGCAGATCTAAGCCTAAACAATCAGAGAAAGGTGAGCCTAATAAGGTTTCATTGGTTTCTAACATTGTTGCTATGATCGGACAGGTCACAACTGTGGGGATTGACTCTGACTGGTGGATAGACACTGGTGCGACTTGCCATGTCTGTTCTGGCAAGGAATGGTTCGTCACGTACCAACCGATATCTGAGAAAGTTGTCATGGCGAACCAGGCCCAAGCTGAAGTTCTGGGGATCGGGACCGTGGAACTGAAACTCACTTCTGGGAACACTCTGACGCTTCAAGGTGTGAAGCATGTTCCGGCGATTGCCAAGAACCTGATCTCTGGGAGCCTGCTCTGCAATGCATGCTTGAGGATGGACATCAATGCTGGTCAGATGGTGATGTCCAAGAAGGGAACATACTTCGGGAAGGCTTATCTAACCGAAGGAATGTTTAAAATTCAGCTTGTCAACCAGTTTGATGACATTAATGCAGTTGCATTTTCTGATTATTCTCTTGAGTTGTGGCATAATAGACTAGGACATGTTCATTGTAAAAGAATTAACAAAATGTCTAGTCTATGACTTATCTCCAAATGTGGGGGTAAGGTGGAGAAGTGTGAAGTGTGTGCTCAGACGAAGATCACCAGGAAACCCTTTCATCGGGTCAATCGAAGCACAGATCTTCTGGAGTTGGTGCACTCCGATATCTGTGACTTCAAACATTTCTCCACGAAGGCCGGGATGAAGTATTTCATAACCTTCATCGACGATTTCTCAAAATACGCGTTCGTCTACTTGCTCAAGTCTAAAGACGAAGCCTTCGAGAAGTTCAGAGAGTTCAGGGCCGAAGCTGAACGGCAGACTGGACAACAACTCAAGAGGTTAAGAAGTGATCGAGGGGGAGAGTACAGGTCTCATGAATTCGCATCGTTCTGCAAAGAATATGGAATCATATGCGAGACTACTGCTCCATATTCTCCTCAATCCAACGGAGTAGCAGAGAGGAAGAACAGAACGTTGACAGAAATGATGAACTCAATGCTGCTAACCGCGGGTCTTCCTAAATGCTACTGGGAAGAAGCTGCATTGACGGCCACTTTTATTCTAAATAGAGTGCCATATGCAACTTCGGACGTAACTCCTCATGAACTCTGGTTCAAAGTCAGACCAAACTTGAATGTCATTCGAGTGTGGGGGTGTCTGGCGTATGTGAAGCTCCCAGATCTGAAGATTCAGAAGCTAGGGACAAGGACTACGAAGGCGATCTTCTTGGGGTATGCCGAGAAGAGTGATGCTAGGAGATTTCTTGATATTGAGTCAAATCATATCATCGAATCTCGCGATGCTGAATACTTTGAAGACAAGTTTGCAAAAGACAAAAACATTGTTCTTTCGGACATTCCGGAAAATAATGTAGGTGCAAATGAGACTGAAATCTCATATGGGCCAGTAGTCCAAGAAGAAGCTGTTGTTGATGAAACAACTCTTGTACCAGAACTCGCAGAGCCGTCAGCTAAGCGAGCGAGGAGACCGAAAGATTTCGGAGATGACTTTGTCACCTATCATGTGGAAGCAGATCCGCTTACCTATGATGAGGCGATGAAGACCAGAGATGCTATCTTCTGGAAGGAGGCAGTGAATGACGATTTTGACTCTATCACCTCCAATAACACATGGGTGTTGGTAGATCTACCTGAAGGAGAAAAGCCCATCGGATGTAAATGGATCTTCAAGAAGAAGATGAAGGCAGATGGAACTATTAACAAGTTCAAGGCCAGGCTGGTAGCCAAGGGATTTTCTCAGAAACAGGGGATAGACTACTTTGACACGTACGCTCCAGTAGCTCGGATGACCACCATCAGGATGTTAATCGCTCTAGCAGCTATACATAAGTTGGTGATACATCAGATGGATGTAAAGACAGCATTCCTGAATGGGGAGCTGACCGAAGAGATTTACATGCAACAGCCAGATGGATTTGTCGTCAAAGGTCTTGAAGACAAAGTCTGCAAGTTAGTGAAATCATTGTATGGTTTGAAGCAAGCTCCCAAGATGTGGCATGAGAAGTTTGACAAAGTTATTAGGTCAAACGGCTACAGAGTCAGCGAGACGGACAAATGTGTTTACACTAAGTTCGCTGATGGAAGATGAGTCATCGTTTGTCTGTACGTAGACGACATGCTAATCCTAGGTACGATTTAGGCTGTGTCACAGAGACAAAGAAGTTCCTCTCAACCAAGTTCAGTATGAAGGACTTGGGAGATGCAGATGTCATCTTGGGCATAAAGATCATCCGAACAGACACTGGAGTAGCGCTGTCACAATCTCACTACATTGAGAAGATGTTCACACGCTATGGGTATAAGGATCTTCCAGGGATCGATACGCCATACAGGTGTGATCAGAAGCTGAAGCCAAACTCGAGGGAAAGCGTCAGGCAGCTGGAGTATTCTAGCATTATCGGAAGTTTGATGTACGCAACCACTGCCACAAGGCCTGACATAGCTTTTGCCGTGGGAATGCTGAGTCGGTTCACAAGCAACCCAGGGGTTGAGCACTGGAAAGCTGTGAAGCGGGTGATGAGATATCTCAAGAAGACATATGCACTGCACTACAACGGGTATCCGACAGTAGTGGAAGGCTTCAGTGATGCTAGCTGGTGTTCAGAGGTGGAAAGCGAGAGATCCACAGGTGGATATATTTTTTCCTTGGATGGAGCTGCTATATCGTGGAAGTCGAAGAAGCAGACTATACTCTCTCGTTCCTCCATGGAATCTGAATTCTATGCACTTGAAACTGCAGCAGATGAAGCAGAATGGCTTCGGGAGCTCATATATGATCTTCCAGTGGTTGAGGCTCAGATACCGGCGATACCGATATACTGTGACAACCAGGCTACTGCGGCGGTAGCATCAAATGACCTCTTCAACGGGAAGAAGAGGACTGTGCGGTTGAAGCACAGGACAGTACACGATCTTATCAAAAGAGGTGTAATTGCAGTGGTTGATGTTCGGAGTCAGGAGAACCTGGCAGATCCATTCACAAAGGGCCTCAAGCGCCAGTTGGTCGATGACACAGCTTGTAAAATGGGCTTGAAGGCATTCTGATAGTGTGTATTTGTAATCCTACCATAAAGTTTTATGCTATTAGTTCAAAGAGAAATCTACTAGGCATCTAACTTTTGGTTCAAAGGAGGATCACTGACTGGGAAACTATCAGGTAACGCTGGGTACTTGTTCTCTGGAACATGGAAGGGATACGGACCCATAACCACTGTTGTCTACTATGTATTTTCTGTAGAAAAAAATAAATCCTATGGAAGGTTGGCTTAAACGCCTTAATGAGTTCTCAGGCAGAGTGAATGCCTGGTGTGCTTTACAGGAAGCACGGTAGAGCAGCACTACAAGGAGTGAAACTCCATGCTACAGTGGGGTGACTCCACCATGAGGTTCCCAGGTAGGGGTAATGCCTCGGCCTTGCAAGCCAAGTCACAGCGACGTAGCACCGCAAATAGGCAGGTAGCCTAATGCTGTATGACGTAATTAAAGAGTTGTAGACAGCACTACAAAGGGGAGGATGGCCCCATGTTACAGTAGCACGACACCACGATGAGGTACCCAGGTAGGGGTAAAGCCTCAGCATTGCAAGCCATGTCGTTGCGGCGTAACACCGCAAGGAAGCCTTAGGCTTCATGCTGAGTATATTGGCACTACAAAGAGGCTGAGACCTTATGCTACAGTAGTATGACACTACGATGAGGTTCCCAGGTAGGGGTAATGCCTCGGCTTTAGGCTATGTCATAGCGGCGTAGCATCGCAAGGAAGCGCAAGGCTTCATGCCATATCTCTTTAATAAAGAACTCACCTATAGTGTATGGAAAGAGATATCAGGCCGTCTCTTGAGGGTAAACTTGTAGACGTCCAAAATTATACACTGAAACCAGGCTGGCACAGGGCCTTTAATGTGCAGCCAGAAGCACACGTAACTACACTTTGTGAGTGGAAAGAATTACAATTGTGGTGCAGAATTCAAGACGTAGTCCATTCTTGTATCACATTGTTATTTAACCCATGCGGGAAGATTCAAGTCGTCAGCGACATCTATCCTAATGCAAAATGGACAGTTACTGTGGGGAACGCTCAACCCTGGACACATATATATGTTGTGATATGTGGGGGATTGTTGGTGCTTTCTTTACATGGAGAGAGCTAGCTCTCAACATACCTTGTAAAATTTTAGTCCCACATCGAAAATGCACCATGAGTTATCTCAACATATATACTTGGGTGTGTTGTTGAGAGATGCACATGGGGTGGTGACCCTAAGGAGGGAACTATGTGGGTGATTTTACTAGGAGGTAAGAATAAGGCTCCAAGGATTAAGCATTAATGCTTTTGTCATTCTCTTGGATTAATTCCATTTGGAGCTAAGCCCCAAAGGGGCTTAGCGACTCGGACTCGGACTCGGGCTCATGGGTTCATGAGGCGTAATATGACGTTCTGTTGGCGCACTTTGCACTTAGCACGTCAGCAGTCATGCGGTCTTTATGCGGCCATGCGGTCTTATGCGGCATGCGGCTCATATGCGGCCTCATGCGGCTCATGCGGCCATGCGGCTCATGCGGCTCATGCGGTCCATGCGGTCCATGCGGCTAATGCGGCCCATGCGGCTCATGCGGCTCATGTGGTCCATGCGGCCATGAGGCTCATGCGGCCAGGCTGCTGCTGCTGCCGCATGGAGGGTTCCGCTGACTGTGCAGACTACAAATCAGTTATGGAAAGACTGATTCAATGCGATTAATTCAGATCCTATCTTTGTGGGATTTGAATTAATTTCGTTGCTATCTTTGTGGGATTTGTATTAATCTCATTGCAATCTTTTTGGGATTTGATTCAATATTTTCATAACTGAAGAGGCGGCTAGAGTTTTCACCCTCTCTCTATATATACTCTCTTCTGGCCTCCTTTGTGGCAACTACGAAAAATTATAAGTCAGAAAAGGAGAAAGAGAGAGAGCTGCTGCTGCCATTGCAAGTCCATCCGAGGAGTCAGAACAGAGGTGACTTCGAGCGTTCCACAAGTTCTTCAAACTTGCTGGTTCCTGGAAGCAGTTCGTGTGGGGCGAATCTTGCTTTGAGCAACGGTGTTTTGACACCCCAGCAACTGTTCTTCTTCTAATCTTTCTCTAGATTTTTGTACCTCGTTCTGTCCCAATTGCAACACGTTTGCAAGGAAGAACGAGAGATCTTCTCTTCTCTATTTTTCTCCTCCATATTGTAATCGGGTTATTTAGTTTTTATATCATCGTAAATCTCTGTTGCATCTGTTTTACCATCTTTGATCAAGCCCCGGGACTAACATAACATGACTGGGATAAGCAACAACTTTCACCTCAGTTATGAATCCGAATACTTGGAATCTCTATCTCAGAAGGTTTGCATGATTCAACCATTAAAGGTCAAATTCTCTAAAGGGCAGTGGATTAAATGGGACCACTCTACAACTGGTCTCACCCTTAACACGCATGGGTTTGCAAAAGGAGGCAGGAACATGAGAGAGGGTATAGTGAGAATGCAGAAGACAAACTATTTATGGGTTTCAGTGCGTACTTTGTGATGGGAACCAACATGGAATGCAGAAACCCAAGCACTGCAGTTGGGGCTCCAATTGTCTCAAAAATACCACCATAATATAACTCAGGTTCAATCTGATTCTAAGACTCAGTATCTTTCAGGAATATTTTGTACAAGGGTACCAGGTTTAGGCCTAGACTTTGGGTACTGGAATTGTCCGTCAATAGGTTTGGGTACTCGAATTTTTTTAGTGACACATTTTAGTGAAGAAATTGGACTTTCAGTGATGAAATGAGTCTTTTAATGACGAATGTTCATTACTAAAAAATTTCGAGTACCCAAACCATCAACAAATCCAGTACCCAAAGTCTAATTACATCCTAAACCCGGTACCCTTGTACAAAATAATCCTATCTTTCATCACTGACAAGGCAGAAATCCTTGGGCTTTGACATATCAGAATGGATCAATTAAGAATCTGATGTCTAGCAAGATGCAGGCAAGGAAACAATGTAGCCGATCTTCTGGCTTCACATGCTCAAACTATTCAATGTTTAGAGATTTTCATGCTGGCAAAGAATCTTCCTAAGCAGGCTAGAGGAGCGCTTATTCTCGACCAACAAGAAATTCCTTCCTTTAGATGACCTAAAGCTTGATTCTTTTGTTTCAGTGTTGATCACATTTTTTGTTAATTAATATATTCGTTATTCTTTGTAGGGTATGGACTATCTTCCTCCAACATTCTTTTATCCATAATAAAGTGCTAAAAGCCCCACGACAGGTGGTTCTCCAACCAATAAAATAAAACAAAACAATAACAACGTCAAGATGAAGCCTTTCCAAATTTTCGGCCTGGACACTTGAATCAATTTGATTTTGCCTACTAAGGGCCGTATAGCAATTACTATACCAGATCATCAAATAAAAGCAACTACTTATACTAGTTGGCTACAATGAAGAAATAAGAACTTATTGGCATCCCTGATAACAATGGTTCAGGATGTCATTTGTAATTTTTGCTTCCTACCGAAAACCCCTATTACGATGCACAATTTCTCCACTTTCAAATATTATCATAATAAGAGAATATTGGAAATCTTTCATAAATAACTTATGATATAAAGTAGAAACCAAGTTACACTATAATTTTTTCGTTGGAGACTTTCATGAAGAACCTCTATACCCACTTTACCTCTCTACTATGTGTGATACCACCATCAGCAGAGTGGATAGGGATTCTCTGCAATACAAATTGATAAGGTGAGAACGAATTACCGTAACTTATAAAGATAGATAGAAAGAATATATTTGACTGATACTATAGACAGAAATCAATCATCGCTTGCCTGAGGTTTCCATCCTAGCTCATCCTGACATCGGAAAGTTGCTTCATTAACTGCTTGAGTCTCAATAGCAAATCTTGTTGCACCACTATTAACTCCAAGGTGAAGCTGGTGGACAACAACCCAATATGGAAACTTAACATGTTTGTAAGATAAATGGAAAAAAAATGCAACAAGTGAAAACATTCTTGAGTTGACATTGGATGTCCACAGAATACACAAAAAGGGATAAGGAACAAACACATGTAGATATTTGAAAAGTGAAAAAAAATCACAAAACAACAATCGAATCGTGGAGATATTTCTATGGATAACTACTATTCTATGATTATCAGCTTGATTCAAGCAGTCAACATACAGCATAAACTTTGTACAAAAGAAGTCGAAGGAAATCATAGCTTAGAAAGTTAACGAAGCACTGCTGCACTGATAAGGGAGGGGAGGAGTGTGCGGATTCGAATCCCAGCCCAAAAGTCTAATTAAATGGGAGGGGGTCTTGGTGCTATTAGCCCAGGACATGGACGGCCATTAATGACTAACCTTATCAAAAATAAAATTATATATATATATTTGGAACTAGGTAAATTGTTTCTGGAATCGCTCCCACTGGGATTCGAACTCCTGGCCACTAGGGCCGCATGCATCTCTCTTAACCACTAGGCTAAGGTCATATGCAGTATATATATATATATATATATATATATATATATATATATATATATATATATTTTTTTTTTTTTTTTTTTTGAAGAAAGGGTAATTAGTTTCCGGAATCCCTACCACTGGGATTCGAACTCCTGACCACTCGGGCCGCATGCCTCACCACTAGCACTAGGCTAGGGGTCATTGGCTATATATATATATATATATATATATATATATATATATATAGAGAGAGAGAGAGAGAGAGAGAGAGAGAGAGAGTTAAGGAAGCAGTTTAGCAAGTCAATGGGAAGCAATTCATAGAACTGAAATAAGCAGTCACGGAAGGTCAGCACGGACAAAGTGCTCTAAGGCATCATACTCAAAGTTCCGGCCCTCAAGACTGTGTAAGTTCAAATCCCACTTCTGACATTATCTTGAAGGTATGCTTGGTTGCAATGATTTGAATTGCAAGTAGCACCTACAATTCGTGGAATGGATATCTCATAACTCAATTTCCAATTCTTCATGTTTGGTTGCAAAATGATTTCTCCATTTCTGGAAAACTGTTAGATATATAAGGGCTCCACAAAATCAACAGATCTTTACTGTTGGCTTCCAAAAAATTGCTTTAACATGCTTTGTGAGGGAATTAATTCTCTAAATTTGCGGAGAAAAGTTGGGAATAAGTGTTCTCAGTGGCATTTTAGTTCTCAAGTTCCTAATATGAGATAAATTAGTTATGGAATTTATATTCCTACAGTTCCAGTTTCCTGTGGCCAAACAGGCACGGGAAGGAAATTTCTAATCGGTAGCTGTAATCTAGTCATGCCTTAGAGGTTGGCACTTGGCATGTTGGGAAACTAAGAAACATGTCCAAAAATGAGTTTATCAGAAATGGTTGATGATAAGTTATGATCTATTTTGCACGGAAAAGTACAACATGAAAACCATGTACATTGCGTTTGTGACATAGAAACAACATTGGATTTGGTAGAGTTTTAGTATATTTTAGAGTGTGATCATGCCCGATACATGTCAGACACGGTCACTAAACTGATTTTTTTTTAGTGCCCCGTGCTTCATAGCATAGTTTGTGGTATCGGCCGATGCCGATCCGATAGTCCGATACCGATACGGTTTGGCAAGTCTTGATCCGATACTGACCGATGCCGATATCGACTGATACCGACATTTGGGAAAATTGAACGAAAAAGACCAATCAACAAGTTGTAAAAACATAGCAAGGATATAAAAGCATGTAAAAGAGGAAAACTTATCTATCACTGGTAAAACAATTGACAATGGTGACTATTATTTCTTTCAATTTCAAAACTACTAAGAAACAACACAGTAAAAACTTAAAATCATGCATAAATGTATAATAAAATAATAATAATTATTATTTTCTTTCCCATATCAAAAAAATCCGACACAATAATCCGAAACCGTCGATACTGCCGATTCTGATATTCATAGGAAGGATCTGAAACTGTTGTAATTTAGTGATTTTATTGATTGAGTCTCATAGGCTTCATATAGCCTTTACATGATGGAATATCCAATGGAATATCCTGTGGCATATTCTGGCATCCCAAATATGTCCTCAGGATATTTCCATACTAAATATAACATATTCTCATACTAAATATACCAACACCAAATATGTCCTCAGGATATTCCCATACTAAATATAACATATTCCCACACTAAATATACCAACACTTCCCCTCAAGATGGGCGAAAGATATTCACTAAGCCCAACTTGTCACATCCTCTGATTATGCTCACAGAGCTAAGTCTTTTGGTCAGTCCGTCTGCTACCTGATGCTTTGTTGGAACGTGGCCTAGCTCCAGTAGTCCACTAACAAACTTCTCTTTGATGAAGAACCTATCGATCTCGATGTGTTTGGTCCTGTCATGCTGTACTGGATTGTTGGCAATACTAATAGCTGACTGGTTATCGCACCACAGCTTCATATTGGCTCCTTGATCCAGCTTCAGCTCCACCAGTATATTCTTCAATCAAAGCAGCTCTGCAACTCCTAAGGCCATACCTCTGTACTCCGCTTCAGCTGTCGATCTAGCTACCACTGACTGCTTCTTACTCCTCCAAGAGACCAAGTTGCCTCCTAAAAAGACGCAGTATCCCGAATATCTACAGCAGAACTAGCCCAGTCAGAATCACAGTAGCCCTCGATGTCCATGTGATTATTCTTCCTGAACATCAGTCCCTTCCCGAGGGCACCCTTCAAGTATCTAAGAATCTGGTATATTGCATCCATATGACCCTTTCAAGGGTCATGCATGTAGCGGCTCACCACACTAACTGCAAAACATATATCTGGACGTATGTGGCTCAAATAAATCAGCTTGTCCACCAATCTCTGATATCTATTCCGGTCAACTGGTTCTCCGGCTTCAGCATCCAGCTTGAACTTCTGGTCTATCGGTGTCGTAGCTGGTTTGCATCCCATCATCCCTGTTTCCGTGAGCAGGTCTAGTGCGTACTTCCTCTGAGAAAGAACAATTTCCTCTGTATCTCGAGCAATCTCAATCCCAAGGAAGTATCGAAGAGGGCCAAGATCCTTCACCTCGAACTCCTTGCCAAGCTTTCCCATGAGTTGGGCGATCTCCTGCTCGTCATCGCATGTGATAATCATATCATCCACATACACCGCAAGCATGGTGATGTGGCATCCACTTCGTCTGAAGAACACAGTATGACCAGCATTGATCTGCTGATATCCTATCCCTATCATTGCTCTCCTGAACCTGTCAAACCACGCTCGAGGAGACTGCTTCAGTCCATAGAGGAACTTCTTCAGCCTGCAGACCTTGCCTTCTGTCTGATTGGTGTCGAATCCTGGTAGTATCTCCATGTACACCTCCTCCACTAGATCTCCATGAAGAAATGTATTCTTTACATCCAGTTGGTGTAGCTTCCAGTCTCCATTGGCTGCCAGAGAGATCAAGGTCCTGACAGTACTCATCTTCGTCATTCGTGTAAAGGTCTCATCATAGTCGATACCGTACGTCTAACTGTATCATTTTGACACAAGTCGAGCTTTGTAGCGCTCAACCTGTCCATGTGGGTTCTGCTTCACAGTGAAAACCCACTTGCATCCGACTGCTCTTTTCCCTTCTAGCAGTCTCACCAGCTCCCAAGTTCGGTTCTTCTCCAGAGCTCCCAACTCCTCATACATCACTGCTTTCCACTTTAGATCGTTCTTGGCTACCTGCCAATTGTTAGATACAGTAACACTATCCAATGATGCAATAAAAGCTCTATGAGAAGAAGAGATATGATCATATGAGACAAATTTAGCAAGGTCCCAACCATATCTATCAGAAGGTTTTCCCGCATTGCTGCGAGTGGACCTCTATACTGATGATGGTTTGGGAGGAGGAGAAGGAAGGATATCACCTGAAGGGGAAGGTGGTGGTGTAGGTGTCTCAGGAGTCAAGACGGACGCAGACAAGGGACTTAGCACTGGCACTGTAGGAACTGGTCCTGCAAGTTGCTTCTCTCGCCTGCTGTAGGTAAGTATCTTCCCCTGAGCTGTGGGCCTAACACCTCTTATTTCCTCCCCCTGTCCCTTTTTACCTTCCTGTACCCAATTTGTTCCTCCAAGCCATACTCCGAGATCAGTCGAAATGCTTCCCAACAACTCCCCCTCTCACCTCATACTTGCAGTATCAGGCGAGATATTTTGGTTTTCCTCCTGACTGTAGTATGGCTCATGTTCTCTGAAGTGAACATCCATACTTACAAATTTTCTTTTTTCCACTGGACTCCAGCATACGTAGCCCTTCTGAGTTCCCGAGTAGCCCACAAAAATACACTTGATTGCTCGAGGATCAAGCTTCCCTACCGACGGTCTGTTGTCCTTTACGAAGCATACACAGCCAAACACCTTTAGTGGGAGCATCCCACTATTATTTCCCTGCAGCATCTCGCATGGAGACCTCCATCCCAACACCTTCGAAGGCATCCTGTTGATCAATTGAGCTGCTGTCAACACTGCATATCCCCATAGACTGTGGGACATTCATGTCTATCATCGTACTTCTCGCCACTTCCAGGAGGTATATGTTCTTCCTTTTCGCTATTCTGTTCTGTGCTGGTGTATATGCACAGGTGGTCTGATGCCGTATCCCTTGGACGGACAAGTATTCCGCAAGTGTCTTGTTGGTGTACTCCGTTCCATTGTCAGACCTCAGTACCTTCACCACTGTCTTGTACTGAGTCTGGATATGTTTGTGAAAATCCCGAAAACAGGAGGGGACCTCACTCTTATTTTTCATCAAATACAGCCAAGTAGTATGAGAAAAACAATCTATAAAGGTAACAAAATATTTGTAACCATTCATAGGTGTAGTACAAGGTCCCCAGACACCAGAGTGTACCACATCAAAAACGGACGAGCTCCTATGACCGCTACTCACATATGAACTCCTAGTAAGTTTGCCTAACTCACAAGCATCACAAACTAGTTTCTCTTTATTAACTTCTTCATAAATTGCAGGATATAATTTGCTTAAAATACCAAATGAAGAGTGTCCCAACCTCCTGTGGTGGAGTCGCAATGTATCTTCCGTACTCATCTTCTTCAGTCCTCACATCCCTGCCTTTTCTGCCATAAATACTAATGCTGAATCCAGCCCTTCTCGATCCAGGTACCACAGTCCATTATGCCAAGTGCCAGTCCCAAGTCTTCGTCCGTCTTTTTCTCCTGAAAGATCACCTTAGGAATATCAAAGCAGACATTGCATTTTAATTTGAGGATTATAGAACTAATGGACAAAAGACTGACTGGAAAAGAAGGAGCATGCAAAATATTGGATAATTTTACTGAACCTGTACAATCGACAATATCCTTACCGACCACTGGCTGAAAAGTACCATCAGCTGTTTGAATGTTGTCTGCTGATGCTAGGTGAGTGTAGGAAAAAAAACTCACTAGCATTCCCTGTCTCGTGCCGAGACACACCCGAATCGATAATCCAATCCGACGATCTGAGGAAAGACATAGATGCAAAGGCGAGCGAGTCGTCAGTGCCTTCCGCCGACGGATGAGCATACATGGCAGCGTTGCCTCTGGCGAAGAATGAGGTGGACGTCTCCCCGGTCCCACTCCTTCTGTCTCTATCGCTCGACGCTCTCTGCCTCCTCCTGAGTACTTCCAACATGTCCTGCAGTGCCTGATCCTCCTCGGTATAGGGACCGCCAGCTATCTCCTCGCCTTCTGCTACCAGCCAGTTCACACGACAACCTCCTCGACCGTCCCGTCGACCCCTACAACTACGGTCACATCCTCCAAACTGTCCATATCTTTCGCCTGAATCTTCCTTGGGTGGTTTGGTGCAAGCATACCTCAGATGACCCACCTCCCCGCAGTTGAAGCACTGCCGGGGCTCTCCCTTAGGTCCTGACGGTACTCTTCATCCTGTCGAGCCCTCATTCGGCTCTGTCTTCTCTTTCCGGGTTCTCCTCTCCCGTCGTGGCCAACTTAAGTAGGTAGTCGGTCCATCAAACTTCAGATCGATGGAGGAAAGCTCCAACTTCGGCGACGTTCGTGTCGTGCTCTCACCAGCCGACATCTTCATCAACTTCATCAACGTCGCAACCTCTGCAGGATCCAGCTTCTTGATGATCTCCTCCATCGATACTTCTCCTCTCCGATCACGTCACGTCCGCTCCACGACTCACGCTCGTCCTCGTCGTCCGATCCTAAATCCGAACATGTCTCTCCCCCATCAGATCTAGGCCTTCGATGTCACATTTGGATTACCCCCTCATTTCTGTGACGAACGGTGAAGTCGGCGATGGTGACGGTGATGTCGGCGGTAGTGAGGGTGATGTCGGCGGTGATGTCGGCGGTGGGGACGGCAGAGGTGGCGGTGATGTCGACGGTGGTGACGGCAGCGGCGGTGGTGACAGTAGTAGTGGTGGTGTCGGTAGTGGTGGCGGTGTCGGTGGTGGTGGTGGCGGCGTTGATGACCGCTATGGTTAGGATTTTGGGGAGAGGGTGACGGCTAGAATTTCTTATGGCTCTGATACCATGTTATAATTGAGTGATTTTATTGATTGAGTCTCATAGGCTTTATATAGCCTTTACATGATGGAATATCCAATGGAATATCCTGTGGCATATTATGGCATCCCAAATATGTCCTCAGGATATTTCCATACTAAATATAACATATTCTCATACTAAATATACCAACACCAAATATGTCCTCAGGATATTTCCATACTAAATATAACATATTCCCATACTAAATATACCAACAGAAACCGATACCGGTACTGCTATCCTTGCTTCGTAGTGGCAATATATTAAAAGACAGAATGAGAAATTAGTGACCCTGTAGGAAGTTGGTGGTGGCAATTGGGGATAGATGGGAGAAAATCGTCACATAAGGTTTGGAGTCTTTGGACATGTCTAACCGTACCAATAGATGTACTAGTTAGGAGGGGTGATCAGATCTTAGTAAAGCAAGCTGCTACACTAAGGATAATGCTAAGCAAACTTGGATTGAGGTTGCATTTCCTAATGTTTCAGAGATGAAGACCCTTATAGAGCTAAATGGAAGAAAAGGATTCATGTAGCCAACCTCAATTTTTTGGGGTAAAGGCTGTTATTTTTGTTGTTGCTTTTGACATAGGTCATGAAATGGGTAGCACAACAAATGAACAATCTCCAAGAATAGACTGAAAGATAGATTCACTCTACCTCAGGAATAAATGGTCCTACACAAGTACTTTTTTCCTTTTTCTGGACTTCCCTAGCGTAGGGACGTTAAGTATGGTCATCTATCTGCAAGGAATTGAATTGTGTGATTGGTATGGTAGAGCGTGTTGTTTGCCCATAGTCGCTTGCTACTTTGCCAGGGAAGTGTTGAGCTTTGTTTAGGAATGGAAAATCCCTAGTCTGATTTTTGGAGAATCGATATAAAAACTAGCAATTTATGTGCCAATTGGCTTTACCAGGTATTGTCATAGGCACTTACTTTGCCTCAAGTTTTATTACAAGAAATGTCACTAATTTATAAAAATAGATGCCACTAAATAACTAACAGTTAAAAGTTTTTCTTTTCGAGGAGGTTTCTTGAATGCATAATTCTGCTTCATTACGGACGTTAATAAGGTGAGCTTCATATAATATTGAATAACTAAATGTGTTTATCCCAAAACTGGGGTTGGCTTGATATACTATCGAGTCCTTTTCTCACACTAACAAAAACCTATCCTTCGATACAGCTGTGACATAATACTGGAGGACTGTCAAACTCAAAATGCTATTCTATCTAATAGTTCAAAATTTTAATTTAACAATCAAAGATGAGCATTGTGAGCCATTACATTAAAAATTAAAATATTAAGGTGTTTATGGGTTATTTGTCAATCAGACAAAATATGAAGTTCCGTTAAGGTCTTTTTTTTTTTTTTTGCTCAGCTCCATTAAGGTCCACTTAATCCAAAGGGTAGGCCAAACTCATAGGTAATAAAGCATGACCCATGCAAATGAACAAGGAGAAATAACACAGATGATGAAGCTCATTATCAATGAAGGATTAGGTTAAAGAAAACGAAAAGAGAGCTTGAATTCACTTCAAACTAAACATATCAATCAATTTCGAAAGTCCATTTTCAGATATCTATAATAACTTAATTCAGTTATGATCATAAAGCAAATCATGTTATAACTAAGTACCTTTGCTTCAAAATGTGGTTATGAAAAAGGTTCCTCTAAGACATAAATATTGGCAAAAAAATTTGACATAAATGCATTCTAACAAAAAAGTTGATGCGAACTAAAATAATAATTAATTAACCGACAAATCCAGTCAAAAGAGGTGTGCAATCCTGTATACCCATGCATATATACTTCCTATGTTGCACGAGCACGGCAAAATGATGTCCCTGTCCGTATCGTGTCCGTACTCGTGCTTGTATCCGTACTCATGCAAGATAGGTAACTAGCTCTGTACCTACTTGAAAATGATTGTGTCCCGTATCCGTATCGTAACTGTATTTGCATTCGTGCAACATAGTATACTTCATATCAACTAAAATATACCTAAAGCTATTATCATTAACATAAATCTTAACACATAATGGAGGAAAATAAAGTGTGCAACAACCAGAATAACGCGTCGAGGGTTCGAAGATTCTATATCCTGCCCGACCATAGCCGACTCCAATACTTTATAAAGCTCGGGAAGTGCTCCCTCTCCAGCAGTCTCAAGAACATTGCAACTACCAAGAACAAGGCCTTTGGGTATTCCGTTCTTCTGAAGATACCCTTTCAAGTTGTTAACAATTGTTTCTGTGGGGTTCTCGGAAACTCCGTGAAACTTCTTAAACCCAGTAACATAAATAGTTACAACCGAAGGCCCTTCTGAACCCATTTAAGGATTACTCAAGTTATTTACTCAAGTTAACCTTCACCAATGTAGGATCAATTTGTTCCAGCAATTAAACAAAGAAGTTTCCTATGACCTGCCATGAAATAAACAAACAATAAAGGCCATAAATTTGATTAGATAACAAGTGATAATTCTACACTAGAAAAAGTGTATATAACTACAACTCCCACATAAAAGAAATGAACAGCTCTGTAAGCTTACTATTTTTTGGATAGATCAATAAATCATATGTTGCAGAAAATGAAAAGTCAGATACAGAAGAAATCAATCAATTAAAAGAACTCTGAGCAGACCCAAAGGTTGCAAATTTCTCTTCACAGACACAGTTACCAAAAAAAAAACTTTGAACAGTGATTCATAAATTTCATCAAATATGAACAAAAATTTCCTGGCATATCTGGGCATATCAAATCAAACATATCTAGGCATATCAAAATTCAAACTTTTATACAGAAAATTATCAATTGGGCAAGACCCAATTGAAAGAACCACCAAAAATTCTGAAACCAATCCAGAAATCCATGAATCCTCACCATACATACCAATAGATCAACCAAGTTCTCAACTTTCTGCCACAAAATGTAACAAAAATGAAGACCAACATGATATAAGAGACCAACCAGCCCCAAAATCGAGAAGATTCCCAGAAATTTCTCAGCTTTGACCTCTGGGCGAGGAAGAAGTAGGTACACAATGGGAGAGGAGAGGAAAAAAAATTGGATTTTTAAAGATGAGGAGAAGATAGAGAAGGGTGGAGGGGTCTCTATCAAGAGAGCATTAGAGATTGTAAAACTAGAAAGAACTGGCGATTCCTACTTTGTTTGTTTGTTTGTTTCTTTCCTTTCTTTAATCTGTTCCGTTTGTTGCTTGCTTGATTAGGATGAATTATTGGTTGAGTCTATGAAACTGTAGTAAATTTAGTAATCAGTATTTTTTTTTTCCTAATGATCACACTATTAATTATTGCATGCAAACAGTTGCGACTTTGTAACCATCCTTATCTTCAAAATCAATCGTCACATCATGACCTAAAGTATTACCCATAAGGCCTCGTTTGGTTCGCGGAATGGAAGGAAAAGGAAATCAATTCCTTGTCATTTTCTTTCCTTTGGGAAACTTTAATTCCTATTGATTTTCCTTTCCGATGTTTGGCAATGCCAAAAAATTTGGAAAGGAAAGTGAATACTTCAATGTGGAAAAGTGATTCCTTTCTTGGATGGATGGAATCACTTTCCCCCCTAATTTCCCTTCCATTGGGAATCACTTTCCTTTCCTCCTCAATTCCTTGGGCACCCAAACATAGGAAAGTAATCACTTTTCTTTCCCAACCGGGAGATTCCGCGAACCAAACGAGGCCTAAGTGTGAGCATTATTCGGTAACCGAACCAAACCCCCAAAAAATTATATATATACAGTTTCGATTCTAAAAATACTAAAAATGAAAACTCCGTTTGGTTCATTGTAATATAATCGCAATTACAATATAATCAAATTAAAAAAATTATTTTTTATTTGATTATATTACGATTACGATTGCATTACAGTGTACCAAACGAGACCTAATTTCGGTTCTAAATTTTGAATGATTTAAATTGTATATATTTTTTGACAGAGAAATTGTATATTTTTTTAAAACAATAATTCTATGCATGTCTTTAAAGTCAATTTTTGATAATTTATTAAAGCCATAATTTTAATTTGATATTCTTAACTATTTCAGTTTTTCAACTTCATAGTTTAAAAAATTTTACAATTTTTAAACTATAAATAGACCATAAATCTTCAATCTCAATCACACCAACACTTTCTTTCTTCTTACAATTTTTACAAGGAATCTAGTGTGAAGAGACAATTTATATCATTGATAATGATCAACTACCACAACAACCGCAAGATCAGCAACCGCAACCTGCACCACAATCTCAACACGCACCGCAAGAAATGCTTGAGTCAAAATCGAAAATTTAACATCATTTTAGCAGAGTTTAGAATGAGCATGCAAGTGACGGTACCGAAAGAAGATACTCTACTAAAGTTCTTGTTGTATGTTTGCATGATAGGAAACGATTAAAATGGGACCATAGTCATGGTATAGGGAAGCTATACAGACATTTAAAATTATGTATCAACATCTGGTAATCTTGTATTAGTCATTAATTTTTAAATTATGCAAATATTGTATTAGTCACTATTTTTAAATTATGCAAGTCTTGTATTAGTCATTCAATTATCTTGACATTAGTCATTAATTTTTATGTTCTAATTTTTTTTTGCAAATTTTTTTTTTAATGTTGTACATTAACTTTTACTTCCTAATTTTAAAATTTTCAAAACGTAAATGGTAGAAAGTAAAAAAAAAAGAAAAAGGTTTTTTTCCAAAAAATTTGGGCTGGCCTGGCCCAACGTTGAACCGGCCTGGCCCAGGCTCGGTTCAGCCCAGCTCGCCCAAACCGGGCCATGGGTCCGGGGTAGGCTCGGTTTTTCTTTTTGCGGGCCGATCCGGCTCGGTCCGCTGCTCAACCCGGACAAGTCCGACCCAGGCCCAGGCAAAATCGGTCAACACTGACCCACATGTTAAATTATTAACAATAAATACAAAATTGCCTAGGGATCATCATTGGACCTGAAATCCATGGACGCCCGAAAAGCCCGTCGGCCCGATGGACCAAAGCCTGATATAGCCCGACCATTAGGGTAGCCCCGTCCGATCCATATTAGTATAGGACAAGACTTGGGCTAAGCATCTGTTCGTCCGAGTCCGGACCGAGGTCCAACCGATACAAGCCCACCCGAATTTAAATTTTTTGTTAGGTACCCTGTGTCATTAATGTCACCTTCCTACAATTACTCCTAACCACTGTGTATAATTATCACACCCCGAGTCGACAAACCGTTCGTCCCCGGTAGTATTTGTAATGCCCGCTCCGCACGGTGCATTATGATGAGTCGTTGACTCGAAGAGTTGCGTTGACCCGATGAAGTTTTCGATGCTAATCGATGCAAGAGTTACGTTGGCCAAAGGTAAGCTTTGAGTCGATTGGAATCTATAAATCGCATCGATGCAAAGGATAAGTCCCATTTGAGCAAGTGCTGATTTTATACGCTGGACGATAAGAGGTCGATATTTTGCCTTATTCAGTAAAGTGTCCGCGAAACCAAATCGTGGCCTTGCAACGGATTGTGGCATGGGCACGGTAGGCCAAATTAATCGAGTAGTTCAAAGGAATGGCTAAGTCCGAGAGTTAGCTATGCAACCAAGTTATGGAATCGAGCCGCATCAGCTCGGCGAAACGACAAGGCGTACCGGCTTAAGGTGAGCGGGTTCTTGACTCTTTCTCCCTATTCCTTCACGTCTAATAAAATATATCCTTGCATGCGTAAGTTGCCATTATGTTAGCGAGCGTGGCTCGGCGATTAAGTGTCTTAGTATGTGTTGAACATTAAGGTAGAACATTGAACAATGAACAATTGAAGCGACGTACATCAAGTGTACGGGTCGCGGTAGGGCGGTGATGGTAGAATATTGAAAGACAATATCGAGATGTGCATCACATGCACGACTCCGAGAACATTGAACACTAGGCGTAGAATATTGATTATGGCGCTGAGAGTGCCCTCGTGCACGGAAGCTAGGAAATGACTAAGTAACTACGGAACTAGGCTATGTGAATAACTTATGAACGGAACGCGGTGGATATAAGTACGTGAAGTCTAAGTCGTTGTGCGTCGTGCGTCAATACGGATGTGTTGGGGCATAATGCCAATGGAACTTGAGATAGAGAGAACGAATTATGTGTACGGAACATGAATATGTTTATGGAGTATGAATATGTTGATGGAACGTGAGATTGGTTGGAAATGTATGACTTGTATGCTATGGCACGTATTGCATGGTCAATGGACTCGGATGGCCCGTGCACGGGTGCGGCTTCCCTCGGACGGTTACGACCGGGGCACCGGGACCATTCGGCTTAGGAAGGAATTATGTATGGTATTTATGGTGCACATCATTCGGACGGTTTACGACCGGCCAGTGTTGTGATAAGCTATGATATCAGTAAGTTTGGGATCCTTCGGATATTGGGCTAGCAACTCGTATCGAAGCGATCATAGACTTACACATAAGGATGCCAAGTCCATTATGGTGCGAAATACCGTGACCTTCATATAGATAGGGCCGATGGGCTGAGATTTGAGTTGGGTGCAGGCGCAGGACCTGCGACCCTTAGGCATTGTCTAAGTTTATGATTGGTTGGTTGCGTGAATTGTATGATTGCTTATGTTAAGTTCTAACCATTGCAGGCTAGGCAAAATGGGACGGAGATGCATACGATCACTATGTTTATGCTATATTATGTCTAATTGTATCTGCCGCAGAGACACGATATTGGACACATTTATGACAAGGTACTATGTTTAAGTATTGCCATGAAACTGATCCTAAGGCTAAATAGAAAGATCATAAATTAAGATACATGTTTCACTAAATATATTTAGTGTTTGGTTTGGGTGCGAGTGGGTCTTGATCAGTACGAAGCGAGGACGAAAGCACTAATCTTCCACTAGTTTTGTGCAGGTTCAGGTTATGATTGGCTCGGGGCGGGGCTTGGCTTGGACGTGCCGACGCATGGAGTTCTTAGCGTTCAAGAGGAGCTACCGCATAGGCGTCCGGACTTGCAACATGGAGATGTTCGGCCGAAGACTACTTGGTGGCTATAAAGAGACATAATGTATGGAACAATGTAATCCTTTGTGAGCTAGAGAGATCATGAGTGTTGTAGCCAATTGGCATATTAAGTTGGGCTATTTAGAGCCTTTGTAACCTTCGGTTCATTATGAATAAAAGAGATTCTTGTTGTATACTCTATTTTTCTTTCGCTGCTTATATTATCAAATTGAGATAGTTCTATGTGAATATGTTATCTTGTCTTGCACGAGCGCAACTCCAGGCTCGTGCGGCATCACGCCCCATTGGACGATGATTCGGGTGAAATCTAGCGAGGACGAGCGATTTCCCGGATCGGAGTGTAACAAGTTGGTATCAGAGCAGTTCCATCTTCTGGACCATGAATGAATCTCTTTGACCCTCAGTTGCTTCGCTATCGAAATCAGTTGACTCTAAGTTGTTTCCGCAACCGTATGGCTCATGGATCTGCTCGACGCTACATTGGATGTTCCATACAATAAGTCTATACTAAGTACGTGTGCCTGCCACAAGTATGTCGTGACTATTACGCTATCTCCGAGTGACATCGGAGAATGTTGTTTGCACGAAGTGCAACGAGTTATGGAATGTTGGTCGCACGAAGTGCAACGAATATGGTGATGTTGGTTGCATGATGTGCAATGATATACGTATTATTGATCGCACGAAGTGTGAGGAGTTATGTGTTTTTGGCCGCACGAAATGCGAAGAGATATGTGTTATTGGTTGCACGAAGTACAACGAGTCGATATGTGAGGCAATGCATGTTATGTGGCTATGTGATTGGCTATGTATTGTTGGTTGCATGGAGTGCAGCAAGTCGTAAGGCGTTCGTTGTTGGTGCAACGAGTCAATATGGTATGATGCATGTTGTATGGCTATGCGGATGGATAGCGATATATTGCACGAGATTGAGTAATGACCTTAAGTATCGAGAATGAATCGTTGCACGAGTTGCAACGAGTAAGATTTGGAAAAATTGCGAATGCGATAGTAACGAGTCGAGTTGGTCGCTAAGTCGAGTTCGAGTAGACAAACGTGTATGTTGGCCGAATGTCGCGTTGAGCTTTGAATAAATGAATGTTACGTGTGTGATCAATATGATCGCCAAGGTACGGTTAGATTGAATGTATGTTGAACTTGGACGAACGACTACTATGTTGGTTCAGTTGTTGTGCCAAACTCGAGTAAGAAGAACGCTAGAGCTGGGATCGAGAAGGATCGCCACACGGGATATTTGATTTGAGAATGGATGTCGGACCTATACGGAGTGTGATGTCGAGTAATGACTCGATTTCGAGTGGTATATGCAATACCACTTGTGCGATCAGTATAGCGAAGTATTGTATCGATAACGATAGGCTCGATTTCTGAGTGGTATATGCAATACTACTTAGCGATAGCTATGTTAAGCCGTTTGGTGACTTGCGATAGATTGTGTCGAGACGATTGTGTCGATTACGATATGCTTGTCCCCAACGGACGGAGTAGTACCGAGGCTTGGGTAGGAATGACTTGATAGAAGTCGATGCAAGTATGCTTCGATGAATTGAGTTGAAAGATTATGTGCGAAGTCGTACTATGGATGATACGTCGGATGGAAAGTAGTTAAGTGTAAGTCGAACGATAGGCTGAGCATGGCAAGGGAATGTTACATTGAGAAAATAGTCGGCCAGTCGAATTTACATTGAGTTAGTACGAAGACATATTCAGAATGAGTCGAGTAGGTACGAGGAAATCGTGCGAACGAATTTGAGTTAGTGCGATGAGTCGGTAGCACGATTTGGAAGTACGTGCTAGGGATATGAGAATGGATATGTGAATTGGAAATTGTGTCACGATGATGGTAGTTAGTTACAACCGAATGGATCTTGATGTGTACGAGACTTGATTCGTATTCGAATTCAGATAATGACAGTGATTGCAATGAATTAGAGCTTATGAGAAAGGAAGAAGTTCAAGTTAGGCATATCGACGATGGTATTGAGGCGTATCAAAGACGATATACAATAACTCGGGGATACACTGATCGAATGAATGACAATTATGTCGAGCATTGTTATTGGATAAATAAGATGTAAGTTAAGTTGATGGCAGTTTGGATGTAACGATAGGAATAGTTGGAGAATTTGAGAGTGGATGGATATTACTTGGATACAAATGAGGGGATCTTGATTGCTTCGAGGATAACCACAACGTTGACATTCTTGTCTTATGCGAGTGCAACTCCAGCATCGCACATGCGTCACGCCAAATTAGGGCAATCATTCCGCGTGAGCGCTGGTATGGTGATTCATACAGCGGGGATGATCAAACTTACAAGGCATGGCAAATTGGATTTGACTTGTGGTTTGATGCGAAAGTTGTTCGAAGATGGATGAAAATAGGTAAACTCGGACCTAAGGGAGTAGATGTCATACGACTAGCAAGGGTAGTCAATGGTGATACATTAGTGATTCGAGTAGTAACGGCCATCAATTGCACGAGGGTAGATAAATTGTGGATTGGTAAATTATGTCGGATTGGACGAAGTCCCATAGGAATTGTCGGGAATTAAATTGGCTCCGCGATAGGATATAGCATGGTTCGTCGTAACTGTCCCTCGTAATGATCTTCAATTATCGAGCGTAGTTTCGGGGCAGATGACCCTATATGTAGTGCCCCGTCCCGCGAAGTCAATCGGAGGAATCGAAATACCGACGGCGTTCGATACTTAGCCTTACAACGGCGACTCGAAGACATCGCTCAGGTGGGATAGTTTCGGTGAACTTGCCTCATCTTAGCCTTCACTTAATAATTCGTGTGTTTTCAACTTGCACAAGTAGGCTGATATAAAAGCTACGAATGCACATAGCTAAGAGAATAATCCCGACCCGTCGAATTATGTTAGAACATGGAAAAAGGTCCCACGGTCTGCTTAGAAGTCGGCTCAGCGTGCTTTGAAAATGACACTCGGTCCTTCGTCCCGCAGCTTGGGAGAAGGAAAAGTTGGTATTCGACATAAACGATGAGTTAGCCTAAGGCATAGGCGTCGCCCGCGTAAATGCTCGTTAAAGCATGCACGTTTCCACTGCGCAAGGCTTCGCATAGCCTTGGCTCGTCCCTTGAGTTAAGTTATAGGCTTGAGTAAGTTAGGCAAGTTATACCGATCGACCTAAGTCATTCCAAGTGCTGTCCCATTCTTTCTGCGGTTGTCAAGTTAAATAGTCCCACGATCTCAAGTGCCGTCATATAACATATGACTTGGGTGATAGCGTCGCGTAGGACGTAAGTCAGTTAAAGGCACGAGCCACGGTTGGCACGATATAAAATTAGCCATGGTCCATGGCACTTAAGGAACACGTTTTGTTCAAGTTAAGTTGGAAGGCTACGTAGTAGTCGTTCCCTCGAGCTCAAAGAAGTTCGAGGCGGTCCCTCGGTTGGGAGCCTCGCGTTCCTCTCCGCGTCAAGGTGTTTCGAGGCGGTCCCTCGGTTGGGAGCCTCGCGTTCCTATCCACGTTAAGGTATTTCGAGGCGGTCCCTCGGTTGGGAGTCTCGCGTTCCTATCCACGATAAGGAGTATGAGACGGTGTAACACCCAATTTTCCAGATGAGGGTAATTTTGAAATTTTGTAATTATAATTATTATTTATTGATAATTATTTCATATTATGATTTTTGGTGATTTTTAATTATTTTAAAACTATTTAAAATTATGACTTGTGATTTTGACATTTTACTATTGTTTGGTTTTAATTTCGAGGAATTTGTCATCCCTAGTTTTTAGAAATATGGGTATTTTTGTCATTTTATATTTTTGAATATTTTTAAAATTTATTTTATTATTTATGATATTATTTTGGGGTTGAAATTTATTTTATTATTTATGATATTGTTTTGGGGTTATTTGAGTCAGGTTCGAATTTCAGCTCAATCCGACTTGAAACGGGGACCCGGGGGTAGTGTTTACTTTAGTGGACCCACACATTAGTTAGCCATAGCTCACATGATAGAAATATTTTAGTTAGAGGTTAGACTAATTATTATGGATAAGGTTAGTGTGATTAGAGACTTTAGAATGACTAATTTAGCCCCAACCAATTAGCCCTTTCCTAATGCTAATAGAATAGGTTAGTGGGGACATTTTGGACCTTACCATAATAGGACAAATAGCCCCATATGGCCAGCCACTTTGGGAGAGGATGGGCTCAAGTTCATTTCATTATTCTCATCCACACTCTCTCTCTCTTGTTCTTCCCCAAATTCCTAGAGAACAATCCCTAGCAATTTCTCCACCAAATCCTTCCATTTTGCCACCAAATCTTCTTCTTTCCTTCTCCATTCTAGCCAAGGAGGAAGCTACCCAAGTTTGGAAGGATTCGGAGCTCGTTCGTGTCCTTTTGGAATCTCTACGTGTCGGTGTCGCTCCGGGAAGGCTTTTCTTCGATTCGATCTACCGGAAGGTATAAATCCCTTCTTCTTTTCATTTTCTCATGCATATGGGTCTATTTTGAACCCATAGGAATGACCCCCATGGTTGTATCTCCATTTGTGTCTATTTCGTGTCCATTTGGAGGTCATAGGAGTGTCCTTTGTGTTGTGGTTGTGTCCATGTAGGAAAACCCCAAATTTGAACACACTATGTGTCGTTGTTATGTATGAATGAATTATTACATGTTTAATCTCATATTTTTGTATTGGAGATGTGTTCTATAGTGTCTCATATATATATTAGTGTAGAGAGTGAGTTCTTGATATATTATGTTATATACTTGTGTTCTTTTGTCTCAAACTACCCAAATTCGTAATAATTTTTATCCACATTTTTAGTAGTAATAGCAACTTAGAAATGTCATAACTTTTAGCTTAAAACTCCGATTTATCTCCCATTTTTTTAAAAGAACCGTATCGAAGTTAGCTTTCCAAATATATATTTTAATAAGCCAAATTCTTTCTGTAACTTTCTGTAGAATTATTTGAGTGTCAGCTATACGAAAGACGAACGCGTTTCGGTATTTTCGCGATTTCGGGAGCTTCCGGACACGAAAATGCGATCCGTTTGAAGTTTCGGAAAGCTAACATGAAGTACTACAACATACTTTAATCGTAGAATTTAGTGAATGTCCAATTGGTACAGTATTGGTTTTAAGTAAAAGAGTGACTATACGATATATGCATTTTGTGTAACCTATGAGCCTATGTAGTATGGATATTAAATGAATATAGAGTATGTAATGCATGATATGTTAGATAAATAAAATGATATATATATGATATATATCCTATTTACATTAATGTATATATATGGTTGAATGCAAGCATGTAGGAATGCAATTAATGTAATATATGTAAGCAATGCATAAATACATGAATGAAAGAATGATATACAATGCATGCATGAAAGTATATAATGAATGCTAGATATAAATGTAAGGTATATATGTAATGATAGATATGAATGCATAATGTATAAATATTGTAAATGCAATATTAGATTTCATATGTAGACATAGAACCAATGCATAGCTGATATTTAGATTGAATGTTAGTTCATTTTAGGTTGTTCGAACACTGAACTGTCCATGTAAGCATATATACCTTCCTTTTCCTATTGCCAAGCCAATTTTAGTTTTCAATATAGTGGAATGTCTATGAATGTAATGTTAACCTTCAATCCCTTAATTCGAAATGTTAGTTAATTTCAGTATTAGATAATGTATGAGCTGCATGCATATGGGATGTTGGCTTAATGGCAGATTTCAGATAACATGGTTCATTTTATGTGGTTAGTTACACCAGTTTATGAGATAGCTCACTTTAGTTTATATGTAAATGTGGAACTAAACTGAGAATGAACTTCACCCTCTGCACAAGGACACCCCACTCTATATCAACCACCATGCCATGTAACCCTTCTCTAAATGATTGTTATAATATATATAGATTTATGTAAAGTATAGATGCATGTTAGTTATAACTTAAATAGTCTCTACTCTAATGTATATAGATGTATACTTGTAGCCATGCATGTTAAGTATAATACATGTGTAATGTAGATGGGTTAGCTTTGTGCCATGTGTAGTATAAACTCATAACTAGTGTTGATTTCTCTTTTCATGTACACCTCCATGTTCACACACACACACACAGCTTTACATGTTAGTTCTTTTCTCTTATATATATATATATATATATATATATATATATATAATGTTGAATATGCATGAATGTGATGTATCTTGATATGTGACTTGTGTTGGCTTGTATAGCCTTGGATTTGTATGGTGTGTACTAGCTAGGGTAGACTGGTTAGGCCTAGTGAGACTTCATTGAGTCTATGTTGACCCAGTTGACCTAGCTTTGACTAGATAGTTGACTAGAGTTGACCAAGTGTTGACTTTAGCCTAGTTTGACCTAGACAGCATGTAGATGCATTGTAGCAGTCTATTTCCTTATTTTAGACATGTTGTAACTTGTGTTGCTCTGATTAGGAGACATACACCTCTCCTCAGGCAGTACATTTACTTCAGACATTCAGATACGAGACGAGTACATTCTCTGACCGTTTCATACTTGCCTGGATTTATATTCTTGCTCTAGATTACTGTACTTGATGCTGACACGATTGTTATCACGGATTGGTACTATAAGGATCTTCTTTTGGGATGTTATCCCCTTGTATTCACTAGATACATATTGTGATGTGCGTTTCACTTCCATATTGTATTTACTGAATACCTATATCCTTGTACACTCATTGTGCATATTGTACTCTCATTATCACATGAGTTCCAGGGATAGACCATTGTACACTATTGTATAACATTGTACAACTATTGTATAACATTGTACACCTATTGTATAATATTGTACATCCATTGTATAACATTGTACACTATTGTGCAAGATAACGTAGCTGGAGTGGATCCTTGTGTATTGATTGGGGAGGGGGAGTAGAATTGGTTATGTAATCAAATCCTATTGTACAAGATTGTATAACTATTATATATGTCTATTGTACACCCACGTACAATGGAGTTACCATTGCATTTTTCTAGACCGTTTACATAACCATATTGTACTCTAAATCACAGTAGGCTTACAGTTCTTACTTATCATATTTAGATATTTTATGTTATCAAATCTCTACTGTTTTTCATACACTTCTTTCTTTCAGCGTTTTATGTACCTTACTCTATTGCATGCTTTATATTTTCTAACATGATATGAACTGCGTGAGATGTTTTGTGCTCGCTCCCGTCCTAACTGGACCTGTTGAAAATTTTACAGAGGATGATGAGGAACCCTGCACCCTTACTTGGAGTTTGCCTAGTTGACACTCGCGACCTGGACCCCTGGGGAGGTTCAGGCAGCTGCTCAGGATGATACCTTGTATAGTGTAGATAGCTTAGACTGTTCATTCTTTTCATGCTTAGCTGTTGTCTTTATTTTCAGAGTTGTATATTTTAGAGATGATGAGACTTGTATTCCATTTCTGCTGTACCTCAGTTGAGGATTTCTTATCTATTTCCATCGTGCTACATTCTACCTTAGATTGTGATTGAGTTGTACCTCGGTGTTGGCCTCCTTCTGGAGAATATATTTCATGTTATGTAGTTATATTTCATGACCTAGAACATCGTTCTACCACCGACACTGCGGCGTAGGCTGGGCGTTGTTACGTTCTCGTACCCTCACGGTGGGTGCAGGTCGTGACAGACGGTCCCTCGGTTGGGAGTCTCACGATTCCGATGTACGTTACGCAAAGTACGGTTCAGAGCACATGTTGCTAAGTAATGTTTCCGTCGTACCAACAAATTAGGCCATGCATTTACGTGAGTCTAGTTGTCTCGTAGGTGCGTGGTCATTGGACACCTTGTCGACAAGGATTTCTGCCTAGACTGGTTATACGCCGGGGCACCGGGCCCAGTCATCCTAGGGGGTAGACGTTATAGCAGCGCATGCTTTTATTGCGTGGGTAGTCGGGGGCTTTCAACGGGGCTCGCTACCTGCGCTGAAGGACCCGCCGCCTACCCGAGCTATGTCCACGTTGGCTTGTCATGCCAGTGGCCTTTCATATAGATTATTGGCGTGCTAAGCGGCGAATCCGCATGCACGGTGTCGGTCATAACAAAGGAAGTGTAAGCACGGTATGCGTTAAATGATGAAATGTGTGCTCGGTTGCACCCAAAGTGTTATAAAGCCTACGATTCGGCTATACGTAAAGACACGTGCTTCGGCACGAGATATGGCGTCGTACTTGAGTTCTCAACACCGGTTCCACAAGTGTGGTTAGTCGTTGCGCGTTAAGTCGAGAAGGGCCGTAAGGCGAGTTTGGATAAGTCAGGTTATGCTACGAGGCACTACCTCGGTGATACTAAAGCACGAACCGAGTTCATTGCACGACCGAGTCGTTACGTCCCAGAGTATGGCACGAAAGGCAAGTACGAGGCAATAAGTTGACGTTATGGGAACGAGAAGGTCTCGGATAAAGTATGAGTACGTTATTAGTACAAAGGCACGGTGGCGGTCTAGAGACATAAAATAGACCAAGGCGTCGGTCCTAAAATCGATCCTAAGGCAAGACTAGAAAGACAATCGTAAAGGGGCTTATATTGCACAAAGTAAATAAAACGTGTTAGTTTTGTATGGGTGGGCGAGGAGCTCACTCCACCAGTACAGTTGAGTACTGACACCCATACATTTTCCATGTGCAGGCACAGGTAGAAGCTCGTGGCGCGGAGCTCGCTTGGATGCGTCGAGGCACGGAGTTCCTTGGCGATTCGAAGCGTGCGGCCGCATAGAATCGAAGACTTATACGAGACATAATGTATGGACATCACCTTCCGAAGTTTTTGCTGGATTCAAGTATTGTATCGAGAGATGAGAGAGAGCAGAGTGACTTGTAATGTGAGACGAGTGAATTTGAGTGATTGTAATCTCGGCCTTGCACCCCCAATGTAACCGTTGTTTCGATATCAATAAAGAGCTTCTTTTGAATGACTTGTGTTTCGTTCTTAACTTCCGTTGCTAGTATTCAATGTCTCTGTTTGGGACTTCTGTGCGACGACCCCGTCGCAGCCGTTGTAATCGGCCGTTATGGAATCCGTCTTGCACGAGCGCAATCTAGGCTCGTACGACATCACGCCTTAGCGAGGACGATCGCTCCTACGGGAGCGGAGCGTGATATAATGGTATCAGAGCACGGCTTTACGTCCTTGGACTATCGATTGAATTCTTTAGCTCTGATGTTTTCGCGAACTCTGAATGTTGCTTCCGCAAAGTTGATATCGTTGGTGCGCTCTCTCTCGATTATCCCACGGGATGTCCATACAATAAGTCTAATATTTTCAAAACCTCGTACAAGCGTTCCATCGAATGCATCGGTAGGCCATCGTCGGATACGTTGGTTGGCCTTTGGGCCGAACGGTGCCGACCTTGAGTTACGTGCTAAAAATTAGCAAACGCGTTGCATGCTTGAAAGACCTTACACAAACAATAGCGAATGAGCACACGAGACCGAAGTATAGTTCGAACGGGATGGTTATGCACACAGCCTTTGGCTAAGTTGTGCCGATTATCGCGCACCTCGACCTTTTGGTGTAAACGAGTTGCGAGCGATATCAAGTATCGCTCGGTCGAGAACGAGGAACGCTATCGAACTAATGCTTAGGTGTACACGGAAGATTGTTTTGGATTTTGAGGAATAGTGCGAATGACTTAGTGCGTCGATGCGACGTGAACGATTACGTTAGGGATTTGTCGAACGAACCCGAAATATATCTTAGCGAATAACGCGAACGTGATTTGGATTAGATTGGATGACTCGAATTTCGAGTGGTGTATGGTCCATCTTGGAAATCATACTAGCAAAAGATTGAGGATTGCACGAGTATGAAACGCAAAAACGATTGAGTAGGTAAAATCGAATCGAGGAAATTCATACGGATAGTATACAAAAAGTTAGCACGACAGGTAGATAGCGTGCACGAAAGGTTTGACTTTGAAGTTATGCAAACAACTCTGAAGATTGAAATCGATGTGCTCGATGGTTTGAGTTGCATGGAATGATACGAATTGAGGAAATACGTAGTCGATGACTTAAGATAGACGGATGAACGATACGTGATTTTGGATTTGAACGAATTGATCTTATAAACGATTCGAGGGAAAATGATCGAACTTGAAATTGAATGTCGAAGAGATTATCCAGTCAGACGATAGCATCATTCGCACGACTCAGAATTCGTTGCAAACGAAGATCGTCAGGTTACGTATATCGTCGATGATATTGAGGCGTATCAAAGACGATATGCGATAACTCGGGGGTAACCTGACACGATGAATGACGATCGTACAAGTGTTATCGTTCTGATGGATGCAATACTTAGGATCTTGATTGAGATGAATGTTGGGTGAAAGAATTCGTGTTTCGATGGTTGCATTGATAACCACAACGTCGACGGTCTTGTCTTGCGCGAGCGCAACTCTAGCCTCACACATGCGTTGCGTCGGATTTGGGACGATCGTTCCACGTGAGCGCTGACATAGTGATTCATGTCGCGGGAATGATCGAACTCAGAAAATCAGGACGCGGCAACTTTGATTGTCCTGACTTGTCGGTTTGATGCGAAGGAAAATTTGAGGATGTTAGGACTTATGATTGACGAATGAATGAAACTTGAGGATTGAGTAGGTCCAATCTGCGCATCGAGAATGAATTTGTATAGACACAAAACAAGAGTTACGCCCCGATGAGAATGATTATTCCGCGGGAGCGCTGCATGGTGATTTTATGCCCACCGTGGATAATCGGACTCGCGTGAGATCGGAGCGTGGCATATTGTTAAGTCAGACGACCTTGTTGTCACAACCCGCACCCTAGGGTAAGGGCACGAGAACGTAACAACGCCCAGCCTACGCCGCAGTGTCGGCGGTAGAACGCTGTCCTAGGTCTCATGCATCTAGCAGTATAAGGATAAACAGTTTATACTCCCCGAATGGGGGTGACATAGCAGATACAGTCTCAATCACATCTAAGGTAGAGCATGATAAAGATAGATAAAACATGAAATCCAAAAGAGATACAACAGAGAAAAATCTAAGTGTCTAAAATACACAAACCCAGAAATACATCTCAAATCTCAAAATACAGTAATCCATAAAATAATACAACTCCAGACAATGGAAATAACTATCTAAACAACCTCTACTGTGTCTCCTCTAGGCTAGCAGGCAATCCCAGGCTATCTGTAAAATTTATCAACAGGTCCAGTCAGGACAGGAGCGAGCACAATACATCTCAACAGTTCATAGCAGGTTAGAAAATATAATCATGCAGTAAAGTAAGATACATGTACTGAAAGAAATACAGTATGTAAACAGAGAGAGAGAGCTGTAATAGAAATATCTACTATAAATAAAGACTAACAGTGGCTAGTGAGTCAGAGTACAATATAGACATATAAATGGCATAGGAGATTCTGATGCTACATTATGGAAGAGATTCTGATGCTACACTACTTGGATAGTATTCACATGTCTATTTCTACTCCCCCGTACCCCCAATCAATACACAAGGATCCAACCAGGTTATGTTATTGTCACAACCCGCTACCCAAATTGTTGGGCCAGGCCGAGTCATGCCCAGCCTACGTTGAGATAAAACGTAGTAAGCTGTTCTAAAGACAACATGATAAGACTAAATGTGCTAACAGTTCTATAAGTGAAGAAGAATCATAAATGCTCCAAACACAAAAGTTGTCGTATATAGTAAAATGTCCAAGTACAAGTGAACTGAAATGTAAAACTGGATACATGTCCAGTTACAAAATATATAGTCTAATACATGACTATTCCCAAAAGACTAAAAATACAAAAGACAACTAGGCGAGGTTCCCTGCAGGAACATCCTCGTAAAGCAAAGTCGGATCCTCGGCAGTAACTCCATAATAGGTGTCGCAGAGTAACTCCTCCTCAGTAAGGATACCTACAACGTTATCCTGTCAGGACGGGAGCAAGTACTGAATCTAGCAAACTAGTATATGAAACATGTAAATGAACATAAGAGGAAATAACTGGAAACATGGCATCACACAATCTATCATGGCAAGGATACATATGTCATAGAGACAAATGTACATGTAGTATTTTAAAATTGTAGCATGTACGTGATCGGTCAATAGATGTACAGTGTACTGTGGTACATGTAAATAAAATGTACATACGTACAAGTCAACAGGCATAGGTGTACATCCGTACAGAAATGCGGGATAATGGCCTACGGCAAGGTATGCATATAAAATGCGACCTCGCTCGCTACTATAGGGGGTTCATGATCACGTACTCTACCATCAGTTTCCCCATAACCCATATCCTAATCATGTGAGAGATACATAAAGACTGTTCTAAGCATGGTAGAAATAGAAAGTACAACATGTAGAGATCTAACTTGCTACCCCAAGGATCAGCATTTAACATGGTAGGGTTTGCAGTTCATTTATGTGACAATATGTAAAGTTCGTAGAAAGTACTTGCCTCTAGCAAAGCAAAACAAAACAAGCTGCGATAACAGTGCTATGGATGTCCGGTAACTCGTCATTGTATAAATAAATACAATAACTTAGTTTTTACACTAAGCTAAAATGCTAAGACACTAACAGGTGCGACACGACTTGTGACTGGGCACCTAGCCAAAATAATGACTTTGGCATAGGAGACCAATGTGGGGTGACACACTACTTTAACTAACTTTCTAGGGTCTTTACACTAGTGAGGGGTGGGGTTCAACACGGCTAAAACTCAAAATAACACAAAAAGCTACAAGTCGTAATTAATCAATAAATAAATCAAATAATCATTGTGTTCTAACAATTTTAGAGATAGACAAAAAGCCTAGTTTTTCTTAAAGTAAAGTATCAAAGTGATCCTTGTTAATCATAAAAATTTATTATAATTTTCCTGGAATTTATTAACCAGTACAAGTATTTTATAAAAATCAGCTTTCCTAAGTATAAAAAAAATGAGTTTTGGTTTCATATGCCAAACTTGTGGCAAAACAGGAAATTAAATACTACAAAAATTATACTAAATTAGCTAAAGTAACATAGTATCTAAATACAATTTTTTCAAAATTTTAACAGTACTCTAAGTATTTTTAGAAATCCAAAAACAACATTGCACATAATTGAAATTAAATAATTAATTATCTGCGTATTTTGTCCATGTATATAATTTGCACCAAAGTTCAAATACAGGACCCAAGGCCATGAATCAAGTCCAATATGACTTGTACAGTTCTTGAATGTGTGAAAACACATTTGGGCCCAAAAACCCATGCTAGGCTTGGACACCAAATGGTTGCAGTAATTTAAATACACTAAAATACAGTTTGTTAAAAAGTGCAAAATAAATATTAATATTTTAATAAGGCAAAATTATGCATAGTGAAAATATACATACATATGTTTAAAAGTACATATATCTATGTATAAGGAAAATACTTAATTTATAAAGCATATATATATATATATATATATATATATATATATATATATATATATATATATATATATATATATATATATATATATATATATATATATACACACACAAATATATATATATATATATATATATATATATATATATATATATATATATATATATATATATTTGTGTGTGTATATATATATATATATATATATATATATATATATATATATATATAAGGAAACACTTAATTATAAAGTGTAAATAATATAATATGTATACACATGAAAATATATACATATAGACATATATGTATATATATACAAATATATATATATATATATATATATATATATATATATATATATATATATATATATATATATATATATATATATATATATATATATATATATATATATATATAATTTACTAACTATAAAAATATACACACAAGAAAATATATACATATATACATATATGTACATAAATACATATATATATACATACATACATATATTTTATAATAAAGTACTAAAATGAAGTATATATATATATATATATATATATATATATATATATATATATATATATATATATATATATATATATATATTTATATATGTATTTGTATATATACATACTATTTTATGTATATATATATGTTGTTATATATAAATATATATATATATATATATATATATATATATATATATATATATATATATATATATATATATATATATATAACAAAAAGAAAAAGAAAAAAAAGAAAAGAAAAAGAAATAGGAAAACAACACAGGGGCTCGAACCCGGCCCACTGTGCGCGCAGGGGGGGGCGCTAACACTGCAGCCGCTGGCCAGTGGGCCAACTTGGCCTGAGTGTTAGGATTAGGACTTAGTTAATTTTATTTAGGTTTGAATGGTTTATATAATAAAAAAATAATAATAATGATCCTGTGTCCTGACAGTTAGGGACACAGGTGTTTTGTATCCTCACTCAGCACGATACGTACGACACGAGTTTCACGTGTCCAGGCCTACGCTCGTGTTCGCCAGGACACGACGAACATTATAGACCCAATACGAGACACGCACGACACAAAAAAATACTGCCACTCACGTGTCCGGTCGGTTGATGGGGGTTTCGGGGGTCGTGGACGGCGGAGGAGGCATCGGCGAGGCGGCGCTCGGGTGGCGCTGGGGTCGTCTCGTCGCGGTGAACCCTTTGGTGGTGGTGGTAGGGGGTGGCGTTCGTCGTAGGGGCGGCGCTGGGGTTTAGCCGGAGTTAGGGTTCCGGTGGGAGAAAGGTGGAGGAGACGGTGGCGTGGGCGGTCGTGGTGGGGTTTTCGGGTTAGGATTTTGGTCAGGGAAGAGAGGGGGTCATTTTATAGGGGTGAGAGGCGGTCGGGCTGGCCGAAAATGGCGGGGGCAGCGTCGGTCGTCGGTCGTCGGTCAGTCGGGATAGGGATGGGTTAGGTTTTGGGTTTCACAAAACAAACCCTAGAGTTTAGGAATTTGCAAACCAGTCCCTAAGGCCACTAAATGCAAATAGTAATTTGCATTCCGCAACTTAAAACAATTCAATAATTGCAAAATAATATATTAACAATTTAATAAATTGCATACTGATATAAAAACAATCCTAAAAATTACAGAATGATATTAAAATATTTTAGAGAATTACAAATTAATATTTTAGTATTAAAACCCATTTAAAATTTTTTTAAAAACAGAAAATTTACTATAGCGATAATAATTTAATGAATATTAGTTTAGACGATAGAAGTTTAAGAAATTTTGTAAAACAATACAATCCGACAGTCAGTCTGTCGGAAATTGAGCATGCTCAATTTTCGACAGACAGTATGTCGGAAAATGAGCATTTGCTCAATTTCCGACATACCATTTGGCTGAAATCAAAGAAGCAACGGTTTGGGTGGGTTGGGTTGAAAGAAAGGGGTTGGGTGGGTGAGTTGGATTGGTTTGGTTTTTTTAATGGTTTAATTGAATATGGTTTTTTTATGGTTTAATTGAATATGGTTTTTTATGTTTTTTTTTATGGTGGGTGAGATGGGTTGGGTTGATTGTTGGTTTTTTAAGGTTTGGTTTTTTTTGGTTGGGTTAAGATGGGTTATTTTTTGTTGGGTTTGTAACGTTACAATTTGCAACGTTAGGATTCTAACGTTACAATTCCAACGTTCTAATTCCAACGGCTATATAGCATCTATAAGTATCAAACCACTTCATAACAATTTTCTCATTCACTTCACAGCACCCACTTCACAGCACCTCTCCCATTCAGCCATTCAGTAAGAAGTTTGTCAAGTATTTCGTTGAAAGCCGAAGCTTCTCTCTTCCAAGTTCATCTTATTGTCAACATGGATGGAAATCTGACAATCCTATGCTCGCTTGGAGGTGTACTAAATGGGTTAGCGTATCAAGGGGGTTTAACCCAAATTCTTTTAGTTGATCAAAATATTTCGTTTCTTAGTTTACATAATCTAATTATTGATCAATATTCTATCGACTACGAATTTATATTAGTACATATTTTCGTATCTAATTGTATAAATGTGGATAGTGAAGATGCATGGAAATTTATTCTTCAAGTGAATGCACAATCACCGTATATTAATATCTATGTCACTCCGCCTCCATCTATGAATGTAAGTAATATACCTGCTTGTAATACTTTTAACGCTGGTCCTAGTTCTTCTCATCAAGTTATTCCATTTACTGAAGAAGAACATGTAGTAGATGATGTTAATAACGATGACGAAAATAGTGATGATTTAATTGAAAATTTAGATGATGAATTTGATGATTCTGTTGATAGCCTTAGCACTCCTGAATTATTTATTGGAAAACAATTTGAGAATCGTTCTAAATTTAGAAGTTTTATTAGTGATCTAGCAATTAGACGTAATTTTACTTGTTCAGCTACTTTAAATAATGCTACTGGAATTATATATAAATGTAATAGTTCAAATTGTCATTGGAGGGTATACGCTAAAGCCATAGGTAGAGGCGAAAGATTTTCTATTGCAACGCTAGAAAATATTCACTCTTGTTTAGTTGGACTTACAACTGGTTCTCATCCATTAGCTACCACTGTATGGGTTAAAAATCAGATTATTGATAAAATTCGAGATAATCAGTCGTATAGTCCGTCTTGTGTTGTAAAAGATATATTTAGGGAACATCGAATACATATTAAATATTGTAAGGCTTGGAAAGCTAGAGAACTTGCTCTATCCGAAATAAATGGTAGTTATATTGATGCATATAGTAGTCTCGAAGAGTATGGTCTTAGAATTATTGAGACAAATCCAGGTAGTCAATGTTTTATGAAAATTACAGAAAATAATAGGTTTGAAAGAATTTTTATTTGTTTCAAGGCATGCATTGATGGATTTCTAAGAGGATGCTTACCCGTGATTAGTATTGATGCAACTTTTCTTTCCTCTAAATATAGAGGTATTTTATTTATTGCTTGTGCTCATGATCCTAATTATCAACTATATCCTATTGCTTATGCTGTTGCTGAGAGTGAAAACACCGATTCTTGGAATTGGTTTTTAAACGGTTTAAGAATATCTTTTGAAAGATTTTTTGATGCCTGGAATACAATTTCTTTTATATCGGATAAACAGAAAGGATTGATAAATGCCATGCGTGCTATTTTTCCGGAATCGCCTCATTTTTTCTGTATTCAACATTTTAAAGCAAATTTGAAATCAATATGTAGATCAAAGCATTTTCAACGTAGCTTGGACTCTCTTGCAAGATGTTATAATGAAACAGATGCAAATAATTGCTTGGAGATGATTAAAGCTGAAAATGTTGATGTTTACAATTGGCTCGTTGGAGTAAATGATGAAAATCGTGTTTTCTCACACTGGATTACAGCGTATTCTCCTTGTCCAAGACTAGATATTAACACGTCAAATCTTGCCGAATCTTTCAATAACTGGATTAAAAATCTTCGAGATAAACCAATAACGACACTACTTGATGGTATTCGAGCCAAGATTATAACACTTCAGGACAAAAACAGACAACAAGCTGAAAATCTTGAAACAAATTTTTGTCCAAAGATGTTAAAAACGATGGCTCGTATCACAAAAGAAATCCATCAGCTGGAAATATTACGGATAGTGGGTCATTTGTTTGAGATATTAGATCGTCAAACAAATAGAACATATGTTGTTCGTTTAAATGAAAACTATTGTTCATGTTTAAAGTGGTATCATACTTTTCTTCCTTGTGTACATGCATGTTATGCTTGTAATTGTTGCAATATCAGGATTGAGCATTACTATCCAGCTATATTTTCAAAGGAAGCATTAAAAAGTGTCTACGAGCCGCACTTGGAGCCAATTCCAGTCCCTTACAACATTCAAAGTGCATTGGTTAGAGGCGACATTGGAGTACCAGATGTACGACGCAAAGCCGGAAGACCGAAGAAGAACCGTACTATGGCGAAGGATCAATCTTCAAGAGATCTCCGATGCAGTAATTGCAATGGTTTAGGACACAATAGAAGGAGTTGTAGAAATCAACCAAGAGAATGAATAGGCAACATCATGTGAAGTATATGTAATAGTTTGTAAAAGAAAGGTGACGTTTATATAAATGAAAATAAAACATCATACAAGTTCAAATTTTACATCTATCTTCCTTGTCTGTCCAATTCCCAATAGTCTGGACGATCAACTTCTCTGAGATTGAGTCGGGCTCTCCTCCGCATCGTATCCTCCTGGGACGCATCACCACCTTCGTCTTGCGTGGGTGCTGGTGCTGGTGCCGATGGAGTTGTTAGTATCTGTGTATAATAATCTCTATCCAAACTATAGCCTTGGAACCAATCTGTCACCCCCGGCCAATGCGAAGTCCCCTGAGAAGTCTCTTGGCCAGCCCCCTGGGAAGAACTCTGGCCAGCCCACTGCGAAGTCCCCTGTCCAGCTCACTGGGAAGTACCCTGTCCAGCCCACTGGGAAGAACCCTGGCCGGCCCACTGCGAAAAACTATGGCCAGCCTACTGGGAAGAACCCTGGCCGGCCCACTGCGAAAAACCCTGGCCAGCCCACTGCGAAGTCTCCTGTCCAGGCCCCTGGAAAGAACCCTGGCCAGCCCACTGGTCGGCAGCTTGCTGAGGCGGGATCTCGTCAGCTTGCTGAGGCGGACTATCGGGCAACGGCTGGGTGATATAGGGCCTAACCCTGCGGGGAAGTGGTTGACGTTGGCTAATAATGCCTACAGGATAATCTGGCAGAATATGTAGCGAAGGGTTCGGAGGCTCCGGATCCGCTTTCACCCAATCCAGAAAGTTTCTTACTGTCGTTCTCAAGACTTCAGGATCTGGGTTATCATATGCTTGCTCCAAAGCTGGAGCCTAAAATAATAACACTTTATTTTAGTTCTAAGAGGATGCTAGAACATTGTAATCTAAAATATTGTAAACTAAAAATAATTACTTACATCAGTTCTTATTATATGATCATAAAATCCACGTAGACTAGAATCATCTACAGCTCTATGCTCGAAGCGAGGCTCCTGATATATGTAGTGTCTGTTGCTAATAACTGGAGATCCCCACCAAGATCTAAATGCAAAATCCCCGTATACTGTTGCATATACGAAATATGTGAGATGTTATGAGAAAAATGCGACAAAAATATTAACTTCAAAATGACTTACAGTCCTCCATAGTAGCTATGTTGTGAGACAAATGTGAGATATTATGCGTCTCTAGTCTGGAATTCCAAGCAGGAATTAATTTGCGGGCTCTGACGGTTGCACTTCCTCTACCACGATTGTAGTGCGGCGGATCTTCGGGTATATGTTGTTTCATACCGAATTGCCGCATAACCCGATCAGCTGGATGATACATTATGTCTCCATGGTATATTATGTAAAACCTATGGAGGCTTAATGCATATGATGTTTGTTCTATCTCAGAAGGATAAGGATTAACAGAATAATGTACCATTTGAACCTGTTTTTTGAATATGATTATAAGGAAATAAAACATAATATACTAAATAGATATAGAATGGTGACTTTTATTTATCTCTGAGATCTGTACTGAATCAAATTGGCCTCGGTATATCGGGGCAACCGAGTAAACACAATGTGCGGGATCTACCGCATCAGTATGCCACCGTAAAGCGCCCGTAAATACATGTGCGTCGCTACTGATTAAGGAAAGTGGCCTACCGATAGAAAAATGCTCGTAGGACCAAACCTAAAAAATATATAATATAAGTGTACAAATTTTAAATATATAACAAAATTTAAATATATACCAAATTCAAACCTGAATCAATGTAGCACATCCGTTCAAATTTTTCATCAATTTGTCCTTCGAATGGAACTGCACAAAGTCTGACATAGCACTATATAGATATGCCAGCATTGACGCTCCCCACGCATGACTCGTCGGTTCCGTCAGATCATTCAGAAATGATAGAAATCGTAAATTTACCATATCCGATGCGTCGGGAAACAAAAAAGCATTAATAAGGCCTAGCAAATAGGCTCTAGTGCATGCAATGATCTGAACAGAATATGAAAAATATTATATTAGCTGAACTAAATTGATATATAATTTACGTGCACAAATATTAACCACAAATGTAATACTTACCCGTTCCTCATCAACTGATATTTCTTGGTCACCAATACGATCTATGTGCATAAAATTCTGCCGGAGCCATGTATACGACACTAGACCTTTGCCTTTTAGTTTTGGTGCCTCCACACCTAGGTAGGTCGTGATCGCTGTCTCACCAGAAAATTGTTCATCAAATATTATAGGTTCACCTGTGATAGGTAGACCTAAAATATTTGCAACATCTTTAAGCACAATAGACATTTCTCCAAAAGGTAGCTGGAACGTATTTCGTCCGGGCCACCAGCGCTCCACTAGACTCAGAATCAGGTCTCTATCGTGACGTAGAAAACGTATCTGGTCAAGGTAATGAAAACCAAATACGTGCAATAAAGCTTCTTGGTCACTAGTCAATTTCCAGAAACCAAGTTGGCCCTCATATCGCCATGTATTGTGTTCTCGAAGCCGCACTTCCCTTTTATAATCACATAGCTATATATAAAACATACAAACTATATTATCACTAAACATATAAAATAAAAAATTTATTGACTACCACAATTTATTAAAAGTATATATACCTCTCCGCTAAAAATCAGACTACATATGTGCGACTTGCGTTGCTGCTTAATCAAATCTGTAGTTGGCCCCCCTGGTATATGACCATCGTTTTGGGTAGCCATCTGAAAAAAATTGGTTGTCAAAATGCATATTTAAGAATAGGATTGATTAGGGTTTGGGTTTATACGGGTAAGACTGTGGATTATATTAGGGTTTACTTCACGTGTTAGGGTTAGGGTTAGGGTTAGAAAAAGTGCTTGGATTAGGTTATGGTTTAATTTACGGGTTAAGGCTACGGTTAGGATTAGGGTTAGGAGATTAATGTTATTAGTGGAGTGATTATGATAAAAGTTAAGAGTGGGAGGGTTTGGATTTACATTATGGTAAGGGTTAAGGTTTAGTTTGGGGTTAGGGAGTCTACATTAGAGTCTACATTAGTCTTAAAGGTTAGTCTTAAAGGTTAGTCTTAAAGGTTAGAGTTTACATTAGTTGAAATTTAGATTAGGGTCTACATTAGGGTCTACATTAGAGTCTACATTAGTCTTAAAGGTTAGAGTTTAGATTTAGATTAGGGTCTACATTATAATAGAATTATAACAAAATATAGCAATAAGATTTGTATTAGAATTATAACATAACTAAGTTACCTTGAAACACAGGGTCTCCTCCTCCTTCTTCTTCTTCTTCTTCTTCTTCTTCTTCTTCTTCTTCTTCTTCTTCTTCTTCTTCTCGGATCTCTCTCTCTCTTCTGTGTTCTTCTTACTCCCTCTTCTCCTCTTCTTACTTTCTCTTCTGGTTTCTTACTTTCTCTTCTTTCAATTTTTTTTGTTTGATTCTCTCTGTCAACTTTCTTCTGCCAACTTTGTTTGCTTCTCTTTACATTATTCGAACCAACCCTATTCAATTCAAACCAACATACCCACCCACCCATATTAAATAAACCAACTAAAACCCAAACCCAACCGAATCAACGGCCGACGTGAACCAAACAAAGAATCCGACAGACGACGTGTCAGAAAATTGGACGCCGTCCAATTTCCGACACACGGTCTGTCGGAAATTGGACAATGTCCAATTTCCGACAGACGGTGTGTCGGAAATTGGACGGCGTCCAATTTTCCGACACGTCGTCTGTCGGATTCTTTCGTTTGTTTTGATTTTCCAAACTTTTATCGTTTTAGCAAATTTCAGTTAAATTTCTTACTGTACAGTAAATTTTCTGTTTTAAAAATTCTAGAAAAAATTCCTAAAAATCCTAATAATTATTTTAAGGCTATAAATGACATTAAAAATTAATTAACACTAATTTAACTAAAATTTGAAAAACATGGGCTTACAAGTCTTCCCTTTTTGAAAAATTTCGTCCTCGAAATTCACAAGGATTGAAGACCCTACAATATTCTAACATAGCAAGCAATGCAACAAAATGACTAAGGCTGCGATCGAAACTAACCTCTAAGGTATCAAGCGGGAACGGGCGGTTCCCTCGCAGCGGTTGGATCGAACAAGTAAGGGTATCTCTCCCTCATGTCCGACTCCCTCTCCCAAGTAGATTCACCTGGAGAGTGACAGCTCCAAGCTACTCGCACTAGGGGTATAACCTTGTTCCTCAGCCTCTTCTCTCTCCTGTCTAATATCTCCACTGGCTGCTCAAAAACTGTAAGGCTCGGTCCGACCTCCAACTCTCAATGATCTAGCACATGACTGGGGTCTGGAACATATCTCCTCAGCTGAGATACGTGAAAGACATCGTGAACTCCTGCTAGGTTGGGTGAAAGTGCAACCCTGTAAGCTATCTCTCCGATCCTACTAAGTATCTCGAATGGCCCGATGTATCTGGGGCTCAGCTTCCCTCCTCGTCCGAACCGGATCGTCCCTCTAGTAGGTGATATCTTCACTAGCACCATATCACCGTCTGCGAACTCCATCGGCCTGAGACTAGCATCAGTCCAGTATTTCTGCCTGTCCTGAGCTACTCTGAGCCTGTCTCTGATCATCCCGACTTTCTCTGCTGCATCCGTGATCATCTCTGGCCCAAGCATAACTCTGTCCCCAACAACATCCCAAAAGAGCGGTGTGCGGCATCGTCGTCCATAAAGCGCCTCGAAAGGAGACATACCGATACTGGCCTGGTAGCTGTTGTTGTATGAAAACTCTACCAAGTGCAGATGACTCTCCCATGATCCTCCGAAGTCCAGCACGCAGGTCCTCAGCATATCCTCCAGTGTCTGTATCGTCCTCTCGGACTGCCCATCTGTCTGCGGGTGGTTCGTCGTACTGAACTTGAGCCTACTGCCCAACTCCTCCAGCAAGCTCCTCCAGTAGTGGGATGTGAATCTGCTGTCTCTGTCCGACACGATGCTCACCGGTACTCCGTGTAGGCGAACTATCTGCTGCATGTATAGCTCTGCCAACTTCTCGGTGGAAAGCCCCACCTTGAAGGGTATGAAGTGCGCACACTTCATCAGCCTGTCCACGATGACCCAAATGGCATCCTTCCCTCCTTGGGAACGAGGAAGCCCTGAGACAAAGTCCATCGTAATATGTTCCTACTTCCACTCGGGAATGGGTAACGGCTGTAACAAACCAGCTGGCCTCTGGCGCTCCGCCTTGACCTGCTGGCAAACTAGGCATCTCGAGATAAAATGCGATACATCCCTCTTCATCCCGTGCCACCAAAGATGTTCCCGCAAGTCACGGTACATCTTGTTAGCACCAGGGTGAATAGAATATCTCGATCGGTGCGCCTCCTGCAAGACTGCCTCTACTAGCTCTCCCTTCGGTACGCACAATCGGCTGCCATGCCTCAAGGATCCATCCTCTGCTATAGTGAAGTCATCCAGCAATCCCGCTAAAGCCTGGGGTCGAAGTCTGCGAAGGCTCTTATCTGTAGATTGCGCCTCCCGGATCTGCTCCATCAAACCTGACTGAATGTCAAGCGCCATCATCTGTATCACTGATCCTGGCCGAACTAGCTCGATACCGAGCTTCTCCAGATCCTCCCGCAAATGCCGATCTATCATCAGGTACCATGCCATCGGATGCCTGCTCAGCGCATCCGCCACCACATTTGTCTTTCTGGGGTGATACTGTAAATCGATGTCGAAGTCCTTCATCAACTCCAACCATCGTCTTTGCCTCATGTTCAGCTTTTTCTGCGTGAACACATACTTCAAGCTTTTGTGGTCAGTAAAGATCTTCACACGCTCTCCGTATAAGTAATGTTTCCATAACTTAAGTGCAAAGATCACCGCAGCTAACTCTAGGTCATGGGTAGGATAATTTCTCTCATGAGTCCACAATTGCCTAGATGCATAAGCAATCACTTTTCCATGCTGCTGTAGGACACATCCTAGCCCTTTCCCAGAAGCATCACTGTAAATGGTGAAACCTCCAGAACCTGAAGGTAAAGTCAGAACTGGAGCGGTCGTCAGCCTCCTCTTCAGCTCCTCAAACGCTGTCTGGCAGTCCTCTGACCAGATGTACTCTGCGTCCTTCCGCGTCAGCTTCATTATGGGTTCAGCTATCCTAGCAAAGTCCTGGACGAACTTTCTATGATAGCCTGCTAAACCCAGAAAGCTCCTGATCTCTGAAACTGACGTCGGAGCCTTCCACGTCTCAACTGCAGCAATCTTCCTGGGATCCACTGAGATTCCATCTCCAGTGACTACATGCCCGAGAAACTCCACTCGGTCTAAAAAGAACTCGTACTTCGGCAATTTGGCAAACAATCTCTCCTGCCTCAGAATCCCCAAAACTATCCGCAAGTGCTCTGCATGCTCCTCTGGCATCTTCGAGTATATCAGGATGTCGTCGATAAACACTACGACGAACTTATCCAGATACTGGTGAAATATCTTATTCATCAAATTCATAAAGACAGCTGGCGCATTTGTGAGACCAAATGGCATCACCAGAAACTGGTACTGTCCGTACTTCGTGTTGAACGCCGTCTTCTGGATGTCTGCTGGCCTGACCTTCACCTGGTGGTACACGGATCTCAAGTCTATCCTGGAAAACACCTTCGCCCCGCTCAACTGGTCGAACAAATCATCTATCCTGGGCAAAGGATATTTGTTCTTGATGGTGATGGCATTCAAGGCCCGGTAGTCAATACACAACCGGACTGTACCATCCTTCTTAGGCACAAAGAGCACTGGTGCTCCCCATGGAGAAGCACTGGATCGAATAAAACCCTTTTTCAACAGGTCATCAATCTGCTCTTTCATCTCTATGGCCTCCTTGGAATTCACTCTATAGCAAGCCCGGGATACTGGTGATGAACTCGGTACTAAATCTATAGTGAACTCCACATCTCTGTCAGGCAGAAGTCCTGGAAGATCCTCTGGGAATACATCCATAAACTCCCTAATGATAGGGTGTGGCGGTGCTGCGTCCCCGACTGTCGTACAACAGTTCGGCTCTAGGCTGATCTTCGGCCCTGTCCTCCTGATACTGAATGGTGCTGTGCCTGGGGGACTGAACAAGATACTACACTTATGACAATCTATAGATGCATGGGCATAGCTAAGCCAGTCCATCCCCAATATGATATCATAACCGGGGAGTGGCATCACAAAGAATCGTCCCTCGAACTCTCTCCCGGCTATCATAATAGAGCATCTATAGCTAGCTCTAATAGGCACTGGTCCTCCTCCCGTCATTACTCTACTAATCTCCGCAGTAGGTGTAGATACTAAGTGATGTTCATGCATAAACTCTAATGACAGGAAGCTATGAGATGCACCAGAATCAAACAGGCATAGAGCTAGAAAAGTATGCAAATAAATATGACCTGTGATGACGTCAGCTAAGTAATCCGGCTCCGAAACTTGCTCCGGCTCCGGCTCGAGGGCTAGGCTATAAACCTTTCCCTGAGGTCCCTTCTGCTGCTGCAGATGCTGTCCAAACCTCTGCTGCTGAGTAGGAAGCGGTCCTCTAGGTCCCTTGGCTGCTGGACAGTTCCGAAGCTGATGGGTGGCAGACCCACAAACTAAACACTGCCCCAATCTCTTCCTGCAAATGGACCTGTCGTGCCCTGGTCTTCCGCAGAAAGAACATATAGCTCCCTGCTGCTGCTGCTGCTGGTGTCGGGGTCCTGGGGCTTTAACTGGCGGGGTCGGGTGATGTGATGTAGGGGAATGGTAAGTCTGCTGGGGCGGCATCGGTGCTCTCTGCTGGAAAGCCTGACACTTGGACGGTCCCTCATGATGTACAGAAGCCGGCCTCTTGCTAGACAGAAGACGCTCCTCAATGCTCCGGGCCAACTCTAGGCTCTGGTAGTAGTCAGTCGTACCGTTCGCCACTATAAGAATGCCAATGTCTGGAACTAGACCATGGCAAAACCTACTGGTCATCTCCTCTGGATCTGCAACCAGACTAGGAGCGAAATAGCTCAGACGACTAAACTCTGCCGCATAGTCATCAACAGAACGGTTTCCCTGCTGGATGTTCTGGAATCGTAGCCCCATGGCTACTCTAGTAGTGGTCGAGAAGAATTTCTTCTTGAACTGGGTCTTGAACTGGTCCCAAGTGGCTCTCCCTCTCGCAAACAATGACTCATTCCGGAACCAGACTCCTGCTAAGTCTATCAGCAGAAACCCTGCTGCCTCGACCTGGAGGTCATCCGACATCCTGACTCCTAGGAGCTTCCTCTCTACTGAATATAGCCAGTCATCTGCTACTACTATGCCCTCAGTCCCTAATAACTCCTTGGGATTCAGACCCATGAAGTCCTTGATCGTCCCCGCTCTCTGCCGTGGCTCTACATGTGGTGGAACCACGGGACGTCCCTCAGAACGCTCCATGCTCTGGCGGAGTAGGGTAGTCTGCTCCTGATGGGTTGTTAGGAACCCCTGAATCAGAGTGAGCAGCTGGTTCCCGTCGAGTGTGACGGAAGCCTGGGTGGGTATAGTGATAGGGGGTGGTGGAAGTATCGGGGCCTGCTGGGACTGGGATGTGGAAGGTGGTGGAGGCATCTGGGTCTGTAGATCTGTGGAGTGGGGGAATGTGGTAGGTGGAGGTGTATCAGTCGACTGGTCAGCTGACTGGATAAGGAGGGCCCCATTCTCGGGGGTAACATACTGGGATGAACGAGTAAGCACCATCTAAATTACACATAAAAAAAACTTATAAGGACTTGTTTAACGTAAGCAATCATATGCAAGGAAATCTAATTTATGATAGAAAACATGTGATGTATTTCCTATGTTGCAATCCTAGCATTCCTCTAGGTGTTCTAAGCGTCATTCCTAATGTTGTCTAATTACCTTAAGTTCCTAATTGCAGGCATGCTTGGTATAATAACGTAACCAAATAATTCAGTCAGGACCTGCATAGGCCACCACTAGAAACATGTCACGACTCGCTACCCAAATTGTTGGGCCAGGCCGAGTCATGTCCAGCCTACGTTGAGATAAAACGTAGTAAGCTGTTCTAAAGACAACAGGATAAAACTAAATGTGCTAACAGTTCTATAAGTAAAGAAGAATCATAAATGCTCCAAACACAAAAGTCATCGTATATAGTAAAATATCTAAGTACAAGTGAACTGAAATATAAAACTGGATACATGTCCAGTTACAAAATATATAGTCTAATACATGACTATTCCCAAAAGACTAAAAATACAAAAGACAACTAGGCGAGGTTCCCTACAGGAACATCCTCGTAAAGCAAAGTCGGGTCCTCGGCAGTAACTCCATAATAGGTGTCGCAGAGTAACTCCTCCTCAGTAAGGATACCTACAACGTTATCCTGTTAGGACGGGAGTAAGTACTAAATCTAGCAAACTAGCATATGAAACATGTAAATGAACATAAGAGGAAATAACTGGAAATATGGCATCACACAATCTATCATGGCAAGGATACATATGTCATAGAGACAGATGTACATGTAGTGTTTTAAAACTGTAGCATGTACGTGATCGGTCAATAGATGTACAGTGTACTGTGGTACATGTAAATAAAATGTACATACGTATAAGTCAACAGGCATAGGTGTACATCCGTACAGAAATGCGGGATAATGGCCTACGGCAAGGTATGCATATAAAATGCGACCTCGTTCGCTACTATAGGGGGGTCATGATCACGTACTCTACCATCAGTTTCCCCATAACCCATATCCTAATCATGTGAGAGATACATAAAGACTGTTCTAAGCATGGTAGAAATGGAAAGTATAACATGTAGAGATCTAACTTGCTACCCCAAGGATCAGCATTTAACATGGTGGGGTTTGCAGTTCATTTATGTGACAATATGTAAAGTTCGTAGAAAGTACTTGCCTCTAGCAAAGCAAAACAAAATAAGCTGCGATAACAGTGCTATGGATGTTCGGTAACTCGTCACTATAGAAATAAATACAATAACTTAGTTTTTACACTAAGCTAAAATGCTAAGACACTAACAGGTGCGACACGACTTGTGACTGGGCACCTAGCCAAAATGATGACTTTGGCATAGGAGACCAATGTGGGGTGACACACTACTTTAACTAACTTTCTAGGGTCTTTACACTAGTGAGGGGTGGGGTTCAACACGGCTAAAACTCAAAATAACACAAAAAGCTACAAGTCGTAATTAATCAATAAATAAATCAAATGATCATTGTGTTCTAACAATTTTAGAGATAGACAAAAAGCCTAGTTTTTATTAAAGTAAAGTATCAAAGTGATCCTTGTTAATCATAAAAAATTTATTATAATTTTCCTGGAATTTATTAACCAGTACAAGTATTTTATAAAAATCAGCTTTCCTAAGTATACAGAAAATGAGTTTTGGTTTCATATGCCAAACTAGTGGCAAAACAGTAAATTAAATACTACAAAAATTATACTAAATTAGCTAAAGTAACATAGTATCTAAATACTATTTTTCCAGAATTTTAACAGTACTCTAAGTATTTTTAGAAATCCAAAAACAGCATTGCACATAATTGAAATTAAATAATTAATTATCTGCGTATTTTGTCCATGTATATAATTTGAACCAAAGTTCAAATACAGGACCCAAGGCCATGAATCAAGTCCAATATGACTTGTACAGGTCTTGAATGTGTGAAAATATATTTGGGCCCAAAAACCCATGCTAGGCTTGGACACCAAATGGTTGCAGTAATTTAAATACACTAAAATACAGTTTGGTAAAAAGTACAAAATAAATATTAATATTTTAATAAGGCAAAATTATGCATAGTAAAAATATACATACATATGTTTAAAAGTACATATATCTATGTATAAGGAAAATACTTAATTTATAAAGCATATATATATATATATATATATATATATATATATATATATATATATATATATATATATATATATATATATATATATATATATATATATATATATATAAGGAAACACTTAATTATAAAGTGTAAATAATATAATATGTATACACATGAAAATATATACATATACACATATATGTATATATATACAAATATATATATATATAAAATTTACTAACTATAAAAATATACACACAAGAAAATATATACATATATACATATATGTACATAAATACATATATATACATACATACATACATACATACATATTATAATAAAGTACTAAAATGAAGTATATATATATATATATATATATATATATATATATATATATATATATATATATATATATATATATATATATATATATATATATATATATATAAAAATAGCATACATATATATACATAAAATAGTATGCATAATAATACATATATATATATATATATATATATATATATATATATATATATATATATATATATATATATATATATAACAAAAAGAAAAAGAAAAAAAAGAAAAGAAAAAGAAATAGGAAAACAACACAGGGGCTCGAACTCGGCCCACTGTGCGCGCAGGGGGGGCGCTAACACTGCAGCCGCTGGCCAGTGGGCCAACTTGGCCTGAGTGTTAGGATTAGGACTTAGTTAATTTTATTTAGGTTTGAATGGTTTATATAATAAAAAATAATAATAATAATAATGATCCTGTGTCCTGACAGTTAGGGACACAGGTGTCTTGAATCCTCACTCAGCACGATACGTACGACACGAGTTTCACGTGTCCAGGCCTACGCTCGTGTTCGCCAGGACACGGCGAACATTATAGACCCAACACGAGACACGCACGACACAAAGAAATACTACCACTCACGTGTCCGGTCGGTTGATGGGGGTTTCGGCGGTCGTGGACGGCGGAGGAGGCGTCGGCGAGGCGGCGCTCGGGTGGCGCTGGGGTCGTCTCGTCGCGGCGAACCCTTTGGTGGTGGTGGTAGGGGGTGGCGTTCGTCGTAGGGGCGGCGCTGGGGTTTAGCCGGAGTTAGGGTTCCGGTGGGGGAAAGGTGGAGGAGACGGTGGCGTGGGCGGTCGTGGTAGGGTTTTAGGGTTAGGGTTTTGGTCAGGGAAGAGAGGGGGTCATTTTATAGGGGTGAGAGGCGGTCGGACTGGCCGGAAATGGCGGGGCCAGCGTCGGTCGTCGGTCGTCGGTCAGTCGGGGCAGGGATGGGTTAGGTTTTGGGTTTCACAAAACAAACCCTAGAGTTTAGGAATTTGCAAACCAGTCCCTAAGGCCACTAAATGCAAATAGTAATTTGCATTCTGTAACTTAAAACAATTCAATAATTGCAAAATGATATATTAACAATTTAATAAATTGCATACTGATATAAAAACAATCCTAAAAATTACAGAATGATATTAAAATATTTTAGAGAATTACAAATTGATATTTTTAGTATTAAAACCCATTTAAAAATTATTTAAAAATTCTAGAAAAAATTCCTAAAAATCCTAATAATTATTTTAAGGCTATAAATGACATTAAAAATTAATTAACACTAATTTAACTAAAATTTGAAAAACAGGGGCTTACAGTTATGATTCCATGCAAGGCCCCCGAAGGGTGATACATGGATGTCCCATAAATGAGGATTCTAGGAGATTCTAGGAGATTCTAGGAGATTCTAGGATACCCAGTAAATGGGATAAGAGATTCTAGGAGACTCTGTGATCATAACAGTATATGTCACAAGTGATCAAAGAACCAGTAAAGCATAGTGATACGTCATGTAAGTGAAACGCACAGAACATGTAGTACCCGATGCTCCCTAAGGATAACATCTCAAGAAGGGATCCATATAGTACCAATCCGTGTGACCAACGTGACAGTATAAGTAAAGTAATTTAATGCAGGAAATAATTCTAAGCATGATATGAAATGATCAGAGAATGTACTCGCCTGATAACCTGAACAGCTGATAAGTATAGGGGGTCCAACTGAAGCCACATAGTCCTATTTAAAGCAACACAGGTTACAAGGTGTTCAAGTTGTAATAAATGAATCTCTATAATCAATCTACATTATCCTAGGTTCTTCTAAGTCAAAACAACTCTAGGTCGACTCCGGTCAATAATTTAGTCAAACTAGGTCAAGTGTTAACTTACAGTTGACTTTTGGTCAACTGGTCAACTCTGGTCAAACAGGGTAAATCTAGTCTAATTATTAAAGATATAAAGTATACTTCGTTATTCGTACGTCAAAACTTACGATACGTAAATCGAGACAAGATGATCAACGGTAAAGTTGATAATCTTATTATAGTGATCCACGTGTCCAACTTGTCAATTTCAGCGATGTGAGATCACTGGAATTGACTGATCTCAGTTTCGTTGTACTAATCCTGAAATACGAACATTATAAGAATTAATTATTAATTAATTATAAAAAGGTTAAACTCAGAGAAATTATCAACAAACATTGTCGGACGATGAAATAAACATCGCCAACGTGTCCAGAATAGTCAAATTAGCTAGGATAGCCTACCCATCGGTCCAATTTGGACACAAGGCCAAAAAGGTAATTTCGGGTCAAAATGGTGTCCGTATCGGAGCTATTTTGCACCGAAAAATGTGCAAGAAAACAAGTCTAAAAAATATAAAAAATTATATGTCCACGAAACCAGAATGACGATACGAACCCAATGGTATCTCCAGAATTGGATTCCGTTGACCCGACCTCAATTTGGTCCGTTGACCAGAACTTGGAATTCCGATTTGCACGGAAATGCGTGTCGGAGCCAATGTTCTCAAAACTCAGCAAACTACCTGTCAACGAGTCCAGAATGATGATACGAACTCAACGATATCTCCGGAATTGGATTCCGATGAGCCGATCTCAAAATGACCCGTTGACCCCGATATTGGTATCCGACTTGCACCGAAATACGTGCCGGATCCAATGTCCACCAAAACCTAGCAAATTATATGTCAACGAGTCCAGAATGATGATACACAATCAACGGTATATCCGGAATTGGATTCTGATGAGCCGGCGTCAAAAAGTCCCGTTGACCCAGAATGTGGGACCCACTTTGCACCGAAAAACGTGCCAGGGCCCACGTTCTCCAAATCTAACAAATTTTATATGAAAACATGCCAGAACGACATCACAAGTCTAATGGTGGTGTCAGAAATAAAATCTGGAGTCCCGTGTTCAAAAATAGAATTTTATAAGTTGGAAATTACGAATTCGGACGGCCAACTTTGGCGTCGAATTCAACCAATCAAACAAGATCACAATGAAACAAAACTGGAGGGGTAGTAAGAGGGTTATACCAGCTTCGCACAGGAACTGGTAGCACGCCAAGAGGAGCTGCGATGGAGGAGATAAAAGCTGACGAAGTTGGCCCCGCGAAACTGTCCAAATTTTATACAATTTAAACGGTCAACTTTGTGGCCGGTTTTGATGTATCAAACGATAAAATTAACGGACGAAAATTGACAGGGGTGAAGGTGGATATACCGAGATTGTGACGGAGTGAAGAAATCGCCGATCCAACGGTCGAATTCCCGGGAAAACGTACACGAAGTTGCTGCGACGGAACATAAATTCTGAATCAATCCCGCGCGCGTCACGACGGATCTTCGTGCGAAACGCACGAATCGTCTCGACCGTGCATCCCAGAGGACGGTGGCCGTCAGGGGGCTGCTCGCCGGAGTGGGGCATACATCCAGAAGGGCCACGGCAGCCGTGCGACGGCACGGCAGAACACGACGGCGGCCCGCGCGCGCGCCTACTTACGGCTGTACGGTTGCAGCTGGCCGGGGCTCGCGCAGGGAGGCTGCACGGCCAAGGACAGTGGCCACGGCGAGAGTCTGGATGGTACGACCATACGACGATGGGGGTGGTGGCGGTTGAAGGATGATGGTGGTCGGTTGGCTTGGTGGTGTTAGATCATTGGAGGAGGAGGAAGGAAGGAGTGGAGGAGCTGTTTGGTCGACGATGAGGCTGGCCGGCCAGGGGGCTCAGCCAGGAGAGGTAAGGTGGTCGGGCCAGCCAAGGAGCTCGGGCCATAGGTGGTCGGGCCATGGGTGCTGTGGTGTAGTAGTAGTTGTGTAGAAAATTATTAGGGAGAGAGAGAGAGATAATAATTGATGAGTGAGAGAGAGAATAGTGTGAAGTCTTGGGGTTAGGGCCGGCTGTGGGGAGATTGTTTATGAGAGTGTGGGAAAAGTTTGCCATGTAGGAAGATTAATGGATAGGATTTATTAGAAGGATCAATGGCTAGAATTAATTTGTAGGAAAATAGGTTATTCCTATAGGATTAAATCAACAGAAATTTCCAATAATAATAAAAAATAGGTAGAATAAATATTTAGTATTTTTCAAGGGTAATGAGGCTGAGGATGATGGTGATGGAGAATAACACGAAGCTGGGCTGGGTTCGGTCAAGCTGGTTTGGGTCAAATCAGACATTGTGCAAAAATTGAATTAAGATTAGGCGTTGATGATCATGAGTAAATAAGTAGCACACGGGGATTCCAATAAATGGGACACAAGCGTCGGACGGGTAGTAGGCTCAATGTGGGCCATGACCATAATTGGGGCTGACAGTGTTTTGGTCGACAGGGTACCCACAAATCAAGTTGGAAGATAAATGTGACACCGTAGGGCGAAATAAAATCGGGTCACGTGTCGGGAAAGTTGTGCGAAGCAAATGGAGCACAAAATGACGTTTCTGAGTGGGACACGAAGGTCATGGGTGAAGAGCATCTCGAGTAGATCATGGATGATAAGTTGGTTTCAAGAAACTGACTGGTCTTGCACTCCCAAATTAAAAGTCACGGTAACGTGCTAATAGTGATCAAGGAAAAGAGTGGGAAAAATAATTAATAATCAAATGGTCTAAATCGACCCGAAGTTCTGCGAAGCAAAAAGAGCACAAGGGAACAAGTTTGAGTGAGACACTATATACCATCATGAAGGTAATCCTGTCCACTCCAAAACTCGTGAGGAAGATTTCCAGAGTTGAACATCCCTGACACTCCAAATATCAAAGGTACGGAAAAGTATACTTAAGGAAAAAATAACAGGATAAATTATTTATCGAAACCAATCAATCAGAAAATAAAATAAAATAAAAATAAAATAAACCCAAAATTCAGGGTGCTCACACTTGTGATCGATTACGTGAATTGGAATAGACGGTTTCGGAAACTTGAAATAAGAATTACGGTTTAGAGATGAATTGTGTCATAGTGTGCTTGAATTGAGAATGGATGATAGGCGAACTAATGTCGAACATGTTCGAAGTAGACGATACGAAATAGCTTGATGAACGAGCGATACGTTCTTATCGAGGAAATCGGTTGAAACGTGATTTATCATAGAATGGCTTTACCGAACGACTCGAACCCCGTGCTACGAATATTGGGATGTGCGTAGGAAATTGATGCTTGATGTTTAGAAATCGGAGTGATGCGAGCTTGGGTAGAAAACCCTGTACCATCGATTTGGTTTGACCTTAGGATGGGGTCAGTGTTGATATCGTTGTTTGGGAACTATGATTCCAGTGCTGACGAAAAGACATAGCCTAGCGGTTAGGCAGACGTTCCGGCGCGAAGCGATAGGAATTGTGGAGGCACCACTTGCGAGTCTCGGCTGACATACACGTATATCAGGGACGCCCGAATATGTGCACGATCCGACTCGAGTGGTGATGGCGGATTCTCTATCACGAGGCTTGGCTGAAATGCATGTATTTTGGGGACGCCTAGAATATGTGCACGATCCAACTAAGTGATACGTTGAATCAAGTGAGAGTTGAGGAACGGGAAAGTGTCGAGGATTTTGAAATTGTAAGTTTCGAAGAAATATTGACGGTAACGCGATCATTGAATTGAGACGAGTTCGAATGTTGGTTGATCGGTTGGTGTGCCTTACGACTAAGTTAGCGATAAGTACGAGCGTGGCTCGAAATCGAAGAAACGCATAGGCGGAATGTGTACGATTAAGTCTTGGCCATAGAAATGGTAGGATGGTTTGCCTTCAGGAAAGTCTCGAGGACGAGACATGTTCTGAGTGGTGTATGGTGTAGTGCCCCGTCCCGCAAAGTCAATCGGAGGAATCGAAAAGCCGACGGCGTTCGATACTTAGCCTTACAACGGCGACTCGAAGACATCGCTCAGGTGGGGTAGTTTCGGTGAACTTACCTCATCTTAGCCTCCACTTAATAATTCGTGTGTTTTCAACTTGCACAAGTAGGCTGATATAAAAGCTACGAACGCACATAGCTAAGGAAATAATCCCGACCCGTCGAATTGTGTTAGAACATGGAAAAAGGTTCCATGGTCTGCTTAGAAGTCGTCTCAGCGTGCTTTGAAAATGACACTCGGTCCTTCGTCCCGCGGCTTGGGAGAAGGAAAAGTTGGTATTCGACACAAACGATGAGTTAGTCGTTGCACGTTAAGTCGAGAAGGGCCGTAAGGCGAGTTTGGATAAGTTAGGTTATGCTACGAGGCACTACCTCGGTGATACTAAAGCACGAACCGAGTTCATTGCACGACCGAGTCGTTACGTCCCAAAGTATGGCACGAAAGGCAAGTACGAGGCAATAAGTTGACGTTATGGGAACGAGAAGGTCTCGGATAAAGTATGAGTACGTTATTAGTGCAAAGGTACGATGGCGGTCTAGAGACATAAAATAGACCAAGGCGTCGGTCCTAAAATCGATCCTAAGGCAAGACTAGAAAGACAATCGTAAAGGGGCTTGTATTGCACAAAGTAAATAAAACGTGTTGGTTTTGTATGGGTGGGCGAGGAGCTCACTCCACCAGTACAGTTGAGTACTGACACCCATACAGTTTCCATGTACAGGCACAGGTAGAAGCTCTTGGCGCAGAGCTCGCTTGGATGCGTCGAGGCACGGAGTTCCTTGGCGATTCGAAGCGTATGGCCGCATGGAATCGAAGACTTATACGGGACATAATGTATGGACATCGCATTCCGAAGCTTCCGCTGGATTCAAGTATTATATCGAGAGATGAGAGAGAGCAGAGTGACTTGTAATATGAGACGAGTGAATTTGAGTGATTGTAATCTCGGCCTTGCGCCCCCAATGTAACCGTTGTTTCGATATCAATAAAGAGCTTCTTTTGAATGACTTGTGTTTCGTTCTTAACTTCCGTTGCTAGTATTCAATGTCTCTGTTTGGGACTTCTGTGCGACGACCCCGTCGCAGCCGTCGTAATTGGCCGTTATGGAACCTGCCTTACACGAACGCAATCTAGGCTCGTGCGGCATCACGTCTTAGCGAGGATGATCGCTCCTATGGGAGCGGGGCGTGATACTAGAAGACTTGACCGCCAAATCAAGTGAATGTTGAAGTCCCATAGGATGACCCTAAAGAAGTCGCATAAAAAATTATGTCGAGGATGAAGGATGATGTAGTGCATGTTAAGGATAAGTCTAAGCGAGTGAGTATCGTGTTTCGGAAGTTAGGGAGTAGCCTTCGACTAAAACGATATGGTCAGAAAAGAAAATTTATGATCGATCGAATAAGTATGCAAATAGACTTGGTTGGTCGATGATCGAATAGACGTTGAGGAACGTACTTAGCATCGGGATGCGGTAAGGTGATTGCAAGAATTCTGCAATGCGCAAGAGCGACGGATAGTAGAACGACCCTAAGAGTTGTGTCGAAGATCGGTGTGAGTAACGGTTAGGCTATGTGTGTTGAGCACGCGATCGATGTTACGGAATGAACTAGTCGGGATTGAATTGAAGATTGAGTAAAGGATTCGTACTCGGTCGAGAATCAGAGATAGGCGTATCGTAAGAGACCTTGGGTCAAAAAAATTGTTGCCTTTGAGCATCGTAGACTCAAGTTGACCTCTTGTGTCAGGAGAGCGCAAGCATGATGTCTGGATAAGTTACCTAGCGGGGGTAGCCCCAGACGCGATACGTAGATAGTTTCAAGAATGTGAATCATATCGGGATAGTTGTGAGTGAGACTTAGTGCAAATGGTAGGCAAAGGAATTTGAGACATATTGGACTTAGTCCATGTCGTAGAGGCCAATGTTATGGATGATTAGGTGAAAGACTTGAGTTATGTGAGAGATAGAAAATAGTTGGGCGAATAGGCACTACAGAGACTTATTGCGATCGGATGCGCAATGACTTAATGCAATGCGAATGCTAGGTGGCCATCAAGAAACTTACGGTATCGAAGTAACGGTTTTTGAGTTAAGTAATACGCAGAGATGTTTGAAAGGATGACCGCATGTTATGGGATGATGCATACGAGAAGTATTTTGAGAATAGGCGCTAAGATCTGACCAAGTTGAGGACAGAATAGCTGGTGCTTGAGGATTTAAGTTGAGCCTGTTAGTTTGTCCCGATATCCTACAACCGAGCTTGGCTGAAATGCATATATTGGTGGAACGCCTAAAATATGTGTATGATCCAAACTAAGTTGTATGATTCCAACGATGGTAGTACGAGATCGTGAAACGATCTAGCGAAACACTTGGTTTAAGTGTTAGTTTCGGTTCGAGGACGAACCTTGTTTTGAGTGGTATATTATGTAATGCCCCGCTCCGCACGGTGCATTATGATGATTCGTTGACTCGAAGAGCTGCGTTGACCCGATGAAGTTTCGATGCTAATCGATGCAAGAGTTACGTTGGCCAAAGGTAAGCTTTGAGTCGATTGGAATCTATGAATCAAATCGATGCAAAGGATAAGTCCCATTTGAGCAAGTGCTGATTTTAGTTGATCTGGTGTGCAGGCTACGCTTTTATGCTGGACGATAAGAGGTCGATATTTTGCCTTATTCAGTAAAGTGTCCGCGAAACCAAATCGTGGCCTTGCAACGGATTGTGGCATGGGCACGGTAGGCCAAATTAACCGAGTAGTTCAAAGGAATGGCTAAGTCCGAGAGTTAGCTATGCAACCAAGTTATGGAATCGAGCCGCATCAGCTCGGCAAAACGATAAGGCATACCGGCTTAAGGTGGACGGGTTCTTGACTCTCTCTCCCTATTCCTTTACGTCTAATAAAATATATCCTTGCATGCGTAAGTTTCTATTATGTTAGCGAGCGTGGCTCGGCGATTAAGTATATTAGTATGTGTTGAACATTAAGGTACAACATTGAACAATGAACAATTGAAGCGACATGTATCAAGTGTATGGATCGCGGTAGGGCGGTGATGGTAGAACATTGAAAGACAATATCGAGATGTACATCACGTGCACGACTCCGAGAACATTGAACCCTAGGCGTAGAACATTGATTATGGCGTTGAGCGTGCCCTCGTGCACGGAAGCTAGGAAATGAATAAGTAACTATGGAACTAGGCTATGTAAAAAACTTATGAATGGGATGCGTTGGATATAAGTACGAGAAGTCTAAGCCTTTGTGCGTTGTGCGTCGTGCGTCAATACAGATGTGTTGGGGCATAATGCCAATGAAACTTGAGATAGAGAGAACGGATTATGTGTACGGAACATAAATATGTTTATGGACTATGAATATGTTGATAGAACGTGAGATTGGTTGGAAATGTATGACTTGTATGCTATGGCATGTATTGCATCGTCAATAGACTCGGATGGCCCGTGCACGGGTGCGGCTTCCCTCGGACGGTTACGACCGGGGCACCGGGACCGTTCGGCCTAGGAGGGAATTATGTATGGTATTTATGGTTCACATCATTCGGACGGTTTACGATCGGCCAGTGTCGTGATAAGCTATAATATCAGTAAGTTTGGGATCCTTCGAATATTGGGCTAGCAACTCGTATCGAAGCGATGATAGGCTTACACATAAGGATGCCAAGTCCATTACAGTGTGAAACACCGTGACCTTCATATAGATAGGGCCGGTAGGCTGAGATTTGAGTTGGGTGCAGGCGCAGGGCCTGCGACCCTTAGGCATTGTCTAAGTTTATGATTGGTTGGTTGCGTGAATTGTATGATTACTTATGTTAAGTTCTAACCATTACAGGCTAGACAAAATGGGACGGAGATGCGCACGATCACTATGTTTATGCCATATTATGTCTAATTGTATCTGTCGCAGAGACACGGTATTGGACACGTTTATGACAAGGTGCTATATTTAAGTATTGCCATAAAACTGATCCTAAGGCTAAATAGAAAGATCATAAATTAAGATGCATGTTTCACTAAATATATTTAGTGTTTGGTTTGGGTACGAGCGGGTCTTGATCAGTGCGAAGCGAGGACAAAAGCACTAATCCCTAACTAGTTTTGTGCAGTTCAGGTTATGATTGGCTCGGGGCGGGGCTTGGCTTGGATGTGCCGAGGCATAAAGTCCTTAGCGTTCAAGAGGAGCTACCGCATAGGCGTCCGGACTTGCAACATGGAGATGTTCGGCCGAAGACTACTTGGTGGCTATAAAGAGACATAATGTATGGAACAATGTAATCCTTTATGAGCTAGAGAGATCATGAGCATTGTAGCCAATTGGCATATTAAGTTGGGCTATTTAGAGCCTTTGTAACCTTCAGTTCATTATGAATAAAAGAGATTCTTGTTGTATACTCTGTTTTCCTTCCACTGCTTATGTTATCAAATTGAGATAGTTCTATGTGAATCTGTTATCTTGTCTTACATGAGCACAACTCCAGGCTCGTTCGGTATGACGCCCCAGCGAGAACGATAATTCGGGTGAAATCTAGCGAGGATGATCGATTTTTTGGATCGGGGCGTGACAGTATTATGCCGAATCGATCGTTCTCGCTAAGGTGTGATGCCGTACGAGTCTGAAATTGCACTCGTACAAGGCAAGAATGTTATGTTTGATCATTATATTGAAACACCAAGTTGAAACTTCACAAATTACATCAGAATTGAACACGCAGCTTAGAAAGATAGAAATATGCTTTTCATTCATAGCTTGCAATGAAGTGCAAGTCGTAATTATATTGGATGTCGTTGCGGCTACATTGATTGAAACAAATAAAATATGCTCGACAAGCTGTCTAAACTAATACTTGTCGTTCCATACATCCGCCCCTTTATACATAAACCTTCGATGAATTGGCTTCAAAATACTTCAGAATAGGAAGAGCTTCAAAATGCCTCTTCGTACTTCAGCATCAGTTTAGAGCTCCTGCAGCACCTGGAGAGTTGGGGAGGGGGTTAGCACACTTGCTAAGTGGACGAAACGAACCCACTCGTCTAAACCGACTCTGATTGTTAAGGTAGGCATGCTTTAGAGTTTTCTTTCTATTTAGAACTAAATGAATTCAGTTCATAAAGATAGCCATCTTTGAAGTAGTAAAGCATACAGTGAAACATAATGATTTATCACTATTCTTACCACGGCCATACTCGTCCCTGCATAAAACACAAATAATATTTACTACCTACATAAGACAATAGGTGAGCATGATCTATCTTATATGTGCGGTCATTAATTCTATGTACCACGAGGGGCTTTTATATGGCATTATGACGTGCCTGTCAGCTTGGGGTGCAAGCCCTGCTGCAGGTCCCGCAGTGCCTCGTGCCAAAGCACGAATTTATTTATTTTCCCTAGGTCGATTCGGTTCCGATGCCTTGGATACTACATCAAGGAAAGTTCAACTTGTGCACAAGCTGTCCATGACCATGCTAATGCGTGAACAGTTTAATATATACCGACAGATTTATATAGCACGGACAGTATTGAGCAACATTATCATTTTTGCCCTACTCATGCAACGAATCATTTTCCCCGAGCTGTACTTCCAACTTAGCATCCCGTAGGCACTAAATTTATCGAGGCACCGTAAGCCACAATCGACATTTTATATTATTTTGCAGCACGCGAAATAGTCTATCTTTTTACTAGAACCTTAAACTTTCTCGTTTTGGTGCGAAACTTATATTTTCAGAGTAAATTACTCTAAATCGATACGTTTTCCCTAAGTTCTTGACCTTAGTGGATTGGCATTCAATTAACTTGGCATCGTCATTTTGAATGAGTTCGAGGCAAAGAATTTCGTTTGTAGGAAGGAGTAAAAAAGAAGGGGCCGAATCACCCACCAAGTACTTTGATCGTGCCGACCGTCGAAGCGCTTCGCAACGTTCAATCTTTAGTTACACGAGCTCCTGAAATGGCACCAACACTTAGTTAGGAATCCTTCTTAATTTCTTCGCTTCGAAATTCGTAGATTGCAATCAGAAAACGATGCGAAAGCACTTTCATCAAAACCAAGCAGCAAAAGCTCCAAGAAAACCATACAGCAGTCCGATCCCGTCGAAAGGACTCTTATATAGAGCTCACTCGTCGAGACGCAGTCTGCTGCATCTATGACTTATTCCAACAGAAGTCGTTCCATAAATTGGATCGATTCTCGTAACATTCTTCCAAATCGATTTGATCGATGCTGCAAGGTGTTATTGTTTACCAAGCTCAGTGATCGAGTCAGATGGCCATCTAAGTTTTCGACCGATCTGACTCGGCGCATGCATATTACTAAATTTGTCGCCAATTGAACGCAGGACACTACATAATATACCACTAAGAAAAAGTTTCGTTCCGAAACTTAAGAACAAGGGTCTGACCTTAAATTAAGCAAACAACGAAGGGTACTTCTCCTTCATCTCCGCCTCCATTTCCTATGTCGACTCTTCAACTGAATGGTTCCGCCAAAGCACGCAGACCAAGGACACCGATCGATTTCGTAATACCTTCTCCTTATGGTCCAAAATTTGAATAAGCTCCTCCGAGTAAGACAAGTCAGTACGTAGCTCCAACTGATCGAAGCTAACCACGTGACTTGGATCATACACGTATTTTTGAAGTTGTGAAACGTGGAAACATCGTGCACATCAGCCAAAGCAGGAGGTAGTACGATCCGATAAGCAACCGTTGCAACTCGCTCGATGATCTTTAAGGGGCCTACAAATCTCGGGCTCAATTTGCCTTTAACGTCGAACCGTATCACGTCACGCATGGGCGTTACTTTCAGAAACACATGGTCCCCGACCAAAAATTCTAGCGGTCGTCGATGAAGATCTGCGTAGCTCTTTTGTCGACTTTGTGCAATACGGAGTCTATCTCGGATCAAGCGTGTAGGAACGAAATCATAAAGCAGAATACTCTAGAGAGGGGGTGAATAGAGTAGGCAGTGAAATATTGCTAATTAAAAACTCGTTAGCAGTTAGATCACAGATATAAAAATAATCACAAAATAAATGACAGTAATAAAAGAGTGATCAGAAGGCAAACGCAAATACCGAGATTTATACTGGTTTCCCTCTTGTGAGGACTAGTCCAGTCGGAAGAACTCTAGCTTCCAGTTAAATCCACTATTGGAAAATCCCGTAAGTTTTCGTACGAAGTCCTTACAACTTCTACTGACGCGAGCTTTGATACGAAGAACTCGACCAACTTCAATTGTGAAGAGTCAATCTTCAATCAAGCCTCTGATTACAATCGCTCTGAAACTTCTAGACCGTACCGTACTGGCAAATCGACTAGAGGATTGTAACTGGCTTGGGATTTGAAAATGGAAGATTTTTAGAACTCTTTGGAAGAAATGTAAGCTTTAGAAGAGAAGAGATTGAAAGTGAATTCGTGTTTTGAAATGATCAAAATCCTTCTCTATTTATAGTTTTTCCAAAGGCAGAACTCTGACAGAATTCGGGCAGAACTTTTTGTAACCAACCGCAACTGAAGGGAGACCAAGTTCAAAATCAAACGTTCACATAATGTTCAACTTGGCCGAACTCTGGCCGAGTTCCGTCAGGGTTTGGTTAGTTGATTATGTAAAAAATAATTTTGGCTTTTTGAAAAGTCCTTCAGAAGCTTTTTGTAAAATAGATATTTTTCAAAAACATAGGTCATTTTTAAAAGGATAGGTCAGTTTTGAAAAACAATTTTGGATAGCCTATTTGTCAGTACGACTTGGTGTACAATGTATTCCTGGACTCAATAAAATAAAAAATTATATTGCTTTGAAGGAAATACATTCTGAGTGGCAAACAGCTTCGGTCTTGAACTGAGTAGATATCCATGTCCAATCCATGTCCAAAATGTCGTTAGAGAACATCTGAATTAATTCGTATATCGAGACAGAGTTTGATCAATTATTAAAATCAGTTTTGACCATGACCAATGGGTCAACAATCTCTCCCATTTTGATAATTGACAAACCTTGACCGATATAACATCTTGGTTTTGATCAGTTCAAAAGTGTACCGAAATGTAAATGAAAAATTTGTTCGTAACCTGTATTCATGAAGATGTTAGATCTTAATTCTCTCCCGTTGTCACTTATCAAAATAATTGCAAAAGAGAAAGCTCCTCCGCAATAAATGCATAAGTAACAATCAGTGAAGAAACGCAATTAAAAAAATATAAGAACAATCATCACAGGCATTGTATAAACATTTATAGAAAAATAAGATATAGTATAAACAACACAGGCATGGTATTTGTCACAGGCAGTTTATATGAAGCATAAAGAGAGACAATGCTATAATAAAGCTGAAACAAATAAAATGCTGAATAATAAACTAAACTGAAACATATGCCAAACTGAGGCATAAAAACATGTATATCAAGAGTCACAAATTATATCCAAAATAAAGAGTACTGATAATATCTTAAAATATTGAAGCATTTTCAAGTAAACATAAGACAAAATAGACAGTCTCAAGAGTAACAACTCAAAAATCATCCCCATCCTCATCATCATCATCGGCTGCAGTGCCAGCATGCCCAGACGGACCAGCTCCAGAAGTGCCGGCTCCAGAAGTATACGGAGTAGCACCAGAGGGACGATACCAATCGTACGCGTTTTCTGGCTGGAACAAAGAGTGGACCGCCTCATCATCAATGCGGTAGCCAGATACAGAAGGGTCTCGAGGAAGAGAGCTAGCAGAGTGACCCGTCTGTGCAAATCTCAGATCGACGAAGGAGTTGGCAAGAGCCTGGAACCGAGTCACGTCACGAAACTCATGTTCCCTGGAAGTGTCAATGAAGAATGACTGCAGATCTGATAGATACTGGTGAATACCCTCAAAGGTCATAGGGTAAGACTAAGAAGGACTAGGTGCTGTTAGAGTAGGTACAGGTGGAGCAGGTGCAGTAGGTAGCGAAACGGTGGCAATGCTGCGACGAGAAAGTTTGAGGAACTTGGGCTCAGGGTCAAGAGCACAAGTGGATAAGTCAATATCAAATCTCTGAAAGATGTGTGGGATGATCATCGCATAAAAGAGGTTGCGATCTCTTCCGCGACATCTACCCATCATCTGAATAATAGTCTTAGGGACAGAAAAAGGAATCCCCTTAAGAATGTGATATAAGACAGTGAGTTCAAGTGTAGTGACATCATCTTTTGAAGTGGATTTTGGAAGTAGAGTGGAATAGATGATGCGATGTAATTCGTAGTTAAACAAGTTCAAGTTATTGGCCTCGAACTTTTCAGGACGAGCACGTGCAGGCGCACAAAGCTCATTCTTGAAACTAACGAGAGTCGTTCCTTCGGAGAAATCAAAATCAGTGATGTCATCGAACGGGGCACCTTCATTTGGTAGACCAAGGATTTCCGCTAGCGATTCATCATTGAACTCGATATCTATCCCGCCGATACGAGTTCTCGCGGTAAAAGTGTCTAACACAAAATTACAGAAAAATAGACTAATGACATTAGTAGCTATAGGGAATTGTAAAGTAGCAAAGTGATGTAACCCTAATGCCTCAAAATAAGGATGGTGGTTAGGAAATACAGTCCATTTGATCGGAGATCCGGTACAAATAGTACGTATAATGAAATCGGCATACCAAAATAGGGCTTGGTCGGGAGTTTTGAAATAAAACTCGTCCGATGTACCGTCATCCGATTGGACCGAAGAAAAGAGGGAGTCTGTATACGGATCAGAAGACGATGCCTCTTCACTAGCATGGATCTTCTTCCTCTTAAAAGGATTGAATCCCTTAGGCATTCTATCCCAAAAACTAAAAACCCTAATAATTTGAAAGTGGAGGAGAGAAGGGATTATACCTTTCGAGAATCAGATATGCTGTAGAGGACGAGATTCTCCGCACGAATCCAAATTTTAGACGAAGATCTCCACGTAGATTGGAAGAAAGAAGATGGAGACGAACTAGGGTTTTCGGGGCGCTGTTGCTGCTGTTTGATGTGGTTTAGAAGAATGAAGAAGATGGGAGCCTTGGGTTCTGGCTGATACATATATATACCCAGCCGAACTCTGGCCGAATTCGGACCGAACTCGGGCCGAATTCGCCAAAGGTTGCCTGGCTATATATATATATATATATATATATATATATATATATATATATATATATATATATATATATATATATATATATATAATTGTGGGGCCACATCTTTTTTATTAATTCATTTCAAATATTTAATTCAAAGTTTAGTAATTTTAAATTTCAAATATTATAATTAATATTATTTTATAAATTAATATTTTTTACTCAGCATCTGTCTCAGATTAGCTGTAGGAGTACTGTCCCAGCTAACGGAGGTTCACCGGGGAACTCTTAAATACTGCTTCGCTTCGACCGTAGTCGTGGTGACAGACAAACTCTTTTTAGGCTTGTCTCGAAAACAGTTATTGAGTATTGAATAAATTAATTAATAAAACAAAATTAATTAATATTATTGACATATAAAATTCCTAATTCTCGACGTAAATAATTGAAACGATATTCCGCTAGAGGTTTTGTGAGTATGTCAGCTAATTGATTCTGTGTGTCTATGTATACAAGATCTATATCTTCATTTTGTTGATGATCTCTAAGAAAGTGATGTCGAATCTCGATATGTTTAGTACGAGAGTGATATACTGGATTCTTAGTCAAATTAATAGAACTAGTGTTATCACAGAAAATGGGTATGTGTGTAAAATACAATCCATAGTCTTCTAAAGTTTGCTTTATCTATAAAATTTGTGCACAATAACGTCCTGCGTCGATATATTCAGCCTCTGTTGTTGATAATGCGACAGAATTTTGCTTTCTGCTAAACCAAGAGACTAGAGCTTTTCCTAGGAAATTATATGTGCCGCTGGTACTTTTTCTATCTACTTTGCATCCGACAAAATCAGCATCAGAATAACCGGTTAGGTCAAATGACGTGGTTTTGGGATACCATAAGCCGACAGAAGAAGTGCCTTTAAGGTATCGAAAGATACGCTTAACTGTGCACAGATGTGATTCCTTAGGATTGGCTTGAAAACGTGTACACAAGCAAATACTAAACATAATGTCTGGTCGACTAGCAGTTAAATACAATAAGCTACCGATCATACCTCGATACTTATGTATGTCGACGGGTTTGCCTTGTTCATCAGTATCAAGCTTGGTTGAAGTCGCCATTGGAGTGCTAAGTGGCTTGACTGCTTCCAGGTCGAACTTCTTTAATAGATCCTTTGTGTACTTTGCTTGATTTATGAACGTCCCATTGTTGGTTTATTTGATTTGCAGTCCGAAAAAGAATTTCAGCTCTCCCATCATGCTCATCTCAAACTCATTCTGCATACACTTTAAAAATTCTTGACAAAGAGATTCATCAGTAAATCCAAAGATAATATCATCTACATAGACTTGAATCAAAAGAATATTGTTATTCAAAGATTTTATAAACAATGTAGTGTCAACCTTTCCCTTTGAAAAACCGTTGTCAAGTAGAAAAGAGCTTAGACGATCGTACCAAGCACGAGGGGCTTGTTTTAAACCGTATAAGGCTTTCTTTAACTTGAAAACATAATCAGAATATTTGAAATCAGTAAAACCGGGAGATTGAGCTACATAAACTTCTTCTTTTATAAAACTATTTAAAAATGTGCTTTTAACATCCATTTGAAATAACTTAAAATTATAAAAATATATAAATGCACATAACATGCGAATGGATTCTAATCTCGCAATTGGGGCATAAGTCTCATCGTAGTCGATACCTTCTTCTTGATTGTATCCTTGAGCTACGAGTCGAGCCTTATTACGAGTCACTAAACCATTCTCGTTCAGTTTGTTTCGGAATACCCAACGGATGCCAATGATCGGACGATCAATGGGCTTGGGAACAAGTTTTCAAACTTGATTCCGTTCAAATTGGTTTAATTCGTCTTGTATAGCATCTAACCAAAAATTATCACTACATGCTTCTTCAATATTTTTGGGTTCAAACTGCGAAACAAAAGTAACACAAGAAGCTATATCTTTATTAGAGGAACGAGTAACACCCTTGGTAATCTCACCAATTACCAAGTCCTTTGGATGATCTGCCAAGAATCTCATCATTTTTTATGTAACCTCAGGATTGCTGGTTCCTGCTTCTTTTCTTGAAGATTCAGCTGGGGCTTGGTGTGAAGGTTTCGCATCTTTGTGTGACAGTTTTGTAGTAGATGTACTTGGTATAATTACGTCTTTATTGTCGTCATCGTCTAAGTGTTGATTTAGCTCATCAAACTTGACATTGATTGATTCTTCGATGATCATGGTTCTTTTGTTGAAGACTCTGTACCCTTTGCTCTTTGCTGCATAACCTAGAAATATACCTTCATCGACCTTTTCATCAAATTTACTCAGATTGTCTTTAGTATTAAGAATAAAGCATTTACAACCAAAAATCTTGAAATATAAAACAGTGGGTGTTCTATCAAACTATAGTTCATAGGGAGTCTTTTTCGATATAGGTCGAATTAGAACCCTATTGAGAATATAGCATGCTGTAGTGACAGCTTCAGTACAAAAGTATCTAGGTAGACTAAACTGGTTTAACATGATTCTAGCCATTTCAGATAGAGTCATGTTCTTACGTTCCACAACTCTATTTTGTTGCGAAGTTATAGGGCAAGAGAATTCATGCAAATAACCGTGTGTGTCACAAAATTGCTTGAATTATGCATTCTCAAATTCGCCGCCATGATCACTACGAATGCGAGTAATCATGAACCCTTTTTCATTCTGTACTTTCTTGCAAAAGGTGACGAATTCTGATAATGCATCGTTCTTGCGTGCAAGAAAATAAACCCATGTATATCTAGAGAAATCATCTACAATGACAAATGCATATAACTTACCACCTAGACTAGCATTTCTACTTAGTCCAAATAGGTCCATATGCAACAATTGTAAAGGTCTAGTGGTACTTACATCGTTCTTGGATTTAAAGACGGATCTGGTAGCTTTGTTCTTTTCACATTCACTATATACCGTATTCTTCTTGAAAGATATGTCCGGTAAGCCGCGTACCAACTTCTTTATAGATAGTCTTAAAATTGTATCCATGTTTGCATGACCGAGTCTCATATGCCATAGTTGACTCTCAATGCTTCTGGCCATCAAACATCTACCTGCTTTGTTATCATCTTCCAACAAATAGAAAACATATATGTTGTCTTTCCTGATACCTTCAAAGATAGTACTACCAGTTGAACTATCAACTATAGTACATTTGTCTTTGACGAAGTTAATGCCATAACCATGATCAGCTAAATGGCTTATGCTGAGCAGATTATGTTTTAACTCGGTATCTAGACAGACATCTTTAATCACAAGATAGGGAGCCTTACCAATGTCACCGATACCGATTATGTACCCTCTTAAATTATTACCGAAGGAGACGTATCATTCTTTATTCTTCTTCGACAGTGTTGTGAATAATGAAGTATCACCGGTCATGTGCCGTGAGCAGCCGCTGTCGAGGATTCATTTGCTCCTAGCATGTGAAGGGCGTTCCACCTACAAAATAATTTACAGATGAAACTTTTGGTACCCATTTCTTGTAGGGTCCTGACTGGTTAGTTTTTGGTATCCATACATAAACATTTAAATCTACTAACTTTCTGATTCTACATACAGAAGATATATGACCAATGAGGCCACAATAATAACATTTAGCATGTTGAGTGTTGAAAGTTGTGTGAGGTGCATGATTGGTCGGTTTTTGTTTTCTAGTATAGAAGAATGCATGCCTATTGGTCTTCTTGGGCATATGTTTGGTATGGTTTGGTCTGACAGTGTTTGGTTTGGGCGTGTTCCGATGATTCGGTAATTAACACGTGTTAGAATAGGAAGCAGCGACTTCAGGCCATTTTTCTAAACTAATTTCCAACTTTTTGGAAGTGTCATATAATCTAGTATAGTCAGATGTAAGTGTTTCAATTCTGACTTGTGCACATTGGAGACTCTTCTTCTCCTTAGATAGGTCTTTCTTTAACTGGATAATAGTTTGGTCCTTTTCTTCGGATAACTTGGTAGTCTCGTGTAACAACAACTTAATAGATGAAAGCTCACCAGACTCAATAGAAGAGTCATTATTTCTAACATGATATAGTTGGTCGATAAGTCTTCCTATTTCACATTTGTACTCTTTGATTACCTTCTTAGAGGTTTCATATTTACTATGCAGTTTTCTGTAATCATTTAACAGGTCACTGAAAGCCTCTCCTAGTTGTTTAAAGGTGAAATCATCATAAGGATCAAATAGAGGATTAGTGATTACCTGATCGCAAGCCATCAAGCATACATTTGCAGCATCATCTGATTGTTCGTCTTCTGAGTCGCTGGCTTCGCTTTCATGCCATATGCTTGTGTTGGTGTACTTTCTTGATGTAGATTTCTTCAGGTAGCCTTTGTCATATTTGCTACTTTTTTTTGATGATGATGCTGTTGGACAATCTTTCTTCATGTGTTCTTTCTTCTTGCATCCGTAGCAAATAGGATCTTCCTCGTTGTTGTTGCTGTTGCTGTCTTTTGTTCTCCTGTTAAATCTCATGAACTTCTTGAATTTTCTTACCAGAAGTGCTTGATCTTCAGAGTCGGAGTTGCTGTCGTCAGAATCATCTTCGACAGTTCTTCTATGTTGAGCCTTGAGAGCGATCGACTTCTCTGACTTCTACTTTGGTGTATCATCTTCAAAGTCTTGAAGTTCTAACTCGTGAGTGAGTAGCTTACCCATGAGTGTTTCCAGAGACATTGTTGAGAGGTCGTTTCCTTCAATGATTGTTGTAGCCTTTGGAATCCAGTTCTTTGTGAGAGCTCGTAGAAGTTTGCGAATCTTCTCATGGTTATTGTAATCCTTGCCTAGTAAAGACAAAGGATTTACAATATCCAAGAATCTCGTAAACATCTGAGTGACTGATTCACTTGGCTTCATTTTGAACGTCTCGTACTCCTGAGTAAGTCTGCTGATCTTTGACTCCTTGACTTGTGTTGTTCCTTCGTGGGTTACTTCGAGAAGTTTCCATACTTTATTTGATGTTGTGCAAGTAGACACCCTGTTGAATTCAGTTTTGTCTAAAGCATAAAATAAAACGTTAATAGCACATGCGTCAAGACATGCCTTTTTTTTCATCCTCTGTATATTTGTCATGGGGTTTTTCAACTAAAACTCCATCAACATTGATACGAAGGGGCTTTTTGTATCCATCAATAGTTACAGACCATAATTCAAAATCAAAAGATTTCAGGAAGAAACTCATATGAGTTTTCCAATAAGTGTAGTTTATGCCGTCAAACAGTGGAGGTCTGTTTGTGGCTTGGCCTTCACTTGTGAATTTTACAGTTGCCATGTGTAATTCTGTGATCTATATAACAATTAAAAATAACTGCAATTTTACCTTGCTTTACCTGTATAACCCGCTTTGATACCAATTGTAGCAACAATTAGGATCAGAATATAATACCTCTAGATGGAGAACCTGCTCTGATATCAATTGTAGGAACGAAATCGTAAAGCAGAATACTCTAGAGGGGGGTGAATAGAGTAGGCAGCGGAATATTGCTAATTAAAAACTCGTTAGCAGTTAGATCACAGATATAAAAATAATCACAAAATAAATGACAGTAATAAAAGAGTGATCAGAAGGCAAACACAAACACCGAGATTTATACTAGTTTTTCTCTTGTGAGGACTAGTCCAGTCGGAAGAACTCTAGCTTTCAGTTGAATCCACTATTGGAAAATCCTGCAAGTTTTCATACGAAGTCCTTACAACTTCTACAGATGCGAGCTTTGATACGAAGAACTCGACCAACTTCAATTGTGAAGAGTCAATCTTCAATCAAGCCTTTGATTATAATCGCTCTGAAACTTCTAGACCGCACCGCACTGGCAAATCGACTAGAGGATTGTAACTGGATTGGGATTTGAAAATGGAAGCTTTTTAGAACTCTTTGGAAGAAATGTAAGCTTTAGAAGAGAAGAGATTAAAAGTGAATTGGTGTTTTAAAATGATCGAAATCCTTCTCTATTTATAGTTTTTCCAAAGGCAGAACTCTGACAGAATTCGGGCAGAATTCGGACAGAACTCTTTGTAACCAACCGCAACTGAAGGGAGACCAAGTTCAAAATCAAACGTTCACATAACGTTCAACTTGGCCGAACTCTGGCCGAACTCTGGCCGAGTTCCGTCAGGGTTTGGTCAGTTGATTATGTGAAAAATAATTTTGGCTTTTTGAAAAGTCCTTCAGAAGCTTTTTGTAAAACAGATGTTTTTCAAAAACATAGGTTATTTTTAAAAGGATAGTTCAGTTTTGAAAAACGATTTCGGATAGCCTATTTGCCAGTACGACTTGGTGTACAATATATTCCTAGACTCAATAAAATAAAAAATTATATTGCTTTGAAGGAAATACATTCTGAGTGGCAAACAGCTTCGATCTTGAACTGAGTAGATATCCATGTCCAAAACGTCGTTAGAGAATATCTGAATTGATTCGTATATCGAGACAGAGTTTGATCAATTATTAAAATCAGGTTTGACCATGACCAATGGGCCAACAAAGCGGACCTTTTTGATGGCCTGCTCCACCAGTTCTGGTCCGAGCACTTGTCGCTCTCCGACTTCGTCCCAGCATATTGGAGAACAATACTTCCTCCCGTAGAGTGCTTCATATGGAGTCATCTGAATGCTCGACTGATAACTGTTGTTATAGGCAAACTCCGCAAGCGACAAATGCGTATCCCAACTAGTCTTTAGATCGATCGCACACAGATATAAAATATCCTCTAAGATTTGATTTACCCTCTCCGTTTGACCGTCTGTCTAGAGGTGGTACGCAGAACTAAAATTTAGTTTGGTCTCCATCGTCGCTTGCAGGCTCGTCCAAAAACATGATAGGAATCGTCCGTCTCTGTCCAAAATTATTGAGGCCGGTACCCCGTGCAGTCGAACAATCTCGTCGATATAGATTTATGATTATCGATCGACGCTCCATCCTACTTTAATTGCGATGAAGTGAGCCGACTTGGTCAATCTATCAACAATGACCGAAATCGTATCATTCCCCCACGACATCTTCAAAAATTCCACAATGAAATCCATCGAGATGTTGTCCTACTTCTACTCGAGAATTACGAGGTTCTGCAGCTCTCCGTCTGGCCTTTGGTGTTCTGCCTTCACTTGCTGACACGCCATGCACAACGATACGAAAGTAGCCACGTCTTGCTTTATGTCGTGCCACTAAAAGTTTGTGAGTAAGTCCTTATACATCTTGGTGCTTCCAGGATGTAACGAGAACTTCGTATAATGTGCCTCCATCAGAATTTCTTTTCTGAGTTCGGCGGTTTCAGGAATGCAGAGCCTTCCTTTTAGTCGTATTGTCCCATCTTCGTCTTCCGCAAAGTCAGTCGTCCTTCCTATTAAAATCAGCTCGTGCATTTTCTTCAGGAATTGAATCGTCTTTCTGTGCGGTCTTTATTTTGCTAAGCAGGCTCGACCTTAGCTTCAACTGAGCTAGGTGCAGGTGTCGATACTCAATTCCGAGTTCGATACCCATCGCTTCAAGGTCTCGCCGTATCTCATTATTTATGACCAGTGATCCTATAAACATTCTACTAAGCGCGTCGGCTACAACGTTTTCCTTGCCCGGCGTATACTCGATCGTTAGCTTGTAATCTTTTATGAGTTCGAGCCAACGTCGCTGCCGTAAGTTGAGTTCTCGTTACATAAACAAGTATTTCAAGCTTTTATGATCTGTGTAGATTCTGCAAGCCACACCATAGAGGTAGTGCCGCCAGAGTTTCAATACAAACACGATCGTCGCCAATTCTAGGTCATACATCGGATAGTTTTTCTCGTGCTGCTTCAACTATCGTAAAGCGTAGGAGATGACTTTATCTTTATGCATGAGTACGCACCCGAGGCCAGTTTCCGATGCATCGCTGAATATCTGAAAGCCTTCTGGACCATCTGAAAGTGCAAGGATTGGAGCTGAGACGAGTCATTGCTTTAACTCTTGAAAGCTGGATTCACAGTTGTCACTTCATTTAAATACTACTCCCTTCTAGGTGAGGCGAGTCAGAGGCGATGCTAGTTTTGAAAAGCTCTGCATGAATCTTCGTAGTAGCCCGCTAAGCCCAGAAAACTCCGAATGTCGCTAGCCGAGGTAGGTCGTTTCCAATCTACCACCGCTTCAATCTTCTTTGGGTCCACCGCAACGCCTTTGGCAGAGATTACATGTCCGAGGAATGTCATACTACTCATCCAGAACTCGTATTTACTCCGCTTGGCATATAATTTGTTTTTACGCAGAGTCTGTAATACCGCCTTCAAGTGTTCTGCATGCTCTTCTCGATTCTTTGAGTAGATAAGGATATCGTCGATGAATATGACTACAAATTTATCGATTTGGGGTCGGAAGACTCGGTTCATCAGATCCATGAAAGTGGCGAGGGCACCGAACGACATGACTAGGAATTCATAGTGACCATATCAAGTGCGGAAGGCAGACTTCGATACGTCATCGGACTTGATCTTTAACTGATGATAGCCTGAACGAAAATCAATTTTTAAAAATATTGACGCACCTTGCAGTTGGTCAAACAAGTCATCGATTCGTGGCAAAGGATACTTATTCCGCACAGTCGCCTTGTTGAGTTCACGATAGTCGATGCATAGCCGCATCGATCCATCCTTCTTTTTCATAAACAGTACGGAAGCTCCCCACGGAGAGATGCTAGGGCGAATAAATCTATGGTCTAGCAACTCTTGTAATTGCACCTTCAGTTCTGCTGGAGCCATTCGGTAAGACGCTTTTGATATCGGCTGTGTATCCGGGAAGGTGTCGATGCTGAATTCTATTTTTCGATCCGGCGGCATTTCGGGCATCTCATCAAAAAGAACGTCGGAAAAATCTGCCACAACATTAGTATGCACTGTGTTTATATTATCTTTCCGTGTATCTCGAACTGATGTCAAGTATCCCGCACAGCCGAAATGCAGCATACGCCTCGTCGAAATTGCCGATACCACCATGGCCGTATTCGAGACCGTACCACACGAATATAAGAACTCTGTCTCGCCAGAAAGATGAAATACCACTCTCTTCTCCGCACACTCGATTGTTGCATGACAAGTGCCCAACCAATCCATGCCCAGGATTATGTCGTACTCTTTGATGTCTAATACGACGGCTTCCAAGGATAGATTTCTTCCTCCGATGCAAATGTGGTCATTCCTACAAATAAAGTTCACAGGCATATCGACTCCCGATGGAGTGCTAACGCTAATGTTCATATCTAGTGATTGCATGGTTATTTTATTTTCTTTCGCATAATCAGCAGATATAAAACTATGCGTTGCACCCGAATCGAATAGAACCCGAGCAAGTATATTTTTGTAGAGTAATATACCTGCTACAACAGTATCGAATACGAACACCTTGTCCCGAGTTAATGCATAAACTTGGCCTTGAGCTCCATGGCGTTGATTCTGCGGATTCACGGGCACCGCATTTGTGCCTTGTAGTGCAGGCGCTTTATATTGATTCGGAACGTTCCTTGGTGGGTTGTGTTGATTCGAAACATTTTTCGGACATTGCGGCTTTGAATGGCTCATCTCGCCACACCCATAACATGTTCTGTAGAAACAATCGCTCGGACGATACCCATGCTTGCCGCAGGAATTGCAATATAATCCTGGATACGGACGCTGATTCTCGGATGTGTTTGGACGGTTGTGTACTCCCGGTCCTCTAGCGTCATTAGGACGCTTGTTGAAATTGTTGCGGACGACGGGCACGACCCTTTACGACATACGGCCAAAGATCCGCTCGCTATCAAGTGCGGCTTCGTAGGATTCATGATAAGTTCGGCATCGTTGATTCATGATGTCCCTATGCAATTCGTCGTTGAGGCCTTGTTGAAAACACTCGCACCATTATTCTTTCTTGGACAGGAAGGCGCCGGCAAATTTTACAAGTTTTAAGAAGCTTGCATCATAATCTTTAACAGTCATATTCCCTTGTCTCAACATCATGAACTCATCTCCCTTCTGTCGACGGATGGCGTGAGGAATGTTGTCACGCCCCGCTCCCGTAGGAGCGATCGTCCTCGCTAAAGTGTGATGCCGCACGAGCCTAGATTTCGCTCATGCAAGGCAGTTTCATAACGACCGATTACAGCGGCTGCGACGGGGTCGTCGCACAGAAGTCCCAAGCAGAAACATTTAACATGTAACAAAAATTTAGAAGCAAAACACAAGTTATTCAAAAGTGCTCTTTATTGATATTGAACAATAAGATTACAATGGGGCACAAGGCCATGATTACAAGTCTCTCAAGCTCACTTTTATCTTATTTTACAAGTCACTCTGCTCTCTCTCATCTATTGATACAATGCTTGAGCCAGCGGATGCTTCGGAAGGCAATGTCCATACATTATGTCCCGTATAAGTCCTGACTCCATGCGGCTGCACGCCAAGGAACTCCGTGCCTCGACGCATCCAAGCGAGCTCCGTGCCATCGGGCTTCTACCTGTGCCTGCATATGAAAACTGTGTGGGTGTCAGTACTTAACTGTACTGGTGGAGTGAGCTCCTTACCCACCCATACAAAACCGACACGTTCATTTACTTTGTGCAGTTAATCCCTTTAGATTGTCTTTCTAGTCTTTGTAACCCCACTTCCCATTTTTATTGTATATGTTTTTTTTATTAATTTGTTTTGCAAATTAATCTCTAGGATTTTTCTAAGCCAAATTAATTATTTTTATTTTTGTGTTGGGCTTTTTAGCTCAGCCCAATTCCTCCTTAGTCCAATCTTTGCTCAGCCTATTTTAACTAATTGCATTTATTTAGCCTATACATTCTGAGCCATTAGTTAGGCCCATTCAACCATAGCCTTTAGATCATTTCAAAATCAAAATGGTTAGGAATGAGAGTTCTTTTCTCCTCTGAGCTCAGAACACATGGCTCTAACAACCTACATTTGTTTCCCTCCAATTTCCTTTTCCTTTTCGAAATTCCTGAATGCCTACTTAAGCAGCATCGACCATCACTCTCCTCTATTCTTCTCAGATCTAGAAATTTTTCTTTCCTTTCCAAATCTCCTCAAGAGCAGAGCAGTGCAGAGCTAAGCCATAGTAATGGCGGAGGCAGGAACAAGGAGACGTCGGGATTGATCCTCCTCTTCGAGTCGATAGTTAAGTCATGTGAGTATCGAGTTTATTGTTCTTCAGATCTAATGATTCAGAGATTGAGCAATTAGTAATTCAAACTCTCTTTTGAAGAATCAATCGGGCAAATTCTTCACTCTTGAGATGTGGATGAACTCCGGGAGATCTTCTTCGAATTCATCAATCCATTTCAATTAGGTAGGCTGATCGATTCCTCCTCAATTGATCAGGATTTGAATAACCAACCCGTGAAATCGATTTCGTCCTTGTGAACTTGCAGATTCAGATGTCCATAACCATCGCTCAATCGATCGACTCTTTGCTTTCGAGTCTCAACAGAGGTAAGATTGATCTGAGTATTTTTTCATGAAGATTCAATTGTTCTTCATTTGAGTCGATAGTTCAATTTAGGATTTATAATCTGTTGTATCAGTGGTATTTGAGAGATCAATTTGATTCCGGGTTGGAGGAATTTATCCTAATTTTGTTACTGTATATCCAATATTTTGATCAGAGGATTAGCTCGTGTCTGCTTAAAGGGGATACGGACACCAAGTGATTTAGGATCCTACATCTCTCAGGTAAGGGCAACCAATCTTTTAGCTGATGCAAGCTCTGGAATAATTAGTGGTTTGATTTTGTGCAATAAAACCTATTAGTTGATCCTCTAACCGTTCTGAGACTTAGCTGCTTTTGCTTCTGAAATAAAACTAGGATTAAGTCTTGATCATTGATTAGAAGTAATGTCCACTGATTTTCCTATTAAACAGCATTTAGGATTTGTCTTTTAGTCAGTCGATAGAGATTTACTTTCAATACATTAGGCTCAGTTCAATTAGGACAGGATTGATAATTTTGATTTGAACTATAACTGTTAGGACAGAGTCTTACCTGGGAATTAGAGGCCAAGTTGATCATCTAATTTTGTAATAACTTAGATTATCCTAACGACAAGACTGCAGATAACAGTCCTGACTCCTGCCATGGTTGGAACTGTTTTCTCAAGTCCTGTCAGGACTGAGGTTAGGATGGTAAGAAGTTGTAAACCTTGAGAATCTAGTGGTTTACCTTCCTTACTGTTAATAGGAAGCATAACTTGAGGGCATGTATATGAACCTGCAATATGTGATGCCTTAAGATATCTATGTTTAGCTCTCCCTGTGGTTTAGCATAAGCTGAGTTATTTGATAACACTGTTGAAGTAGAGGGGAAAGTTTAACCCATTTACTTGAGTGGATACCTATAATGTTTGGGTGTTAGATTTCTTCAGTTGTAAACCAATTGGAGGAGACTTGATTGACTAGGGGTGAGAGTTATAACTGAACCTGGGTTGTGCTTGAGACTGATATTTGGACTGAGTAAAATCAGTCTTAGTTGGGACTGATACATATCAGATTTGAGGTATTGGGTATTGTATCAGTCCTTAGCTACAGTGGGGGTATAAATGTTTAACCCTAAAGACCAACCTTGGAAAGTTTATTGGTTCCCTGTTAAGATGAAGACTGGGACATACATTTTCAGTTAGGATGTGGGTTCTATAACTGGGAACTTGTGTCACAAGTGATGGATGGCAAGAATTGATATAAGGATTTGGTATTGGTTGTTAATTAGGACTGAGACTGAATGGTATCAGCCCATGTTTCAGTCCTACTTATGACTGAACCTGTATCAGTCCTATTTTGGGACTGAATCAAATCAAAGTACTAGTGAATTAGGACTTTTCAGGATTTCAAACACTTAGAATTAATATTTGTGCTTAGGAGTTAGATTTGAGATGTGAATCAGCCTGGTTTGGGTTTTACATTAGTTGAAGGACTGAGGTTCTATCTGTCCTTCTCAAGGCTATTGTATGCCATGAGCAGGACAGATTGCATAACCTGGCTGAGATTGTTGTTCAGTCCCATTTGCCTACTGAACATCAATTGAGAAGTTACAGCCTGTGATATAAATTGGGGTATAAAGTTCCACATATGGTTATTACTAATTGCCAATACCTGTAATAGTATCAGTCCTACAGCAGTGTCAGGACATACAAGGCCGAGTTCTATTTCTGTTTTAGTTAGGAAATTGATGAGCAATCTGGTAAGAGTCACAGTATTCAATGGAGCATGAGAAACCAGTTGAACTATTCAGTAGAGTAGGTTGGCCTCAGTGATGTTAGGACTGATCAGTCATATGGCAGGTTCCAAGTGTCCTGAGCTTTTAATTTAAATTTTAGTTAGGATTGAACCCTTACACTGTCAGTTAGTGTCCAGTAACTAGGGACTGCCTGATATTGGTTGAGTGGTGAATAACAGTTAGGATTAAGTGAAGAATGAACAGGATAAGTTGTCCAGTCCTTTCTAAATACTGAATTGCCATTTTAATCCTGAGAGTATTAGCTTATTTTTTTCCCTTTTTCAGTAAAAAGGTTATATAATTTGGTTGCCTAATAGGAATGCAAGCTTAGGAGTATGGTATTAATCAAGGAAATCAACCTGGGAGTGAATTTAATATCAGTATTAGGATTCAGTTGTAGTGCTATAAATTAGTATGGCTGACCATGACAACTTTGGTATTTTTATTTTGTTGTTAAGCATTAGTTAGGATTAGGACTGTATGTATAAAGTACTTATTTTTACTTAGGATTCTTGCTAGCCTAGAGTATAATTAATATTAATGATACTTTATAGGAATTATTAAAAAGAGGGAACCCTAGAACTAAGATTTATATTAGAAGTTAATCATGGTTAGATTTGATGATAACAAATTAGATTTAGTCTGTTCATTAATCAACTTGTAAATCATTATAACAGGAGGATTCCCAGCTCTACTACCTTTTCTCGATCACCCGGAGCCAGGCAAGTATACTCCTCGGATTTGTTCATTTCTCATGTCTTGCATGTTCATTCTTAAATCTCCTTGATTGACACGATGTATCACGGTATTGTCTGGTTCCATGTTTCATGTATTACTTGTGTCTGGGAGGGAAAATACTATAGATATGTGATCAAATCCTGTTACTACTCATATGAATAGCTTGGGTCCCGCACCGTGCACGCGGGACCAAAGCCGTACCATTTCATGTTCATTGCATCTACCCAAGCCGATCACAATCTAGATGTATTTCATATTGCACATGTCAGGATTCAGGTTGTATTTCAGGATATCATGGTTGTATTTCATGTTCAGGTTGTACTTCATGTTCAGGTTGTATTTCATGTTCAGGACTCTTACTATGTTCCCTGTTTTACTTTCAGTATTTCCTGCTCAGTTTCATGTCTTGTCTCATTTCCTGTACTTATATATATTTCCTGTTTCTTGATTCATACCATGATGTTCATGTTGATTTCCTTGGATATACTTAGCTCCGCTCCTGACTAGGATATGTTGCAGGTGAGTTGGAGGCTCTGTGCGACACGTACTATGGCGAGGAGCCAATTGATGCAGGAGAGCTAGCTGGTGCTGCTCTTGACTTAGAGGCTGCAGAAGCCTAGAGCTTACCATAGTATTCCATATATCTTTCTTGTATTGAGACTAGTATACTTACTTTCATTTGCTGGAATGTAATAGAATTCTGTGACTTGTACTTCTTTTTTGGGATACATTTATAGATGCTGTGTTTTCATACATGTCTTGATATCTGGTTAGTTTCCCTAGATTGGTACAGCTTACTTTGTTGTATCTAACGATAAAGGTTGGGCGTGTCCGACTCGTGTCCGATTATTCGGGAGCGGGTCGTAACATGTTTTTAGTGGTGGCCCATGCAGGTCTATCCTAATGGTACCTAGGTCTTAGCGTACTATTGGGGGACTTGATTACACTAGGGAAACTTGAACACAGCATAGGAAAATCGGGAAATAAGGGTATATCAGGTTTATCAGGTTTTCAGGTGCATTGATATTATAAAAACATTGTTTATTAGATTTTTAGGGTTTGTCAATCAACGAAATTTTCTTTCTATTATAGGATGGTCACTACGAGGAAGACCGCGGATCAGCCCAGAGTTGCAGGCAGCTCAGCTCAGGCCGCATCAGACGTTCCGGCAGATCAGCTTCCAGTCGCGCCTCCTGTCACGCCCCAGAACCAGAATACTGGAGAGCGGGGGAATGACTCAGCCAGCTATGTATTATGGGTAGAGGAATACGATCAATGCTGTCTAAAAGATGAGGGAGTGTATACTACATGAAAGTCTCGCTATGGTCACTTCACATCTATTGTCTCAATCATTCAAACAAGAAACAATAATAGAGAACATGTAAGATAAAGCAGTAAGGCGTCCCAAACGCTCAATCAAAATGTTCTTGATATCTGGCTTTACTAAACATAGCCAGATGATGAAGCAAGGTATACACAATTGTTATCAGCTGCAGCCTGACTTAGTTACAATTATGTAAAAGTAAGTATAAGACAATCCGACTAACATGTCGGTGCCAAACGGCAAAGTATAAAGTAAATAACAAAACGAGCAGGGAGGTAAGAAACCCACTCGAGTCCTCCTGCGATCATTCCTCTAGTATTGACCATCTTGGAGGTAGAAGTAAGCTGGATCCTCGGGGATCGGCTCTAAATCTGGCCATGCAAAACCAGAGAGGTTAGACCTCTAATAGCAAGTACCGCAAGGGAGCACGATATGAGGAATGAAACCAGTAATAAGAGAATATGATAATAGATCTCTGCTATCTACTAGGATTCGCATAACATTACGACACTTCGAACCAACCTCTCAACCAAACAAGGACAGAAGCTGGCCCGTCATGTCCTGACATTCTGATCATCTCAGTTAGGTAGCAGAGTAGATACAGTACACAAACAAATCAATTTAAAATGGCCATTCAAGGCTAGTCTATCCAGTCAATCAATTACGCCAATCATGAATTAGACGAGTCCCAGCGGGACGTCCGTCATCAATATACAATATACAATAAATAATATAAGCAGATACCGCTGTCACGACCCGCTACCCAAATTGTTGGGCCGGGCCGAGCCATGTCCAGCCTACGCTTAAGATAAAGCGCAGTAAGCTGTTCTAGACAGTCAGGTAATAATGATAAATGTGCTAATAATTAAGATAGTTTAAGAATGATCACAACACAGCTTCTATATAGATGAAAAACCACTAAGTTTGATAATAATACAAACCAAAATGTAAGACTGGAGACAAGGTCCAGTTTAAAGGTACAAAACAGCGTCTGTGATAATAACCAAACACTAAGTCAAACTAAGCAGCTAAGCAGGATTCCCTGCTGGAATATCCTCAACTGGAGCTCCATAGTACGGGTCACAAAGCATTTCTTCCTCGGTCAAAATACCTACAACGTTATCCTGTCAGGACGGGAGCAAGTACAACCTCTACTACTAAAGTACTGAATGTATAATGCAAGAGATGTACAACAGGAACATGGTATGATAAGACTGAAAAATAGACATACTGGAATCAGGGTAAATCATATAAAGCGGAAATCATGGTATATCTTGATTATCATTTTAAGTCACTCTTGTCAATTGTGGCATGTGTACATTATGTATTAAAACTGGGGCATGTATGAGATCGGTCAATAAGTGCTATGCTAGTTTACTGCAATGTACGTATGTACATTCCACAAGTCCAGAAACTACATTGTTAGTTTACTGCAATGTACGTAAGTACATTCCACAAGTCCAGAAACTACATTCTCAGTTTACTGCAATGTACGTATGTACATTCCACAAGTCCAGAAACCGCACTGTTAGTTTACTGCAATGTACGTATGTACATTCCACAAGTCCAGAAACTACACGATTAGTATACTGCAATGTAAGTGAGTACATTTCACGAGTCCAGTAACTATATTATCAACTCTCTCATAACCCAGTAATCATCATGTAAAAGATACGGGAAATAGTGTAAAGCATGGTGGGAACTGTCAATAGTATGAAACATGTTATGATTTGACTTGCTACTCCAAGGATCAGCATTCACATGGGTTGATTAACATTCTTTTATCACATAACAGTGTTTTAACATATACAATTAACAAAAGACTTGCAACTGGATTAATGGTAATTTATAAGGTTGTCACATGTACTTAACATTAAAAGACAGTAAATGAGTTTGTAGATGTACTTGCCTGGAGCAAAGCAATGCAATGACAATAAAGCTAAGATGTAGAGTGTCCTGGCACTGAAAACATATATATATACTCAGACTCTAAGTTACAAGACAATATAAATACACTAGTGATGTGAGAAGGCCAAATTGGACATTGGCTAGGTGAACTTAGCCTAGGGGTTCAAAGTGAAGTGATTTGGCATCTAAACTAACACATGGGTCTTCCAATTTAAGGTTGGTTAGCAATCCAAATACTAGAAATACACAAAAATCACAAGTCATGACTTAGCCATAATTATTAGTAAAATAAACATTCTGTGCACTGTGTTCTAACAATTTTAGAAAATACTAGAAATCTCCAATAAATGCAAAATAATATACTGACAGAAACCTTGTTAATTATAGAAATTTATTATAATTTTTCTGGAATTTATTAACCAGTACAATTATTTTATAAAAATCAGTTTTCCTAAGTATACAGAAAGTGAGTTTTGGTTTCATATGCCAAACTAGTGGCAAAACAGTAAATTAATTACTACAAAAATTATACTAAATTAGCCAACTTAACAAAGTATCTAAAAACTATTTTTCCATAATTTTAGCAATACTTTAAGTATTTTTAGAAAAACAAAAACAGCAAGGCACACAATAATTAATTATCTGCGTATTTTGTCCATGTACATAATTTGAACCAAAGTTCAAATACAGGACCCAAGGCCATGAATCAAGTCCAATATGACTTGTACAGGCCTTGAATGTGTGAAAACACATTTGAGCCCAAATACCCATGCTAGGCTTGGACATCAAATGGTTGCAGTATTTTAAATATACAAAAATACAAATTGATAAAAGTGCAAAGTAAATATTATTATTTTAATAGGGCAAAATTATACATAGTGGTTACAAAAGTATGACAACTTATTTTATAAAGATATTTTACACTAAGTAAAGTAAAACATATATATAAAAGTACATCTACAATATTTATATTTATACATAAATATATAGATATTTTTATCAAGGATATATATATATCCATATATTAAAAGTTACATATATATGTAAGGAAAACACTTTATTTTATAAAGTATATATATATATAAATATATATATATATAAGGAAACATTTAATTTTTAAAGTGTATAATAATGTATATATACATATGAAAATATATACATAATTTACTAACTATAAAAATATATACTAGAAAATATATACCTATATACATATAAATATATATATAAAAGTTTACTAATTATAAAATTATATATATACATATAATATACTGTCAAAATACAGTATATAAAATATATATACACTAATATATATATATATACATATATATATAAATATATATAGAAAAAGAAAAAGGAAAAGGAAAGGAAAAAGAAAAGCAAAAACAACAGCAGGGGGGGCTCGAACTCGGTCAGCCAGAGGGGGGGGGTTTAAACTGTGCGGGCTGGCCAGTAGGTCGGGTTCGAGTGATTGTTAGGGAAGGGTTTTAGTTTATTTTATTTAGTACAGAAATTAAATGGGTTTTTACCCGTTAAGCAAAGCCCAAACCCGTTAGTTCATGTTATGAGTCCTGTGTCCATACAGTCAAGGACACGAAGGACAGCCGAGTCTTGTGTCGGGGCTATGCACGACACGTACGACACGATCTACGCGTATCCACACTTACCACTAGGTTCGTCTAGGCTGGGCGAGTCTGTGTCCGTGTACACGAGTCGAGATTCGACACGAGGACGAAGCGATACGTACGTGTCCGAGCTCGACTTGCTGTCGAGAGGGCGATCAGGCGGAGGAGGCGTCGGCGTCGTGGCGGAGCGGTGGCGCTGAGTTCGCCTCGTCGAGACGAAGGTGATGGTGGTGGTGGATGACGACGGCAGCGACTGTGGAGGCTGGACGAAGGGTCGCCGGAGTTGGGTGGCTGCGGTTTGGGAGTGGGAAATAGGAGGCGGAGTTGTGGTCGTGGGGGGCTGGGATGGTGGTGGTTATGGAGAGGGAGACGAGGGGGTCATTTTATAGGGGAGTTGAGGCGGTGGGCGGCGGATTACGGCCGGATTAGGGTTAGGGTTAGGGTTAGGGTTAGGGTTAGGGTTACGGGAAGGCGGTGGGGGAGATGAGGGGTTTTTTTAGGTTTAGGTCCCTAGAACTTAGGAATTCTCCTATAGGTCCTTCCCATGGTCAAATGCAATTAATAATTTGCAAACTGACCCCCGCGGTTCAGTTTGCAAAAATAAATTTGCAAAGGACAATTGGAAAATTACAAACAGTATTTAAAACAATCTGAATAATTGCAAACCTATTTAAAACAACTTTAAATAATTGCAAAATAATATTTTTATGTATTTAAAACTATTTAAAAATCATTTAAAAATACAGAAAAAATTCCTAATAATTATTATAAAATATTTTAATACTAAAATAATCATTAATGGCCAATTTAATACTAATTAACAAAAATTTTGAAAAACTGGGGCTGACAAATCTTCCCTCCTTGAAAAATTTCGTCCTCGAAATTTACAAGAACTGAAGACACGCAAGGCAATTAACGTTTTAAAAATAATTACAGCGATGACTAAGGCTATCTCTCCTAGCTACAATGATGGAACGTCTATAAGATGGGTCTACTGGTTACTAGCTTGCCTTATGAGTGCAGCTACTAAATGATGGTTTGGTAAAAGTCTAGTGATAGGTAACTTAATGAGGCACTAGAATCAAACTGTCATATGCAAATAAATCCAACCTGTGGCACCGTCTGTCAAGTATTCTGGCTCTGGCTCTGGGCCCTGCACTGGTACTGCTGCCTGGATGGCTAAAGGGTATGCTCTCCCTGAAGGTCCTCTGGTAAATGGCTTCGCCTTCTGGCACTCCCGAATCATATGGGTGGAAGACCCGCAAGCAAGACACTGGCTCAATTTTTTCCTACAGATGGAGACATCGTGCCCTGGCTTTTTGCAGAAGGCACAAGAGACCCACTTCTGCTGCTGTTGCCCCGGATCTCGGGAAAATGATAACTGATGCTGAGGATGAGCTGGTGGAGAATAGGCCTGCTGGTGCTGGGTAGTCGTCCTCTGCTGGAAAGTCTGGCGCTTGGATGGCCCGTCATGATGTGTGGTAGCTGGCCTCTTGCAAGACAAAAGACGCTCCTCGATACCTCGGGCTCTCTCCAGTAGCTGGTAGTAGTCTGTGATCCCGTTGGCCACTAGTAAGATGCTAATGTCCGGGACAAGACCATGGCAGAATCTGCGAGCCATCTCCTCCGGGTCGGCTACTAAGCTCGGGGCAAAACGACTGAGTCTGCTAAACTCACCTGCGTACTCATCGACTGTACGGCTCCCCTGTTGTAGGTTCTGGAATTGCAATCCCATGGCAACTCTAGCGGTGGTGGAGAAGAACTTCCTCTTGAACTGGATCTTGAATTGCTCCCAGTTTCCTCTGCCGCCAATGAACATCGTCTCATTTCTGAACCAGACCCCTGCCAGGTCTGCTAACAAAAATCCTGCTGCCTCGACCCAAAGGTCGTCAGGTAATCTAGCCCCTATGAGCTTCCTCTCTACGGAATCTAACCAGTCATCAGCTACAACTATGCCTTCCGTCCCAAGAAACTCCTTCGGTTTTAGGTTCATAAAACTCTTGATACTACCTAGCCTTAATTGATGTTCTATAGGTTGCGAGACGGGGGTATGCTGAGTATTCAGGAGCCCCTGGATCAAAGCCAGTAATTGGGTTCCGTCGAGGGAAACAACAGTCTGGGGAGGTATGATAGGAGGTGGGGGTGGTATACCGTCACCTGAGGTGGCGGAATCGGGAGAGTGTGTAGGGTCCATCTATTTATAAAAGACAAAGGAATTATAAGAATAAAGCAAGCAGTCATAAGCAAACAATTTAGTTACACTACCGGTCCTACGCTGTGATGAGTTTTCCTATGTTGCAATCCTACAATTCCTCTAGGTGTTCTAGATGTCGTTCCTAGTGTTATCTAGTTATCCTTAATTTCTGCAGGCGTGCTTGGTACAGTAACGTAACCAAACAACTTTAGTCAGGACCTGCATGGGCCGCCAAAAAAACATGTCACGACCCGCTACCCAAATTGTTGGGCCGGGCCGAGCCATGTCCAGCCTACGCTTAAGATAAAGCGCAGTAAGCTGTTCTAGACAGTCAGGTAATAATGATAAATGTGCTAATAATTAAGATAGTTTAAGAATGATCACAACACAGCTTCTATATAGATGAAAAACCACTAAGTTTGATAATAATACAAACCAAAATGTAAGACTGGAGACAAGGTCCAGTTTAAAGGTACAAAACAGCGTCTGTGATAATAACCAAACACTAAGTCAAACTAAGCAGCTAAGCAGGATTCCCTGCTGGAATATCCTCAACTGGAGCTCCATAGTACGGGTCACAAAGCATTTCTTCCTCGGTCAAAATACCTACAACGTTATCCTGTCAGGACGGGAGCAAGTACAACCTCTACTACTAAAGTACTGAATGTGTAATGCAAGAGATGTACAACAGGAACATGGTATGATAAGACTGAAAAATAGACATACTGGAATCAGGGTAAATCATATAAAGCGGAAATCATGGTATATCTTGATTATCATTTTAAGACACTCTTGTCAATTGTGGCATGTGTACATTATGTATTAAAACTGGGGCATGTATGAGATCGGTCAATAAGTGCTATGCTAGTTTACTGCAATGTACGTATGTACATTCCACAAGTCCAGAAACTACATTGTTAGTTTACTGCAATGTACGTAAGTACATTCCACAAGTCCAGAAACTACATTCTCAGTTTACTGCAATGTACGTATGTACATTCCACAAGTCCAGAAACCGCACTGTTAGTTTACTGCAATGTACGTATGTACATTCCACAAGTCCAGAAACTACACGATTAGTATACTGCAATGTAAGTGAGTACATTCCACGAGTCCAGTAACTATATTATCAACTCTCTCATAACCCAGTAATCATCATGTAAAAGATACGGGAAATAGTGTAAAGCATGGTGGGAACTGTCAATAGTATGAAACATGTTATGATTTGACTTGCTACTCCAAGGATCAGCATTCACATGGGTTGATTAACATTCTTTTATCACATAACAGTGTTTTAACATGTACAATTAACAAAAGACTTGCAACTGGATTAATGGTAATTTACAAGGTTGTCACATGTACTTAACATTAAAAGACAGTAAATGAGTTTGTAGATGTACTTGCCTGGAGCAAAGCAATGCAATGACAATAAAGCTAAGATGTAGAGTGTCCTGGCACTGAAAACATATATATATACTCAGACTCTAAGTTACAAGACAATATAAATACACTAGTGATGTGAGAAGGCCAAATTGGACATTGGCTAGGTGAACTTAGCCTAGGGGTTCAAAGTGAAGTGATTTGGCATCTAAACTAACACATGGGTCTTCCAATTTAAGGTTGGTTAGCAATCCAAATACTAGAAATACACAAAAATCACAAGTCATGACTTAGCCATAATTATTAGTAAAATAAACATTCTGTGCACTGTGTTCTAACAATTTTAGAAAATACTAGAAATCTCCAATAAATGCAAAATAATATACTGACAGAAACCTTGTTAATTATAGAAATTTATTATAATTTTTCTGGAATTTATTAACCAGTACAATTATTTTATAAAAATCAGTTTTCCTAAGTATACAGAAAGTGAGTTTTGGTTTCATATGCCAAACTAGTGGCAAAACAGTAAATTAATTACTACAAAAATTATACTAAATTAGCCAACTTAACAAAGTATCTAAAAACTATTTTTCCATAATTTTAGCAATAGTTTAAGTATTTTTAGAAAAACAAAAACAGCAAGGCACACAATAATTAATTATCTGCGTATTTTGTCCATGTACATAATTTGAACCAAAGTTCAAATACAGGACCCAAGGCCATGAATCAAGTCCAATATGACTTGTACAGGCCTTGAATGTGTGAAAACACATTTGAGCCCAAATACCCATGCTAGGCTTGGACATCAAATGGTTGCAGTATTTTAAATATACAAAAATACAAATTGATAAAAGTGCAAAGTAAATATTATTATTTTAATAGGGCAAAATTATACATAGTGGTTACAAAAGTATGACAACTTATTTTATAAAGATATTTTACACTAAGTAAAGTAAAACATATATATAAAAGTACATCTACAATATTTATATTTATACATAAATATATAGATATTTTTATCAAGGATATATATATATCCATATATTAAAAGTTACATATATATATGTAAGGAAAACACTTTATTTTATAAAGTATATATATATATAAATATATATATATATAAGGAAACATTTAATTTTTAAAGTGTATAATAATGTATATATACATATGAAAATATATACATAATTTACTAACTATAAAAATATATACTAGAAAATATATACCTATATACATATAAATATATATATAAAAGTTTACTAATTATAAAATTATATATATACATATAATATACTGTCAAAATACAGTATATAAAATATATATACACTAATATATATATATATATACATATATATATAAATATATATAGAAAAAGAAAAAGGAAAAGGAAAGGAAAAAGAAAAGCAAAAACAACCAGCAGGGGGGGGGCTCGAACTCGGTCAGCCAGAGGGGGGGGGGGGTTTAAACTGTGCGGGCTGGCCAGTAGGTCGGGTTCGAGTGATTGTTAGGGAAGGGTTTTAGTTTATTTTATTTAGTACAGAAATTAAATGGGTTTTTACCCGTTAAGCAAAGCCCAAACCCGTTAGTTCATGTTATGAGTCCTGTGTCCATACAGTCAAGGACACGAAGGACAGCCGAGTCTTGTGTCGGGGCTATGCACGACACGCACGACACGATCTACGCGTGTCCACACTTACCACTAGGTTCGTCTAGGCTGGGCGAGTCTGTGTCCGTGTACACGAGTCGAGATTCGACACGAGGACGAAGCGATACGTACGTGTCCGAGCTCGACTTGCTGTCGAGAGGGCGATCAGGCGGAGGAGGCGTCGGCGTCGTGGCGGAGCGGTGGCGCTGAGTTCGCCTCGTCGAGACGAAGGTGATGGTGGTGGTGGATGACGACGGCAGCGACTGTGGAGGCTGGACGAAGGGTCGCCGGAGTTGGGTGGCTGCGGTTTGGGAGTGGGAAATAGGAGGCGGAGTTGTGGTCGTGGGGGGCTGGGATGGTGGTGGTTATGGAGAGGGAGACGAGGGGGTCATTTTATAGGGGAGTTGAGGCGGTGGGCGGCGGATTACGGCCGGATTAGGGTTAGGGTTAGGGTTAGGGTTAGGGTTAGGGTTAGGGTTAGGGTTACGGGAAGGCGGTGGGGGAGATGAGGGGTTTTTTTAGGTTTAGGTCCCTAGAACTTAGGAATTCTCCTATAGGTCCTTCCCATGGTCAAATGCAATTAATAATTTGCAAACTGACCCCCGCGGTTCAGTTTGCAAAAATAAATTTGCAAAGGACAATTGGAAAATTACAAACAGTATTTAAAACAATCTGAATAATTGCAAACCTATTTAAAACAACTTTAAATAATTGCAAAATGATATTTTATGTATTTAAAACTATTTAAAAATCATTTAAAAATACAGGAAAAATTTCTAATAATTATTATAAAATATTTTAATACTAAAATAATCATTAATGGCCAATTTAATACTAATTAACAAAAATTTTGAAAAACTGGGGCTGACAACCGCTCCCTGCCCGTGTGGCAAATTTGCAGTATCCGTGGGAACCAGCGGGCCTGTCGGGCACTTAATAGTTCCAAAGAGGGCTGCCATGTAAGAACTCAGAATCCATTCTCTCCATGCCATCATTATTTTATTTAACTTAATAGTCTCTACGTTGAGTGAATTTCCATGCCATGGATCATGGTCATTCAAATGAGTACTTCCGTACGGGGTACGATATGCACAACTCTACAATAATACCCGTGCGGTTAGGTTGTAGGTCTTACATAGCATAATACAACAATCAAAAACTAACCACGGAATAATTATGCCTTGACCATAAAGTACACATGCTGCTTTGTAGGAAAAATAAATAAATAAACTGAAGCCTGCATGTGCCTGTATGCCAATATTCGGGATTAGCCAGTCGATTGCCATAGTTCATAGTTCATATGAACGTGTCTCATTCATTCAATTCAATAAGACGACTAGCCAGTCTCTTAGTTCCAACTAGGAATGCATGATCAATTATTAATCAAGATAATAATAAATGTTAATGCCAAGATAACAATTAATGTTAATAAATGCCAAGACGATCAGTCAATGTCAATTAATGTCAATGCGGGACAAGGATCAGCCAAAAAGGTATTAGGGCCAGAGTTCATGCGGCCAGGAATTTATTGGTTCATGCGGCTGAGTAAACATGCATATGCGGCTAAGGAAACTAAGTCCATGCGGCCGGGGATATGGACCCTATGCGTTTCGGGTCTGAACTTCATGCGGCTGAGATAACACGCACCTATACGGCTCAGAATATCATGCGGCCAAGAAGTCGCGAACCTTATGCGGCTGGGGTTCCATGCTTATGCGGCTAGGGTAACATGCGCCTATGCGGCTAACAAAACAAGTCTATGCGGTTCATGCACTGGGATTAAAACAGTCCCATGCGGCTCAGCGCTGCCAAGGCCATGCGACTGAGAAAAATTACGGTCTCATACGGCCGGGTAGAACTCAACCCATGCGGCTGGGATTAGCAAGGCTCATGCGGCCAGAAAATATGCGGCTCGAGGAACTTGAGTTCTATGCGGCTGAACGAGAACGACTCCATGCGGCTGGAAGCGATAGATCATATGCGGCTGGGAAATGACCAGCTGCATGCGGCTGAAAATAGATGCGGTATATGCGGTTGAGAAATTATGCGGCTAAGAAGAAGGGAAACTTTATGTGGCTACCCAATCCTGAGCTCATGGGGCTGAGAAATTAAAGGGTCTCATGCGGCTAAGGAAATAGTATGCGATCAGGAAATATCATGCGGCCAAGGAAGACTTGTCGCATGAAAAACTCATGCAGTCAAGCACTGTTCTTCTTCTCCACTTTCTGGGAAGAACCATAGGAAGCCATTGCTTCTAAGCTCTCCAAATCCTTCAACCCAAGCCCAAATCTGGACTTTCATAGGTCAAAATGGGGTAGAACGAAATTCTCTACAACATGGAACCATTAAAACTTGAAAAATAACAAAGCTACTAGATCAAAACCTAAGAAATCCGAAAATGCATTAAACTCAGATCTACATGAAATGAGCCATGGAAATTAAAAATGTTGAGTCCTAAAGTATCTAAGAATCTTGAGAGGAAGACAATGGAACAACAAAAATGGAGATCCATCAAGAAGCAAGTTGGCACTTGCCATGCGGCTAGGTAGGTAGGAAGATTTTATGAGGAAGAAGAAGAGTAATGGTGAAGTAATGAAGAGAGAGAAAGGGAATGGAGCTTTAAATAAAGGAGTGGTGGTAGGTGGGGGTTTGTTTAGGTTCATGATGAACCAACATAATCGAACCAATCCAAGCCGAACCCAAAGTTAAGCTAAAGCAGAGAATAAAATACAGAAAAATAATTAGCATAAAATTTAAGAAATTTAAATACAGAACAATACATGATAAATTTTAAATAAATACATTTAAGCAGTACATGTATAAAAATACGTATTCTGGGAACAGAAACTGACATCTCTACCCTCCTTAGAAAAATTCTGTCCTCAGAATTTCAATTCCAAGCAGGATAGACACATCAAAGCTAAATTAATCTAAGTACAAGCAATTTGAGTAAGCAATCATTCTACCATGTCAATAGCAAGTAACATATCTATGTTTAACTATCGATGACACCAAGCAATTCTACTCATAAGGTGACAAGCATGAGGAGTTAAGACAATCAAGGTATACAGAAAGAGATATACCTTGTGAGTCAAACAAGTGCGGATACCGTGATCGGATATCATCCTCACGTTTCCACGTTGACTCCCATAACGAGTGATGACCCCAAGCAACCCGGACAAGGCTAATTGTTCGGTTCTTGAGTATCTTCTCTCTTCGGTCCAAAATGGACACAGGCTGTTCCTCGTAAGATAGGTTGGTACCAACAACCAGTTCAGAATGATCAAGGATATGGCTTGGATCCGATACATACCTTCGTAACTGAGATACATGAAATACGTCATGCACCTCTCGTAACGAAGGTGAAAGAGATAAACGATAAGCAACATCACCTATCCTATCAAGGATAGCAAATGGGCCCACGTATCGCGGACTCAATTTCCCGCAAACGTCAAATCTAATGATCCCACAGGTAGGTGAGATCCGCAAGAATACGTGGTCCCCAACAGAAAACTCTAGCGGCCTATGATGCTGGTCCGCCCAATGACGATGTCGATCCTGCGCAACTCAAAGTCGCTCTCTAATTCTCTTAACCATTTCAACTGTCTGGACAATCATTTCTGGGCCTAGCATCTTTCTCTCCCCGATATCATCCCATGCTAGTGGCGACCTACACTTCTTACCATAAAGTGCTTCAAATGGTGCAATCTGGATACTGGCTTGATAACTGTTGTTATATAAAAACTCGACTAAGTGTAGGTGGCTCTCCCAAGATCCTCCAAAATCTAGGGTGCAAGCTCGTAACATATCTTTTAAAGTCTGAATTATTCTTTTTGATTGCCCGTTTGTTTGTGGATGGTAAGCCGTGCTAAATCTTAACTTGGTACCCAGACTATGATGTAAGCTTTTCCAGAAATGTGATATAAAATGGGTATCTCTGTCTGACACAATACTGACAGGGACTCCATGCTGTCTGACTATCTGCTGCATATACAACTCTGCCAACTTTTCTGTAGATTGCCCTACTTTGAAAGAAAGAAAATGTGCCACCTTTGTAAGCCGATCTACTATCACCCAAATAGCATCTTTACCACTTGGTGATCTTGGTAATCCGGTCACAAAGTCCATTGTAATATGTTCCTACTTTCATTCCGGGATAAGAAGCGGTTGCAATAATCCAGCTGGTCTTTGCTGTTCTGCCTTCACTTGCTGACATACCAAACAACGGGAAACAAATCTAGCTATCTCCCTCTTCATCCCGTTCCATCAGAAGTGCTGTTTGATATCTTGGTACATCTTGGTCCCTCTAGGGTGTATAAAATACTGAGAACTGTGAGCTTCTGCCATAACCTCCTGTCTAATATCTCCACTAGGCACACATAGACGTGATTCAAACATAAGCGTACCATCTTTATGAATTCTCATCTCCTTCCTGAGTCCTGACTCACATTCTGCCCTAAGCTTCTGAATCCTTGGGTCCTATGCCTGAGCTACCTTGATCCTATCAACCAAGTCAGATTGAACTTGTAGACTTGTTAGAATTCCTATATCGCTAGAAAGTACGACTTCGATACCCATCTCCTGAAGGCCTTCTAAGATATGCTTCTGCGTTGTCAACATAAATGCTCCACCTCTCCTACTGAGAGCATCTGCTACCACATTAGCCTTGCCTGGATGATACTGAAGCTCCACGTCGTAATCCTTGATCAACTCCAACCATCTTCTCTGCCTCATGTTCAGTTCCTTCTGAGTAAAGATGTACTTCAGACTTTTGTGGTCTGTGTACATGTCCACTCGATCACCATATAAGTAATGCCTCCATAGTTTCAAAGCGAATACTACTGCTGCCAACTCCAAGTCATGAGTTGAATAATTCTTTTCGTGGTCCCGAAGCTGCCTAGATGCATACGCTATAACCTTTCCATGCTGCATGAGGACGCACCCAAGTCCTTTACCTGACGCATCATAATATACAGTAAAACCTCCGGGTCCAACTGGCAATGTAAGAATGGGCGCTGATATCAACTTCTGCTTCAAGTTCTCAAATGATGCCTGACATTCTGCCGACCAGACGAATGGTATATCCTTCTGTGTCAAGCGGGTCATGGGTGCTGAAAGTCTTGTAAAGTCTGATACGAATCTCCTGTAATATCCTGCCAATCCTAAGAAACTCCGTATATCTGCTACGGTCTTGGGTACTGGCCAACTCTCTATTGCTTCTACCTTCTTGGGATCCACTGCTACTCCAGCTCCTGATATGATGTGACCCAAGAATGAAATATGATCCATCCAGAACTCACACTTGCTAAGCTTGGCATACAACTGGTTCTCTCTCAGAACCTGTAACACTTTTCTGAGGTGGTCTTCATGCTTTTCTTCACTGGCAGAGTATACAAGAATGTCGTCAAGAAACTGTAGCTCCTCTTTCCGAAAATTTTGAAATATTCTATTTTACTTATTTTAATTAAATGGTAATTTTTAGATTTTATGAATAATTAATTATTATAGCTAATTGTTATACATATACCATTATTGGTTATTAAATTTCGTTATTATTATTATTGTTATATATTGGGATTTTTATTTAATAATATTGTTTTTATATTATTTTATTATAAATATACTATAATATATGTGTGTAATTGTATGTATATGTAGATGTATTAAATAAAGGTATACATGTGTATATTTGGATATATATGAGTATGTGTATATATAGTATTATGTAAATATATACATAAAATGTGTATATACAAATACATAATATATGTGCGTATATATAGATAAATAAAAAGGATAATATGTGTGTGTCCGTATATATATTATATGGGTATATATGTATGCATGTATATATGTATGTATATAAATAATTATATATACAAGGATATATATATTATTACAATTAGTTGAATATATAAGGAGAAGGGGCAGCAGCCCATAGGCCTGGCTTCCCAGAGCTTACTAAGCTCGTCCAAAACAAATACTCCCCCCCGCATGAACCTATATATACAGAGCCGAACAGTAGTAGAATAACTCCCATCGAAACCCTAATGATATACGACGCCGTGCCACCCATGGACCCCAGGCGACCCACCCCGTATGCGCACGCACTGCCCTAGGCCAGCGCCGGCCGCCGGAGGGCGCGCGGATAGCAGCCGCGTGCAGGCGCTGTGATCAGCACACTGAAGAACGACAGTAACAGTGGTGCGATCACCCATATTACAGGTACTGTATCTCGCTCATCGCTCCTCTATTTCTCGATCCAATTTTTTTGTTGGACAGACAACATAACCAGGAGTAGACCCCATCGACTAGATTTAAGCGTAGTCGCATAACCTATCAGGGGGATCGACACAAAGTTGTCGAAAAACCCACCGAAAAGAGGGTATTAAAACAGTCGAAACTCTTATGTTTTGAGATGGATTTTGATCAACCTATTAGTAATTCTAGAAACTTTTCTGAATGGTATTTTAGGCCACATGTAGCCCTTCAAATCCTTTCTTTTAGTTTAATTTTTCATTCACAGGATGTAAAGATATGCGAACCCAAAGTTTGTGAAAAACCTATTTTCGAAAACTAAAAATTCCTCCACACGACGTGCGTCCCGCCAATCCGGGCGACGTGGTCGCGAACCGAAAGCATCGAAAGGTGCGTAACAGTTTCATGGTCGTGTGGGCTTTGACGGAATTCAAATTGGTCGCGTGTGCGCGACGAATTTGATGCGTATCCGTCGAAATTCACCGTATCGTATACTTTGTAAATTCTCTAATTACTTTGTGCACGCTCATCAGATCGAGATGAAACTTGCGCCATCAGGACCGTATCATTTTTCTGGTCCTGTATGCTAAGTTTGGTCCAATTCTGAGACAGTTGAATCGTACGTCGTTTTGCGGGCCCTACGGTCCCACTCAACGGGCAATTTTGTGCACGGCCCGCCGGAATCCAACTCTGGACATACGGTTGGGTTCGTATCGAAAAACCGGATCAGTAGACAAGTAGTTTGACGACTTTAGAGACTGTTGACTCTAGCACGCTTTTCGGTGCAAAATGGGTCCAACGGCGGACATCGTTTTCACCAGAAATTACCGTTTTGCCCCTGTGTCCAGAATTGGACTTAAGGACAGGCAATCCTAGCTAATTTGACTATTCTGAGAATGTTGGTACTATTTATTTCAGTACCTGGAGACTTCTGCATGTGTTGACTGATTGTGGCTCCTGAGTGGTATATTACTATTGGTTTTCTAGCTAAGGACCTCAGGCAAGTACACTTTCTGATTGCTTTTCGATTCATAGTAGTCTTTTCATTTCATGTCTATATATATATCTTGTTGCTTGTTGACACGCTCGTCACACGGAGTAGTCGGGAGGGAAATTATCTTAGTAGACATGTGGACTACCTACAACTATCCCATGATGTCTATTCGTGAACAATAGCACCTGTACACGACACGTGCAGGTACCGAATTTACCCCCTAGCCGTTCACATGTCGAAAAGGATATTTCACACCACCTAGATAGATGTCTTTTATTAGTTTTTCCTTGTTTATTTCTCTATCGTGCTATGTCATCAGTTGTCTACCAGTTTTTATCTCTCATATGTTATTTTCATGTCTTGTTAATTCTATTGTGTTTTTGTATTGTCGTCGGTTTGTGTACTTGTTCCATTCCTGACTGGAAACCAATATTTTTTAGGTTTAGCCGCGATCACTCTTTACATTGGGAAGGCTTGGGTATGCTGAGGTCAACCTAGAAATAGAAAACAGTTGTACCATTTTCATTAATTATAAAACCTTGTATTTCTTTTATTTTTATAAATGTTGTAACAAATTTAGAAATGTGAATGAGCAGCAAATATTATATTTTGAGCATTTATTTCTTGCGGGCTTGATAGCGTTCTACCGCCGACTCTGCGGCGTAGGCTGGCTTGGACACGTCTTGTATCCGAAAAAGCGGGTGCGGGTCGTGACAAGTTTTTGTGGTGGCCCATGCTGGTCAGTTTTTGTAAAATATTGTGAACTCGTGATGGTACGTTAGTCGTACTATTGCAAGCCTGCGCCCAGGAAATGCTCATTCATAATTAGGATTAAAATAATTTAAGAGAATGACTAGGATTAGGAGTCCCATGTTTTATTTGACTAATTGGGTAGTTAAGGTTGTTAGATAGGCCATGCTATTTTTTTGAATTCAGATAACTTGCCCGATCTCTATAGAAACACTATTATTTTTGATATGACCATATGACCCCATGCGGATATGCTATTCACTTGGTAAGTTAGGCTTACCTATAATTAAGGCTTTGATCTTGATGAACTGTTTAATTTTCTTTTGCTTTATTAGATATAAACCTTATATCGTAAATTAGAATTGCCTATTTAAATTCTCTTTTGCTGTAAGGATTTAGTTTATAATTTCTGATTCTGCAATTCGTGTGCGAATCTCGAGGTAGATTGATTTGAGATTTTCCCTCAACCATAGAAATGCATATGAAATAAATACTAGAATGTTTGTATCTCTTTTGTCTTTAGTTATTTCTTCCATATTAACTCTTTTATTTTAAGTGTTGTGACTGATAGGACAATTACCTACGCTTTTATTTTAGTCAATCTGTTTGAATCTCTAGCGGCTCATGAATTTTTTTACGGTTAAAGGAATATTAGTTAACTCATAAAGTTTAGACAGCAGCGTACTGTCGTCAATTAATTGAGAGTAGAGAATGTGGGTTCACTGCAGCCAGCAGCGCACTGGCGAGGCACAACCCATAGAAATGAAACCATTTTGGGGATCATAGGTTATAGAACGTTGCTAAAACTATGTCGTAGTTGACCTCTTAGATCCTAGATACCCTTATGTCAATATAAGGTGGAGTACCTGATAGCTTATTACACCTGAATCACGGAACCAAGGGTTTGTCACAGCCAGAGTATACAGGCGAGGCATAATTCCCGGTAAAATAATTTCAGACGTGATTACAAGTTTAGGATACTATAGAGGGTATGGATTGCCCTGTATGACCCTAAGATCCAAAACCAATACTAGTGTAAGTTCTGTAAGTTGAGTAGCATGTCTCCCAACCTAGCATTTCGTGGTCCTTGTGACCCATTGACGAGGTAATTGACCGACACTAATAGGTTTACTTAGAAAATAGAACTCAGAAGTCCATAACCCATTAATCGACCAAGGCCTTATGAATAGAAGATAGTAGGATTGACTGTATAGGTAAGAACACCATGTAAGGTTTTTGATTCTCTCAAACTCGAACTGCTTGTGTCCCTTTTCAAAAATCTCGCATATTTATATTTTGACCCTCTTGACCAATGCTGCTATTACAGCCTAGTTTTTGCAAGCTTACTCTTTTATCGAGCTTGATTAAGACATATATTTATTGGGGACGCCCGCTAACATATTGTCTAATCAGAATCATTGTATTACGGTCTGATCAACCATGATGCATTTGGTTCGCTCTTCATCTAATTTCCTTACGTGGATTGACATGTAAATGTCTATAGGATCTCATCCACGACTGCCTTGACAATTCCTCTTGAAATATGCATTCGCCCTTGAATCATGTAATTGTGTTCAGTGACATCTCTCTTGAACTCTTTATTGTTTTCGTCCTTCACTGATTGGAAAGACGAAAGCTTGTAATTAATAGATAGATACATAGTATCCCCTTTACCATGATGGTTGTATACGCAAGTGTAGCTACCATCGGCCAGCCCTGTGACAGAAACTTTGCCTTGAGTTACTCGTTCTCCACTCGACCATCAAGCTACTATTGAGACCTTCTAGCCATCTGAATTTGAGAAACGATCCTTGACTTGACTTATATCCACCGTATCCCATTACGTTGTGCCTTGTTCTTTACTGACCAGAGTCGAGGTACAATATCCGGACTTTGGAATTTTTCTAACCTCATTATTCCTAAAACCCTGTCCTAGCTCCTAAGGTGGGTAGACCATAAGTCTTCTAAAGATTTTTAGGATATACCAGGATTACCGAGTGATTAGAACAACTTCCACTAGGATGATGATTAGTGCCCTTGGACTCCCACTTTTTATTTAGATCATTTTTGTCCCCGGCCGTGTCATTAATATTCGGAGCACGAGACCAGCTGTTACCTTCCAACAAACTTCATATGCAAGATCTAGACGAGTCCACCTTCATCTAGGTATATCATGTCCCACTCAAACCCGTCCCCTTGTACTCTATTTTTATAGTACGACTTTCAGGTAAAAAGGACTAGCTATAACCCTTACCATAATGCCGGTACACTTCCCGACTTCCATTAGAGCCTCAACTTCGGCTTAATTCCTTCGACCCAATATATGATTGTGATCTACTCGAAGCTCACTATGCACATGCCACTAGTGTGCCACCTAATTGAGGTCTTATGTGCTCCTTAAGCACAAAGTCACTAAAGGCACACTTTGAGCCTTAAGGACCTAGCTAACCAACCTGACTAACAACTAGCTCAATTCCTTGGGTAGAAACATATTCTAGGATACCCTAATCTAGTGGGAATAGTTTTATTATTGGGATCTTGTCTAGTCCATATAGATTGAAACCCAATGTTCATCCAACCAACGATTGATGTCTAAATAGAGAACCCATTAAGACCACAATCTTGATTTCTCAAACTCTATTCTATTATGGAACCTTGTTTAGAATTTCGAGAATGGAACTTCTATGTTATACGGATTGCTAGCCCACTAAGGAACGTAGGGTTCTTCGACTTAGCAAGTGACTGGACTAGAGTAGCCCAATCTAGCGAATAAGACTATAGGTTCATAAATATCCCTTCTATCTGTATTATTGTATATTCTCTACCGCCCTTGAAATTTCATATTTGCTCTCGATTATTCTTATCTTCATGTCCTTTCTATTTCAGAGTGACGAATAGTCATGCTTACTAGAGTTTATCAATAATTCTTAGCTACTTGAGTAAATTTATTGTTTGTTAAATTTTGGGTTTCTTGATAGATACGAGAGGATTATAGATACCATATGCCTAGATCATTGTTGGTATGATTGTTAGTAACCAGTTAGAAGATTTTAAGATTTTAGTTTTGAGGAGTAGTGTGACCAAAGGTGGGTAGAAGTCCTCAAGAATCCGTAGTTACGAAATGACTAGGGGGAGGATGTAAATTATTTTGAGGAATTAAAATTTAAGAAGAATAGGGTTAAGGTAGATTTTCTTTTGAACTCTAAGGAATAGTTACGAATTAGAATTTCGAGGACGAAATTATTTTTAAGGTGGGTAGATTTGTAGCTCCTCTTCCCGAAAATTTTGAAATAATCTATTTTACTTATTTTAATTAAATGGTGATTTTTAGATTTTATGAATAATTAATTATTATAGCTAATTGTTATACATATACCATTATTGGTTATTAAATTTCGTTATTATTATTATTGTTATATATTGGGATTTTTATTTAATAATATTGTTTTTATATTATTTTATTATAAATATACTATAATATATGTGTGTAATTGTATGTATATGTATATGTATTAAATAAAGGTATACATGTGTATATTTGGATATATATGAGTATGTGTATATATAGTATTATGTAAATATATACATAAAATGTGTATATACGAATACATAATATATGTGCATATATATAGATAAATATAAAGGATAATATGTTTGTGTACGTATATATATTATATGGGTATATATGTATGTATGTATATATGTATGTATATAAATAATTATATATACAAGGATATATATATATTATTACAATTAGTTGAATATATAAGGAGAAGGGGCAGCAGCCCATAGGCCCAAACCTTAGGCCAAGCCCACAGGCATGGCTTCCCAGAGCTTACTAAGCTCGTCCAAAACAAATACCCCCCCCGCGTGAACATATATATACAGAGCCGAACAGTAGTAGAATAACTCCCATCGAAACCCTAATGATGTACGACGTCGTGCCACCCATGGACCCCAGGCGACCCACCCCGCGCACGCGCGCGCCGCCCTGGGCCGCCGCCGGCCGCCGGAGGGCGCGCGGATAGCAGCCGCGTGCAGGCGCTGTGATCAGCACACTGAAGAACGACAGTAACAGTGGTGCGATCACCCATATTACAGGTACTGTATCTCGCTCATCGCTCCTCTATTTCTCGATCCAATTTTTTTGTTGGACAGACAACATAACCAGGAGTAGACCCCATCGACTAGATTTAAGCGTAGTCGCATAACCTATCAGGGGGATCGACACAAAGTTGTCGAAAAACCCACCGAAAAGAGAGTATTAAAACAGTCGAAACTCTTATGTTTTGAGATAGATTTTGATCAACCTATTAGTAATTCTAGAAACTTTTCCGAATGGTATTTTAGGCCACATGTAGCCCTTCAAATCCTTTCTTTTAGTTTAATTTTTCATTCACAGGATATAAAGATATGCGAACCCAAAGTTTGTGAAAAACCTATTTTCGAAAAGTAGAAATTCCTCCACACGATGTGCGTCCCGCCAATCCGGGCAACGTGATCGCGAATCGAAAGCATCGAAAGGTGCGTAATGGTTTCATGGTCGTGTGGGCTTTGACGGAATTCAAATTGGTCGCGTGTGCGCGACAAATTTGATGCGTATCCGTCAAAATTTACCGTATCGTGCACTTTATAAATTCTCCAATTACTTTGTGCACGCTCGTCAGATCGAGACGAAACTTGTGCCATCAGGACCGTATCATTTTTCTGGTCCTGTATGCCAAGTTTGGTCCAATTCTGAGACAGTTGAATCGTACGTCGTTTTGCGGGCCCCACGGTCCCACTCAACGGGCGATTTTGTGCACGGCCCGCCGGAATTCAACTCTGGACATACGGTTGGGTTCGTATCGGAAAATCGGATCCGTAGACATGTAGTTTGACAACTTTAGAGACCGTTGACTCTGACACGCTTTTCGGTACAAAGCGGGTCCAACGGCGGACATCGTTTTCACCCGAAATTACTGTTTTGCCCCTGTGTCCAGAATTGGACTTAAGGACAGGCAATCCTAGCTAATTTAACTATTTTGAGAATGTTGGTACTATTTATTTCAGCATCTGGAGACTTCTGCATGTGTTGACTGATTGTGGCTCTTGAGTGGTATATTACTATTGGTTTTCCAGCTAAGGACCTCAGACAAGTACACTTTCTGATTGCTTTCCGATTCATACTAGTCTTTTCATTTCATGTCTATACATATATCTTGTTGCTTGTTGACACGCTCGTCACACGGAGTAGTCGGGAGGTGAAATATCTTAGTAGATATGTGGACTACCCACAACTATCCCATGATGTCTATTCGTGAACAATAGCACCTGTACACGACACGTGCAGGTGCCGGATTTACCCCCTAACCGTTCACATGTTGAAAAGGATATTTCACACCACCTAGATAGATATCTTTTATTAGTTTTTCCTTGTTTATTTCTCTATCGTGCTATGTCATCAGTTGTCTACCAGTTTTTATCTCTCATATGTTATTTTTATGTCTTGTTAATTCTATTGTGTTTTCGTATTATCGTCGGTTTGTGTACTTGTTCCATTCCTGACTGGAAACCAATATTTTTTAGGTTTAGCCACGATCACTCTTTACATTGGGAAGGCTTGGGTATGCTGAGGTCAACCTAGAAATAGAAAATAGTTGTACCATTTTTATTAATTATAAAACCTTATATTTTTTTTATTTTTATAAATGTTGTAAATGTTGTAACAAATTTAGAAATGTGAATGAGCAGCAAATGTTATATTTTGAGCATTTATTTCTTACGGGCTTGACAGCGTTCTACCGCCGACTCTGCGGCGTAGGCTGGCTTGGACACGTTTTGTATCCGAAAAAGCGGGTGCGGGTCGTGACAGAAACACAACGACAAACTGATCTAAGTATGGCATAAAGAGGCGGTTCATCAAATCCATAAATATTGCTGGAGCATTGGTCAAGCCAAACGGTATTACCAAGAATTCATAATGCCCATACTTCGACCTGAATGCTGTCTTGGGAATATCCTCCTTCCGAACCCTCACTTGATGATACCCTAAACGAAGATCTAGCTTGAAAAAAACTCTAGCTCTGCTCAACTGATCAAACAAGTTGTCGATCCTGGGTAGTGGGTACTTGTTCTTTACTGTTGCCATGTTAAGCTTCCTGTAATCGATGCACAATCTGGATGACCCATCCTTCTTCTCCACAAGTACCACTGGTGCTGCCCATGGTGATATGCTAGCTTGGATGAACTTCTTCTCCTTCAGTTCCTTTATGTGCTGATATACCTTGGCCTGCTCTGAATCCACCATTCTGTAAACTCGATCTGATATCGGTTTAGTTCCAGGTTCTAATTTTATACTGAACTCAATATCTCTAACCGGTGGTAGACCTGGAAGTTCTTCGAGAAATATGTCTAGAAACTCTTCAACTACCTTCGGAACTTGAACTTCTTCCATTGTCGTTACTACTCCCTGCTCTTGTTGAGTTGCCTCTGATCTGACTAAGGTGAACCGATTCATGCCTGGAATGTCAAAAAATACACTCCCTCTATGACAATCTATTGTCACATGACTGTCTTTCAGCCAGTCCATGCCTAAGATAACGTCGAAATTTCCAACAGGAAATTCTATCAACCTGGCAGGTAGGGAATGCCCGCAAACTACAACGCTACATGCTAGAATAACTCTACTAACTCCTATGAGCCCATTACCAGTGAGTAAATTCAACCTCCCTGGCAATGCCTCGAACTCCATTCCTAGCCGTGTCACAAATTGTGTAGATATAAATGAGTGTGATGCTCCCGAATCAAACAATGCTACTGCGGGATATGAGGCGACGAGAATGTTACCTGCCACAATATCTCCCGATGCTAATGCCTCTTCCAAGGACAGAGAGAATGCCTGTCCTCGGCCTCCTTGTTGGTTCCCATGCTGTGGCCTAGCCTGGTGCTGCTGCTGGCCCCTGCCTTGATGATGCTGGGGTGGTCTATGCTGGTGTTGCTGCATCGGCGGTCCCTGCTGTCGAAACATCTGAGCCTGTGACATGAACGGGCGATGTGCCAACGGTCTCACTACCACCGCTGGTCCTCGATATTGTCCCGTCCCTGGTGCTGGCAGAGCAGGAAATGGTTGTACGGGTCCTCCTGACCTCGAATTCATGGGACAGGTGGTAACCCAATGATCTGGATTTCCATATATCAAATACAGTCCGTTTAATGTCTGACACATATCCCTAGTGTGCCCTACCTTCCCACAATAAGTACAGTCCGCTGGGGGTTGCTGGTTCTTCCTCTGTTGCTGTTGCTGCTGCTTTGGTGGTGCTGGTCCTCGCATTGCCACATCGTGAATGCGAATGCCAAGGGACGGTGCTGTTGTTCGGGGTGCTACTCCCCCTCCTCCTTCAATCAGACTGTGGGATCTCTTCTGACCTCCAGTCCTTGCTGCAAGTCTCTGAATGGTGATCTCATGCCTTCGGATTGTCGTCAATACTTCGTCAAAAGTCTGATAATTGTGCCCCTCTATCAATTGCAAGAGCTCAAGATGAAACCCTTGCTGAAATCTTATAGCCCTCTGGCTCTCTGTTGCTACCATCTCGGGGGCGAACCTACTCAATCTGCAGAACTCCGCTGCATAAGCATCTACTGTCTTGCCGGCCTGCTTAAGGTTGATAAACTTCTGTTATAGCTCAAACTGCGCCACAACTCCATAGTACTTGGTCATGAACCTTGCAGTAAAATCATCCCAAGCAACAGGACGTCTGATGCCCACTTCCTCTGATTCCCACCAATCACGTACGAGATCCTGAAGTAACAACTTTACTTTATCCACACGTTCTTCTACCGGTACCTTAGCTGCCGTCAGAATAGCCTCAATATCCTTAAGCCATGCATCTGCTGAGATGGCATCCTCCGTGCCCTCGAAACGGCGGGGGTTGAACTTGCAAAATCTGGTTGATGCTCCTGAATCTGTCCTCGCTCCTTTTTCCAAAGCCGTCTGCAATCCTTGGTTGAGTAGTACATTCTGCTCTTACAACTGAGCGTGCATGCGCTGCTGGGCTAACATCTGATGTTGCTGAGTAGCCATCATCCCTCTCATGATCTCCAGAAGGGCTGGTGTGTCCACTTCCACAGGGGTAGGTGGAATTATTGGTGGTGGTGGAACCTCCGGATACTGCGATCCAGCTGCTGCTTCCATTATCACTTCTTCTTGGATAGTCTCTTGAAGTAGTTCTGGCCCTTGTAGCTGACCAACCTGGTCAGGTTGCCCATGTTGCCCTTGTTGCTGCTGTCCAATTCTGACAGATGCGGACGAGGTAGCCCTAAGGAAAGGGACAAGCGAATAATCAAACGATCGGACATGAAGGATCAATGAAGCCGAAGGATACGAAAATGTCAAGCTAGGGTTGAGAACAACGAATCATGAGATCAAGGGGGAACATGTGCGATTAAGACATCCTATAAATTAAAATACCCCACAAGTCTGAAATCAGACCTGCATGGGCCACCACTGAAACCTTGTCACGCCCCAGAACTAGAATACTGGAGAGCGGGGAAATGACTCAGCCAGCTACGTATTACGGGTAGAGGAATACCGTATAATACGATCAATGCTGTCTAAAAGACGAGGGGGTGCATACTACATGAAAGTCTCGCTATGGTCACTTCACATCTATTGTCTCAATCATTCAAACAAGAAACAATAATAGAGAACATGTAAGATAAAGCAGTAAGGCGTCCCAAACGCTCAATCAAAATGTTCTTGATATCTGGCTTTACTAAACATAGCCAGATGATGAAGCAAGTATACACAATTGTTATCAGCTGCAGCCTGACTTAGTTACAATTATGTAAAAGTAAGTACAAGACAATTCGACTAACATGTCGGTGCCAAACGGCAAAGTATAAAGTAAATAACAAAACGAGCGGAGAGATAAGAAACCTACTTGAGTCCTGCGATCATTCCTCTAGTATTGACCATCTTGGAGGTAGAAGTAAGCTGGATCCTCGGGAACCGGCTCTAAATCTGGCCATGCAAAACCAGAGAGGTTAGACCTCTAATAGCAAGTACCGCAAGGGAGCACGATATGAGGATTGAAACCAGTAATAAGAGAATATGATAATAGATCTCTGCTATCTACTAGGATTCACATAACATCACGACACTTCGAACCAACCTCCCAACCAAACAAGGACAGAAGTTGGCCCGTCATGTCCTGACATTCTGATCATCTCAGTTAGGTAACAGATTAGATACAGTACACAGACAAATTAATTTAAAATGGTCATTCAACTACTACGGCTTGCTATGGTGAGATCCAAGTTATCCTCGAATTATGCGATAAGGATTCCTCAGTTCTTACTATGTGCGAGCAAGGCTAGTCTATCCAGTCAATCAATTGCGCCAATCATAAATTAGACGAGTCCCAGTGGGACGCCCGTCATCAATATACAATTTACAATATATAATATAAGCAGATACCGTTCCATGCCCGTATGGCAGATTTGCAGTATCCGTGGGAACCAGCCGGTCTGTCGGGCACTTAATAGTCCCAAAGAGGGCTGCCATGTAAGAACTCGGAATCCATTCTCTCCATGCAATCATTATTTTATTTAACTTTATATTCTCTACGTTGAGTGAATTCCCATGTCGTGGATCATGGTCATTCAAATGAGTACTTTCGTACGGGGTACGATATGCACAACTCTACAACAATACCCGTGCAGTTAGGTTGTAGGTCTTACATAGCGTAATGCAACAATCAAAAACTAACCACGAAATAATCATGCCTTGACCATAAAGTACACATGCTGCTTTGTAGGAAAAATGAATAAAGAAACTGAAGCCTGCATGTACCTGTATGTCAATATTCAGGATTAGCCAGTCGATTTCCATAGTTCATAGTTCATATGAACGTGTCTCATTCATTCAATTCAATAAGACGACTAGCCAGTCTCTTAGTTCCAACTAGGAACGCATGATCAATTATTAATCAAGATAATAATAAATGTTAATGCCAAGATAACAATTAATGTTAATAAATGCCAAGACGATCAGTCAATGTCAATCAATGTCAATTCGGGACAAGGATCAGCCAAAAAGGCATTAGGGCCAGAGTTCATGCGGCCAGGAATTTATTGGTTCATGCGGCTGAGTAAACATGCATATGCGGCTAAGGAGACTAAGTCCATGCGGCCGGGGATATGGACCCTATACGGTTCGGGTCTGAACTTCATGCGGTTGAGATAACACGCACCTATACGGCTCAGAATATCATGCGGCCAAAAATCGTGAGCCTTATGCGGCTGGGGTTCCATGCTTATGCGACTAGGGTAACATGCGCCCATGCGGCTAACAAAACAAGTCTATGTGGTTCATGCGGCTGGGATTAAAATAGTTCCATGCGGCTCAGCGCTGCCAAGGCCATGCGACTGAGAAAGATTACGGTCTCATGCGGCCGGGTAGAACTTAACCCATGCGGCTGGGATTAGCAAGGCTCATGCGGCCAGAAAATATGCGGCAGAGCCATACGGCTCGAGGAACTTGAGTTCTATGCGGCTGAACGAGAACGACTCCATGCGGCTGGGAGTGATAGATCATATGCGGCTGGGAAATGACCAGCTGCATGCGGCTGAAAATAGATGCGGTATATGCGGTTGAGAAATTATGCGGCTAAGAAGAAGGGAAACTTTATGCGGCTACCCAATCCTGAGCTCATGGGGCTGAGAAATTAAAGGGTCTCATGCGGCTAAGAAAATAGTATGCGGCCAGGAAATATCATGCAGCCAAGGAAGACTTATCGCATGAAAAACTCATGCGGTCAAGCACTGTTCTTCTTCTCCACTTTCTGAGAATAAGAACCATGGAATGCCATTGCTTCCAAGCTCTCCAAATCCTTCATCCCAAGCCCAAATCTGGACTTCCATAGGTCAAAATAGGGTAGAACGAAATTTTCTACAACATGGAACCATCAAAACTTGAAAAATAACAAAGCTACTAGATCAAAACCTAAGAAATCCAAAAATGCATTAAACTTAGATCTACATGAAATGAGCCATGGAAATTAAAAATGCTGAGTACTAAAGTATCTAAGAATCTTGAGAGGAAGACAATGGAACAACAAAAATGGAGATCCATCAAGAAATAAGTTGGCACTTGCCTATGCGGTTAGGTAGGTGGGGAGAGTTTATGAGGAAGAAGAAGAGTAATGGTGAAGTAATAAAGAGAGAGAAAGGGAATGGGGCTTTAAATAAAGGAGTGGTGGTAAGTGGGGGTTTGTTTCGGTTCATGATGAACCAACATAATCGAACCAATCCAAGCCGAACCCAAAGTTAAGCTAAAGCAAAGAATAAAATACAGAAAAATAATTAGGATAAAATTTAAAAAATTTAAATACAGAATATTATATGATAAATATTAAATAAATACATTTAAGCAGTACATGTATAAAAATACGTATTCTGGGAACGGGAAGTGATACCTCCTATCTTTCCACCGCTGCCTTCGATGATGATGTTTGACGGCACCCAGGTGATGGCGATGTTCCAGCAGTTTCTGGAGGCCCAGAATCACCAGGCAGCACAGTTCAGAGCGACCGTCGTCGACGCACTCAGGACTCGAGAGACGGCAGCACTGGCTCCAGTAGCACCAGCACCATGAGCACTGAGACCAGGGACGGCCAAGGAATACCAGAATCTCTGCCCGATGGACTTTTGGTGCAACGAGGGTATCATCTATGCAGACGAATGGCTGGAGAATGAGGAGAGGACCTTGAGGATGGCGCAGATTCCGGACGACCTGAAGGTAGAGGTGGCGAGCATGCAGCTGTTCGACCTTGCCAGAGCCTGTTACCGCGAGGAGCCCCAGTTGGCAGCACAACAGGTTTCTTGGACAGATTTCAAAATACTGTTCAAGGAGAAATTTTTTCCAGACATCGAGAGGGATGAGCTTCGCATGCAGTTCGAGACCTTGCAGCTGGGGACGATGACAGTAGCAGAGTATGTAACGCCCCAGTCCCAAAAAACTTAGGACTAGGTACGTGTCCATGCCAGCTGCATACATACGAAGTACACTCCAATATATGAAAACCTCGTATGAATACATAAGCTGTAAAATGCAGTAAACCAAGATAACTAAATCTCATCCATAATAAAAAGAATAATGGTATAAAATCAACTTGAATATTTATAGTACAATCGTTGGGCGGAGACAAAGTCCACTACCAACCATCTCAAATAAAATATACAAGAAGGAATAGATGAAATAACAAGACGAGCCAAGTGCAATCATCTTCGAAAGGATGGAGAAGATCACAGCCTCGGCTAGAACACTTGCAATATCACAGAAGCATACACCTGGAGAGATAACCAGGTCCTCAGAGGGACGTAGCAAGATACAGGAAGAACATGCCATTATAACTGCATAAATAAAAATACTATAAACTACAACACAACATGGTTCCTAACCATCTATGTGATATGCACTTTGAGGACAACGTTCTATGCAGGGGTTGTAACGGATTCACGCAAGCAAGTAATAAAGAGTGGCCGTCAAGTAGCGCTCATCCGAGACACTATCGGCCGGGCAGCACGTAGTGCTCATCCGAGCCACTATCACCCATAATGTGTGTAAAAAGTAAATGTAACCCCTACGCTAGTAGCTGTCCCCTCCCCCCAATGATACTGTACATGCATCGTAACCACGATACACCAACACGTGTCGTTTCTACCACACGATTTTATAATAGATAACTGTCAAGTCTTCTAACATGCATCTATTGACATTTATTCCTATGCATGCGCACGGGTGATCAGCCAACACGCAAGTGACCACTACATGATACTCACAACTCACACATACTCGTGATACAATCGTGACAAAGTCAATGACATGCACTCTATTGACGGCAGTCTCTTAACTCTAGGTCCACAAGCAAAACAAAATAATAAACAAGGAATATAGATACAATAAATAAAATAAAATGCAACTAAATGTAAGCAGTAAAGATGGCAAGGTATCTTGCCTGAGGTTATGTGCAAAAAAGAATAATCCAGTAGCTCGAACCGATAAATAAACAAAGCAAAAAAAGCCAAATCCCGCAGATGACTCCGAATGCTGTAACAAACATCACGAACGAGTTTGGAATAAAAAATATACCTAGGAAATGCCTGTCCAAAAGTTAAATTCTGGAACAGGGGCAAAATCGTCATTTTGGGTCAAAACGATGTCCGTCGTTGGACCCGCTTTGCACCGAAATGCGCACCAGAACCTACGGTCTCTAAAGTCGTCAAACTATATGTCTACGGATTTGTTTTGATGAGATGAACCCAACGGTATGTCCAATTTTAGATTCCGGTGAACTGTGCACAAAATCGCCCGTTGGGTAGGAATGTGGGCCCGCCAAAATAGCATCCCGATCAACGATCTCAGAATCGGACCAAACTTGGCTCACAGGACCAAAAAAATATTTCGAGTCCAATGGCACAAGTTTCATCGCGATATGATGAGCGTGCACAAAATTGTGACTTAATTTGCAAAGGGTCGATACGGGATATCTCGACGGATACGCACTGATTTTGTCGCGTACATACAACGAAATCGGGTTCCGTCAGTTCCCACACGTCGACAACATCCATACGCATATTTCGATGCATATAGTGCATGACCATGTCGCCCGATTTGTCGGGGCGCACGCCGTATCGGGTGTTTTTCTACTCTTTTGAAAACAGAATTAACAATTTTTCGTGAAACTTTAACAACGTGTAACTTTCTACATACTAGATGAAAAGTGAATCCAGAAGGTGCGTTACAATCTCGGTTATGTTGTCTTTGACTGTCTTTAATTTGTTTTTACGAAAGTTTAATGGACAGCGAGAAAAGTGGTCGACAAGTTGATGTTTTCCAACAGTTTTTAATAATTCAAAAAAGTAGTTTTTCTCCAACTTTGTCTCGATTTTTTGAGCAAGTTGGATGGCCATGTCGAAATCCACCTCGGGAATCTCGAAGAGGGTCATGTAGGCTTTCTACACGAATTTACGGATCTAATAACGGAGTTAAAATGAGGGAGAAATCGCACGGTAAAGTTAGGTACCTTGAGTGGGAAAACTGCTCCGTGGGTGACGCGGGGCTGACTTCCGATACTCCGTTCATCGCGCACAAAGCTCCGCCGCTGGTGAAACGAATTCGTAGTTGAAGAGGGTATAATCAGCCTCAACTTCCGTTTTGGAAGATTAGGGTTTTGAGGCTTGTGGAAAAAGTTATATTTATAACAACTTCTAGCAAAACCTAATAGTAATAGGTTTAGAATTAATAGATAAAACCCACGTGTTGGGTTGATTTCGTGATCTTGCAGCTCCAGCAGCAAGCATTTAGGGGTGGGCCCGCCTACTTTAGGTGGGTGGGTTGGTGGTTTTTTTCTTTTCTTTTTCTTTTCCTTTTTCTTTTCTTATTCTTTTCTTATTCTTTAAAACTTTTATATATATAACTATATATATATATATCCAAAATCTATCTAAATCCAAATAACATTTTAAATGACACATATCCAAATATTTAGTATATTTAAATATATCTACATATATATATAAATTCCATTCACAATAAACCAACTCAACATATTGATAATAATATTTAAATAGAATAAACATGTTTAATAAATCTTCAAAAATAACTTTAATAATAATAAATTAATAAAATCGTCCCAATGAGTGAACTCATACCGTACACCCTCATCCGAGTCCAAAAATTGTAAAGTTTTGTAAAATATTATTTTATTAATAAAATATAGATTTTTGTACCCAAAGTCAATAAATATTCAACAAGTTCTAAAAATAATTTAAAAATATTTGTACATACACAAAATATTCCTATGTGGTCACCTTAGTCATCCCACATGCTCACATGGGCTTAAATTTGGTTCGGGCCCTGTTCGGGCTGAATTGGCCAAACCGGGTCATCAAAAAAAAAAACCATAAATTGTATAAATTCTTTTTTAAGTCTAATAAAACAATAAAAAAATAAAAATAAATAGGGGTTTTACATCCTACCCAACTTACAAGTATTTTGTCCTCGAAATTTAGGAATAATAGGATAGATAGGGTTTGGGGATAGGAAGAGTTCATCAATACAAAAATATAATTAAATTTTGGAGGAGGCGATAAAACGGCGTTCAATACTACCATGCAATAGAAAATTTTGGAGTCGATATATACAAAAATATATCATGATTAGGGAATTGAATAAGGGTTGCTAATGAATGTAACAAAATTTTGAATATCTAATTTGGAAAGTAATAAGGAATTGAGTAGATCAAAGAGAATAATTTAGACATTTGGGAGATGTGGTTCCTATAGAGAGACTGGAGACTAATCGCCTCGATTGAGAGTTTGATTTAAGTGAATGATTAGAATCATTCTCGAGTGCTCAAGAACAATTGGAAGGACACGAAAATAATTCTAGAGTTGAAGAATAAGGGGTAGTTAAAGGCGAGGATTCAGCCACATGAGTCGGTCGGTGGCTATCTACATTTGTGTATAATAAACCGATTGGACAACCAAAGATGATACCTTGAGTCTATCTAGCAAGTACAGTGCCTTGTCTTTCCAAAATAAGTGAAAGACAAGAACAACAAAGGTTTCAAAGACGGTGTTATATATTGAGTACGAATTGCGGAATTCATAGGCGGCAAAAATAATTCAAAAGAGAATTGTCAAGGCTGTCGCGGATGAGACTCTAAGGCAAGTTTACTATGTCTCCATCCACGTAGAATAATATGTGATAAGCGAACCAAAGTGCAATAGGTTGATCAGACCATCATGCACCGGTTCTGATTAGACAATATGTTAGTGGGTGCACCCAATAAAATATGTCATGATCAAGCTTGATAACGAAATAAGCTTGCAAAACTGAAGCTACATTAGCAGCGTGAGATAGTCAAAATATGAGCAAGGGAGGTACTGATGAAGGAAATTTTAAATAGTCCCAGATCTTCTAAAATCAAGGCTCGCCCGAAGTTTGGGCCTATACAGTTGTCCTAGTGTTTCTTCATTTATGGCTTGGTAGACTAGATAAGGTAGGGTCCTCTGAATTTATAGTCTAAGTGAACTTACTAATGTGGTTCACAAAAAAGGTTTGTTAGGTGGTGAGGTATTCTACCCAACTTACAAGAGTTAAACTAGTAGTGTGATGGGACAATGGGTCAAGCAATCAAGATAAAGCACAAATTTAAGCATTTACGAAATTAAGTAGAACAAAATCACATATCGGTCGAAAGAATTGAGTCGAGAGGGAATCCCTATCCGTGGTCAAAAATATATCGGTATCATGGTAAAGGTTATAGTTTAGCCATTTTGATCAGAAGGTCATATCATGAAAATAGTGTACAAGGAGACGTGTTCTAGTGGGACATGACGTATCTACATGAAGGTGGACTTGTCTAGGTCTTACAAATAAAATTTGTTGGAAGGAAAAGTCTAGTGTTGTGCTCTAATTATCCAAGTCACGGTAAGGGACGCCAAAAGATCAAAAATAGAAGATGGGAGTTTACGAGGTGATAATTAATGCACAAAAATAAAGAAGATCAAGTTAAAGCATAAAATAATATTAATTAAAGAATCTAATAAAAATAATTTAAGAACACAATTCCGGAGAGAAGATAGTCTTCTAGATGAATACAGTTAAGGAACCATTAGATCATTATTCAAATTACAATTGGGTTAGAAGGTCACAATTAAAAGATCTAGAATTGAAGGAAGGTCGAGTAAGCCGAGGTAGAAATATAGTCACATAGCTGGGTAGATGACTAACAACACTTGTGTATATACTACTATCATGGTCATGGGTGACATGGCAATTAGTGTGGAATACTCAGTAGGGTTATCTTGGGGCCTACCATTAAAATTTAACTCAAGTTTCCTCCAAAAGTTTCAAAATTAAACCTTAAAAAATAAACCACCAACAATTTGTATTCATTCCAAGCTGTTCAAATTCATCATAAAAATTTAAATCACTCATAAATCTAAAAGCAAAATTTTATCACGTTACTACTAACTTTTTCCAAAATTAACGTTTAATTTCAACTATTTAACTCAAGAGTTCATAATTCACGAATCCATAAAATTTTTACAATCAATCAAAAATTTAACACTCTAAAATTTTTCAATAACTCATAATAAAACTCTTAGCATATTAAAAGCAATCTCAAAAAAAAAAATAAGCTCAATGTACTCATCAATTTTAACTTCTATTCATGCTAAGTTATTCCAACAAAATTACAACATTTAAATGGTAACTTCCTTTAATCAATCAAATAACTTTCCATCACATCCTTCAAAATTCTCCAAAAAAAATTTAATATTAGCAATCCCACATTAAACTAAATTTTCAAATAATCTTATCAGTTAAAATCTTTTTTTTTTACCAAAAATCTAAATAGATTTGTAAATCCTCAATCATAGGACACAATTTAAAAATAAAAAAAATTCTCAAAAATTATTTTCATAACTTTCAAATATTTAAACCAAAATTTGCCATTATTACTTCCACTTAAAATCAAAATTTACTAGACACAAAATTGCAAGTAGTACGATTCAAATTTAAATAATTTATACTGCCACATTTAAAATCTAAGATCATTTTCAATCCAAATTTATAACTGTTCAAATGTGTATAACTATAATTCAATAAATCATAAACATCAAAACTCAAAAATCAAATAATTTTATATTTGTTCAAAGATGTATATCTATCACCCAAAACTCATAAATATCACAACTTGAAAAGCAAATCAATTTTATACTTGTGCAAGGATGTACAACTATAACCCAATAAATTATAAATATCAAATCTTGAAAATCAATCAATTTCTTAAACCAAGTATAAAATTCTATAAATCCTCTGGTGTTTACTATTTAGAAATTTTAAGGTTAAAACTTTCAGTGGTAATATCCTACTTTACCAATTACTAATCATTAAATCACACTAAAAAGCCTTTTTAACTCAATTAGAGTCTTGAATGTATTCCAATTGCTAATATAACCATTCTAGCCATATGTGTGACCTATGAGCATATACTAGTTTAGTCATCTTCCTAATTGATACTAAGCACGAAAATAAGAATCGACGGTAGAAAGGAATAAAGCAAGATGCAATTCAAGGAAGTCGAACGAGAATCTGAAATTTGAAGCCAAGGGAAGAGGTCAAGCTGTATGGATGAGATTCCTAGATTCTAATCCTATGTTGCAGGCTCACACCGGTACAATTACGTAACCGAAGTGACAAACTCGACCTGCATGGGCCACCACAAAAATATGTAACACCTCAGTCCCAAAATACTTAGGACTAGGTACGTGTCCATGCCAGCTGCATACATACGAAGTACACTCCAATATATGAAAACCTCGTATGAATACATAAGCTATAAAATACAGTAAACCAAGACAACTAAATCTCATCCATAATAAAAAGAATAATGGTATAAAATCAACTTGAATATTTATGGTACAGTCGTTGGGCGGAGACAAAGTCCACTACCAACCATCTCAAATAAAATGTACAGGAAGGAATAGATGAAATAACAAGACGAGCCAAGTGCAATCATCTTCGAAAGGATGGAGAAGATCACAGCCTCGGCTAGAACACCTGCAATATCACAGAAGCATACACCTGAAGAGATAACCAGGTCCTCAGAGGGACGTAGCAAGATACAGGAAGAACATGCCATTATAACTGCATAAGTAAAAATATTATAAACTACAACACAACAGGGTTCCTAACCATCTATGTGATATGCACTTTGAGGATAACGTTCTACGTATGGGCTGTAACGGATTCACGCAAGCAAGTAATAAAGAGTGGCCGTCAAGTAGCGCTCATCCGAGACACTATCGGCCGGGCAGCACGTAGTGCTCATCCGAGTCACTATCACCCATAATGTGTGTAAAAAGTAAATGTAGCCCCTACGCTAGTAGCTGTTTCCTCCCTCCAATGATACTGTACATGCATCGTAACCACGATACACCAACACGTGTCGTTTCCACCACACAGTTTTATAATAGATAACTGTCAAGTCTTCTAACATGCATCTATTGACAGTTATTCCTACGCATGCGCATGGGTGATCAGCCAACATGCAAGTGACCACTACATGATACTCACAACTCACACACACTCGTGATACAATCGTGACAAAGTCAATGACATGCACTTTATTGACGGCAGTCTCTTAACTCTAGGTCCACAAGCAAAAGAAAATAATAAACAAGGAATATAGATACAATAAATGAAATAAAACGTAACTAAATGTAAGCAGTAAAGATGGCAAGGTATCTTGCCTGAGGTTATGTGCAAAAAAGAATAATCCAGTAGCTCGAACCGGCAAATAAGCAAAGCAAAAAAAGCCAAATCCCGCAGATGACTCCGGATGCTGCAACAAACATCACGAACGAGTTTGGAATAAAAGATATACCTAGGAAATGTCTGTCCAAAAGTGAAATTCTGGAACAGGGGCAAAATCGTCATTTTGGGTCAAAACAATGTCCGCCGTTGGACCCGCTTTGCACCGAAATGCACGCAAGAACCTACAATCTCTAAAGTCATCAAACTATATGTCTACGGATTTGTTTTGAAGAGACGAACCCAACGGTATGTCCAATTTCGGATTCCGGTGGACTGTGCACAAAATCGCCCGTTGAGTGGGATTATGGGCCCACCAAAATAGCATTCCGATCAACGATCTCAGAATCGGACCAAATTTGGCTCACAGGACCAGAAAAATATTTCGAGTCCAATGGCGTAAGTTTCATCGCGATATGATGAGCGTGCACAAAATTGTGACTTAATTTACAAAGGGTCGATACGGGATATCTCGACGGATACGCACTGATTTCGTCGCGCACATGCAACGAAATCGGGTTCCGTCAGTTCCCACACGTCGACAACATCCATACGCGCCTTTCGATGCATATCGTGCACGACCACGTCGCCCGGTTTGTCGGGGCACACGCCGTATCGGGTGTTTTTCTACTCTTTTGAAAACAGAATTTACAATTTTTCGTAAAACTTTAACAACGTGTAACTTTCTACATACTAGATGAAAAGTGAATCCAGAAGGTGCGTTACAATCTCGGTTATATTGTCTTTGACTGTCTTTAATTTGTTTTTACGAAAGTTTAATGGACAGCGAGAAAAGTGGCCGACAAGTTGATGTTTTCCAACAGTTTTTACACTACAACAAAAAAGTGTTTTAACGACACTCGAAAAGTGTCGTTAATGACTTTCCATGACACTTTTTTGGTGCTGTCTAGAGGGGGTGTCATAGAAAGTATTTGACTTTCAACGACACTCGATAAGTGTCATGTAATAACTTTATGATGACATTTTCTGAATGTCATGTAATGCTTATTCCACAGCACTTTACTGGTGTCATGTTAACGTGCTTCAATGTCATTTCATAAGTGTCGTCAAAATTATGACACTTTGTAAATGTCATCTAAAAATATTCTATAACATTTAATAAATGCCATGTATACTTTTCACGACACTTTTTTAAATGACTTCCAAGCCTCACCATTAATTATATATATATATATATATATATATATATATATATATATATATATATATATATATATATAACCAAAACCATCTTCACAAAAAATAAAACTTTAATGTGCCAAAAGTAATATTTTAAACAAATTCCAGCCCGTACAATGTCAATACAAGGTTACAAGAATACATTATTCAACTTGTTTAAGAGTAACAAAGTCTATTACATAATATGCAAGTCCTAGTTCTACTTCTTAGCATCCACCTTTTTCGAGCATCAAACTCGAACCTAATCCGCACTCATCATTAGCTCTGCACAGAAAAAAAAAATTAAAATTAATATTTGGACTATAAGATATTAATATAAAGTACTAAAACAACTCAAATCTTTTATTTTTACTGAAAATTAGGCATAACAAAAAATAAGAGGGAAAAAACTCAATTGCAGTAAAATTTAATTATCATCAAGCACTTGCAAATATTTACCTAAACCTCAACTAGCCTTTGACTCTAAGATTTCTTTTTCTTGTTTTAAAGAAAGATATGGTTTTGCTAGTGTTACAAAGGACGAACTGAATGGGAAAAAAAAAGGATTCAAATAACCGACCCCAAATTTGGGCTATTTGCTTTTTTTTGGTTGTATCTATGAGTGTGCTCAAGTCTCATGTAAATATCAAAGTAAACTAATTCTGCATGTGGATAGCCAAGTGGTGATACACATTGGGGCTCATGCATGGGTCATGTCCTGCGGGGTCTGTGTGCCCGGGAGTAATAACTATGTCCTATGATGCAAACCAACATCAGCTGCAATAAGAAACCTTAACCAGTATCATCATAAAAAGCATAACAAACTTAATAATAAAGTTCTAGTATTAATTACAAACATCACCATTTTACTGAAAAGTGACTTCTAAAGATAGTTTATTGCTAATTTACAAAGAATATAGTTTATTGCTAATAATATAGTTTATTGCTAATTTACAAAGAATAGTAGAGACATTCTAAAGATCCTCATAATTGAACATCAATATTACTAATTTACTAAATCCAAACCATAACTGGGGAGATGGCATCTTGGAAACATTATGCTGGTGGCCTTGGTAAGTTTAATAAATACAGGGAAGATGGTTTCACAAAGCATGTTCTGAAAGCATAAAATCATGAAAGTTGTGTCCATAAACAATTGTCGGGTAATAAAAAAAGGTTGCAGAATCATAGGCTGAACAGACATGTCTCAGACTCACCAAGTGAGACGAACACGGAGAGAGAATTGATTTTGGCTTGTTCTAGTGTATTTTGGTCTGTCATGTCTGGTACATTCCTGACACGATGCAATTTTGACACAGCACTGACTTACAAAGTGACTATTATTCCTATATAATAGGATGTAAACAAGAATGCATATCAGTCGAGCACAAAGGTAAAAAAAAGGTAATGCAAACAATATGGGGAAAAGAAGTTGAACTTGACCATGATAGGAAAGAATTTACACATTTGACCTAATCTGACGATGAATGACAAAGGATATCTGGGCTTTGTTTGGAAACAAGTTCATTTGTTCAAAAATAGAATTGCAGAGAACCAAGGAAGAGACCACCAGTATGAGGACTATTGACAAAATCAAGTAATGCAGAACAATTATTAGGTTGAGAAGCCAAGGCCAATCATGAGGGAGAATCCTGCAATAATAAACAAGTACTGCAGAATACATATACAATCGAGAAGGCTGCACAGAAGGTTTAGTCGGAGAGACCTACTTCTTGGTCTAGGAATCGGTCTGATTTACATATACATCATGAAATTTTTATAGGAAGAAAAAAAATAGTACCAATATACATCAAGAAATCCAAGAACCCTCACAATTTATAGACAAATTAATGATGTGGGTGCTAAGTTGTTGAGACAACTTACAATGATATTTCTGTTACTAAATAGAAGATACAGTTACAAAGGATTTAATTGTAGTGTCTTGGGAAAGACAACAGCCAATAGCATATTAATCAAAGGCTATGAATCTTTAGCATTATAAACCAAAATGTTCCAATAAAATCAAAGGCAAACTATTCCAGTAACAAAGGCATGTCAAGACTCAACTGGAACAAAAATACATGAGTGAACATAATAAAAAACTTAAACTTAGACAAACCTCCAAGAACCCTTATTTATACGACTTGGCATTTAAAGTTTGGAGTAACAAATATATTTTAGTGCAAGTTTACATGGATCATGATAATAGCTTTGATCATCAAACAATAATACGAGTTGGATAACTCCGGAACAAAAGTGTAGAAATCCTACAAGAACAATGATAGCGGCTTTGATAGCTCGCAGTTGTATATAGTTTCAAGGCATGAACCATAACAAAATTTCACTATCCATATGAAAAAAAAATTATAATATAGTTTATTGCTAATTTACAAAGAATAGTAGAGACATTCTAAAGATCCTCATAAATTAGCAACAAACATCACCATTTTTTTCATATTATAAGTATAACCAAATTCACTGCATTTGATTCAATAAGGCAGAATAGAACACCCAAACATAAACATCTAAAGACCCTAGTAGAAAGACTATTGGCTAGATTCTCATGTTAAAGCCAATAAGTGGCTTAAACAAATATAAAGATAGACTAACAGAATAGATATATGGAATATGTTAGCAAACTTATAAAAAGACCTTAGGTAATTAAAAAACTACAGATAGAACTGCCTTGTCATGTGAAAGGTTACTCCATAAATTTGTTATCACCTTTTTTATTGTCATAAAAGAAAAAAAAAATCTAGATATGAACTATGAAGTAAGAGAGACATGTCAAGTACAATCTTGCCATCAAAATTACAATTTGATATACTTGTGCAAGTCCAAGTGAACAAAAAGTGCGAATCTGGAATTCCTATTACCACCCAAGGTTCGAAGTATCGGTATCGGTATCGGACCATTCCTATGAGTATCGGGATTGACTGTATCGACAGTATCGGAGGTTTCAGATCGGACTTTCTGATTTTTTTGGTATCGAAAAACAAATAATTATTAATAAATTATTAACATTTTAGAAAATATATTTTATACATTTAGGTATAATTTTAATATTTGGAAAGAGGAACACACCTGACATCCCAGCCTTGAGGCAGGAGGAGATCACCTCGACGGATCAGGACTGGGGCCGAGCATCCCCACGATCTTGGTCATCGCTGGGAAGAAACTCTGCACATGGTTCACATAGGGAACAGGTCATCATCAGCAAAACTCGATCTCTATCGATATGTGAGAGATCGATCATGAAGCTATCTCTAGATCATCAGCAACAAATAAATGGGAAGAATCTAAAATTAAAATAAAACAAAGGCTCTAGATTTTAAATAATATTATAGGTCAAAATGCTTATTTCGTGCTGGCTTGGACAGCGGGCAACATTTCTCGCTGCAGCGGTGCCTGCAGCAGTTCTTCTTCTGGCCGCACTGTTTATCGCACGCAAACTGATCTTTTTCTTCGGTTGACATGTAGCATTCGATCATCAAATTTTTTTACAACCATCTCTAGCTTGGTGAAACCTTTTAAAAGTTGAAAATAAATGGCAGAACAATCATATAGCAGAGTGTTGGTCTGAAACCTAGGTCAGTTGTACGGCAGGCATGGGATTTCCTTATTTCTTAGAAAAGAAAAGAATGTGGAATGTATAGCTGGATGATTCATTGAGTCATTGACCTTGGGTTGATCTAACTAAAATGAATACAATCAGAAACATCGAAGCATTTTCCCAATAGAAAGGGATTGGTCATGGAGCATTTTTCAGAATCACCTCAAAGTCTGATACCATCATCCACCATAAATGGGAAAGAATTAGGAGTATTGTTCATAAAATGAAACTAAAAAAGCAAGGATCAGACAACAGCAAATAGTTGAACAACATGCAAATAGTTGGCCTCGGGATTTTAAGTTTTATATTAGAGTTATTCTTGAGATGTCCAGTTACCATAGGGTGCTCTTAGGTGGTTGTAGGACCTACAGGCAAGTTACGTTGGGGCATCAAGAAAGGGGACTATTCTGATTCCTGTTATTTCAAAATTGGTAATGTCACGACCCGCACCCGTTTTTTTTTTAAACGGATACGAGACGTGTCCAAGCCAGCCTACGCCGCAGTGTCGGCGGTAGAACGCTGTCACGGCCATGAAGATCAAAATCACAAACAATGCTCATTCACATAATTAATTTAATTTACAAAGATCACAAGTTTTACATTTGCAGAAAAATATAAACTTGTACAGATATTTGAATGACTACAAGTTCACTATCTAGCTAGTCTCTAGGCTTTTGTCTGCAAGTATCCCCGTCACTCCCCAAGCTAAATGAATCCGCGGCTAACCTGAAAATGTTGGTTTTCAGTCAGGAATGGAACGAGCACAATTCACTGAATGCAATTTCAAATAAAGAAAATGACTATAAGACAAAGGTTAGGCATTAATCATGAGTTTTGAAAATAACAGTAAAGCCGTAAGAAAAATCAATAGTAATAAATAGACCAATATACTTTCCACCGTTAGAAGTACCTTTGACATGTGATCGGTCTGGGGTACTACACCGCACGGTCTACGATATCTACTTGCAGAATTTAAACAATGTCTACAATATCTACAATGTCTACAATATCTACAATGTCTACAATATCTACAATGTCTACAATATCTACAATGTCTACAATATCTATAATATCTACGATATCTACAATGTCTACAATATCTACAATATCTACAATATCTACAATGTCTACAATATCTACAATGTCTACGATATCTACAATGTCTATAATATCTACAATGTCTACAATATCTACAATGTCTACAATATCTACAATGTCTACAATATCTACAATGTCTACGGTCTGATCACACATCCTTGGTACTTCTCATTCCCGAGTCAACAATTTATAGTAGAGTATAAAAATCACATAACTAATGACTAATCAATGAAATATAGTAAAGATCAATATCGAAATGCAAACAATAAACTGTACTCGTCTGTGGTCCTGTGCTGGTGTAACCGACAATCTGAACTACTCAATGTGCCACTATAGTCAAAACCCGTACAACAGTCCCCGAAAGCTGAAATAAACAATACCAATGATCTCAGAATAGTCCAATTAGCTAGGATTGCCTGTCCTTACATCCAATTCTGGACACGGGGGCAAAACGGTAATTTCGGGCCAAAACGGTGTCCGCCGTTGGACCCGCTTTGCACCGAAAAGCGTGCCAGAGTCAACGGTCTCTAAAGTCGTCAAACTATATGTCTACGGATCCAGTTTTTCGATACGAACCCAACCGTATATCCAAAGTTGGATTTCGGCGGGCCGTGCACAAAATCGCCCGTTGAGTGGGACCGTGGGGCCCGCAAAACGGTGATTTTATCAACGGTCTCAGAATCGGACCAAACTTGGCATACAGGACCATAAAAACGCTACGGTTCTGTTGGCGCAAGTTTCATCTCGATCTGACGAGCGTGCATAAAGTAATTGGAGAATTTGCAACGTGCACGATACGGTGAATTTCGACGGATACGCATCAAATTCGTCGCGCACACGCGACCAATTTGAATTCCGTCAAAGCCCACACGACCACGAAACCGTTACGCAGCTTTCGATGCTTTCGGTTCGCGACCACGTGGTCCGGATTGGCGTGACGCACGTCGTGTGGAGCGATTTTCTAATTTTTCTATATTTTTGAAAACAGGTTTTTGGAGAACTTCGGAAATCGATTTCTCGACGCATGGTTGATGATTTACAATTCCACAAGAAAGGTTGTGAAGTCCTACATATTGACAGTAACTGCCTTTAATTGGTTTTCTAAAATTCTTAACCTACAGCACATAAAACGCCTGTCAAGTTGGGTCTTTGGGACGGTTTCTGTTCCTGTTTTAAACGGATTTTTCATCGATTTTGAGTCGATTTTTAACTCGATTCCGGTTCAATTTAAACTAGAACTATCATACAGGGGTGAAGGGGTATAGGTTAGGTTTATACCTGAACAAACGGCTTGAGGATTCATCGCCCGTGCGCGGAGAAAACTTTCGACGAAGTCGGACGTTGCAACTGCTGTTGCTGTTGCCCGCTGTACAGTCACGGCGCACGCGCGGCCCTCTGGTGGCCGTCCGGTGGTGGCGCGCGCCGCCCGGAGGTCGGGGCTGTTCGCCCAGGTGTGGGGAAAGGTGGCACGGGGTCGAGGGGATTATTCGTTTAGGGTTTTTGATCACCCTGTCGATCGCTCGATACTATATACTCGTGAGTTCTGTTTTAGCCAAGGGTCGGGCTGGGGACTGAATTCGAACCCAGGGAAGAGGCTTGTGGGTTGGGCTCGCCTGGAGTGGGCCGGCTGCTCCTCTCTCTCTGCATGTATATATGTTGAGCGGTTGGTGTTAATCCGAGGAGCAAGTAGTAAACTTAGCATTTCGGGGGTCTCTGCTGTTTGGGCTCGGGTGGAAGGCTTGGCTGATTGCTTTATTAGTATTCGGTTTATTTCTCTTTATACTATTTCATATATATATATATATATATATATATATATATCTAATACACACACATATACATTTATTCTATATATATATATGATTATCCATATACATTTATACGTATATTTATACGCACACCTCTATATCTATTTATATATTTACGTATACATTCACATGTACATATATATATATTTATATATGTATATCTACATATACATTCACGTATACCCTATACGTATATATATAAACACATATACCTATATATTCATTATACATATATATATATATATATTCACTTATATCCTTATTTATATATATACTCTTAACTCCCCAATACTTGTAATATTTTAAATAAATATTTAATTACCAATATTCATATTATCTATATATAGAAAAGCAAGTTTATATCTATATATACATATATGAATACTAGTAATAATATCCATAAAACCAAAATAAAATCCCAATACTATCTACCTAGATTAGGGCCTATTTCCTATAAATATGAACACATATAACATAACGTTTAATCGACACAAAATATAATCCATTACTATACAATAATATTTTCTAGTAGTAACCTTAATAATGGTGCTAATAAAATAATAATAATAATAATCGTAACGAAATTCACTAAACCAATTAATGGCGTATATACCCATATGTACAGGCTAAAGGTCATCATTTAAATAAAATAAATAAATAATAAAATATTTTACAATTTTCGGGAAGGGGAGCTACAGGTAAGATCTTTGGTGCGACAAGAATGGGTGATCCAGCAATCACTAGTGTTTTTTTAACAATCCTGCTATTTGGCTCGCGGGCGGGCAGTCCTCCCGCCACGTGGCACTTCTCCCATTGGCAGGGCGCTGGCGTGGGCCCTACGTTAACAGGAGGGGGAGTCCAATGGGGAAGTGCTACGTAGCGGACGGACTGGCCCGCCTGCGGACAAAATAGCTTTTTCCTTTTTTTAATGTTAGCAAAATACATTAGTTTTAAATCTAAGGGGACCAAAATACATTAAAAGTTAAAATTTTAACAACTTAATTAAGAGAGAATTATATAGAATTTATTAAAGAACAAAGAGTAAAACAGAACAACCATATTGTGCCCAATAACCTTGCAATTAAAAGCTCCTAATAAACAAAATATTTTATCAACTAGGCTAGTGTTTGGTTTCTAAGTCTGTAAACAAATTAAGGTTAATAATAGGAGAAACAACTACTATGAGAAAAATTTATGATTTAACTTATTTATTTATTTATTTAAACACGTACTAGCATCAGATGTATTTGTGATTTAACTTTTGTCATGTAGATTGCCTCAAAGAAATTTGAAGGCAGGTTTCCTCCAAGCCAAACAAAACCTTTCACTCTAAAAGGGGACTCTAAATCTTCAATCCTCATATCAGTCAGCTTCTCACTACTGCAATTCAGGACACAGATTTTATGTCTCTCATTTGCGATGAAACATTTACTTTCTAGCAACATGAACTTCATCTCCCTCATTTTCTCTGGCACGTTTTCAGGCCCGGCACTGAGTGTGGGCGGGCTGGGCAACCGTCCAAGGCCCTATATATGTGTGTGTGTATATATATAAAGGTTCAAGCTATTTTCTTAGAATATAAAAGGTTCAGTCCGAAACCAAAGTTACAAACAACACTTACTAACCTCTTTTAAATTCAAACAAAAGCCTCTTTTTAGATTTTGCACAAGACCCTTTTATTGTTTTGGTTCAAAGAAAAATCCTCTTTTAGATTTTGTCCAATGGACAGCTGCCAATGAAGTCACTGGAGATGCATATTTCGAAGAAGCTTGGTGTGTTGTTTCTTTGGTGTAGGGTGTGGAAATCTCTGGTAAGTAGAACTTCTATTTGTTCTCGTTAAATTGATGAAATGATTTCAATCTGAGATCATATTGACCTCTTTGGTTCTTTGTTAATATATGTGTCTGTCTTGATGTGGACAAACTTTTAATCACAGACAGCTCCAAATCCTTAATTCTGTCACATTGTTATTATCTTTACCAGAATAACACATTTTCCAAAATATTTGTTGAGAATAGACATAACTTACTTGGATATATAACTGACAACTTTGTAACTTTGTAAGAAATCATCAAGAACTGGGTTATGAACAATGTTTTTATCAAGATATACTTGGAGAAACAGATAATGATATTGCATAAACAAAATTGTACTCATGCTCGTTCATCATTGGAGTGCACTCAACCTTCAGAATTTTTCCAATATCCTCATGCCTTCCAGTAAAGCTGGTAAACAAATAGCTAAGTCAGATGCCAAAATTACAAAATTGTACCTTACCTTGAATTACAGAGAATTGGCCAATTTTATACCACTCCTCTAGTATCAGCAACTGCCACAAAGTTGTTTGAGCTCCTCTCTCCTAAATACCACTGATATTTGAGAAGTAAATCAGAATCACTGCTTAAGTAAACAAAGCTAAAGTGGCAATGACAAGCATCTTCTTCAGATGGCTGATCAATGGAAACTTCTTTGAGCATGTAGCCATGGGGCAAGTGATCCTTACCAAAAAAAGGTTGATTTTGTTCCCAAAAAAGCGATCATTATACTCTTACAATAAAACACCAAATACAAATCGCCATAATGTACAGTAAAAAGAAATATCTTGGATATGAGAGATAATATTTGAAGACTTAAATTTTGGGGAAAATTCTAAAGAACACAAAATCATTCGAAAACATTAATATACTCTGATAATATTCATGTTTTGGATCTGCTACATTTAAAAATATATCAAAAGAAAAGTTGTATTTCTAACTACAATCTCTAACATCTAACCCTATAAAATAAAAATAAAAAACATAGATCAGATATATACTATCCCTAACCAGCAAAAATTTCTGTCTTTCACAACAAATCTGATCGATCTACATATCAAATTGGAAATAGAAACATAATAAACTAAAAATAAAAAATAAAGCAATAATTTATACCCTTTTTTCATTCTTTTCTTCTTCTTCCGTCTCTCGCTGCTTTGAGCGGACGCTGCTGGTCTCCACCTGCCACGTCCCCTAGGAGGAGACGACTGAGGGGGAAAGGATGAGAGGGTGAAGGAAGTAGGGGTGGGACTGCAACAGCGAGGGGAGAGGGGTGAGGGCACTGGAGAGAGGATGAAGGAAAAGAGTCGGTGGGAGAGATTTGAGAGATGTTAGAGATTTTAGAGAAGAGGGGAGAGAGACACCAAAATAAAGAGAAAGTACAGATTGGGGAAAACATAGCGCCAAAATGAAAAAGAAAGCGGGATAATTATTTTAAAATGACACTAAAATTGTGTTGTCTTTATTATTTAGTATTAGATGACATTTTTTATTGTGTCATTGAATATATTTTTACGGCACTTATAAAAAAGTGTCATGGATGATGATAAATATCATATTACTACGACACGTTTTAGCAATGTGTCATCATAAGAAATAATTAATGGCACTTATTTAGAAAGTGTCGTCAAGAAAGTGTCGTTATTAACTATTTTTGTTGTAGTGTTAATAATTCAAAAAAGTGGTTTTTCTCCAACTTCGTCTCGATTTTTTGAGCAATTTGGATGGCCATGTCGAAATCCACCTGGGGGATCTCGAAGAGGGTCATGTAGGCTTTCTACATGTAACACCCATATTCTGAATACGTATTTTGTCAAGCTTGCATATATTTCAGACCTGTATTTATTTTCTCGGATTTTGGCATGTACTTGTAATTGGCTTGACTTGCAGATTTTGGTTCTCGTAATTGGGTTTTACCTGGCTTGGTCTATTTTGTGGAGGAGAATTGGTTTGATTTGGTTTGGTTTAACATGCATTGGAACACTTTAACCTACACTCCACCCTCAACACAACACAACCCACCCTCATTAAAACTCTACCTACTTTTCTCTCTCCTCCATAATTCTCTCATTTATTTCTCCATCTTCTTCTTCTTCCTTCCTCTACACAACTCACCAATACCCATAGGCAAGTGCACCTTGCCACCACATGAGAACCACATTTTATTTGTTCATTAGCTAGCCATGGTGATCAACATTAGAACTTGACATTTTATGATTTGGAGTCTCAATTGTTCTAGATTTAAGTTTCTTTATTTTTGGATTTACATGGTTTTGATCTATTTTGGTTGGATTTTTGTGGGTTTTGATGCTTCCATGCGGAAGAGAATTCAATTTTACTCAAGTTAGAACTTTGAAAATCTAGATTTGGTTTTGAATTGACCAAGATATGAAAGATTGAATTTTTGGGTGTTCTTGATGTTCCTCTCGGCCTGGAGAAGAAGATCTACAGTCTGCGCTCTTTAGCGCAGCACTGACCGCGCAGCCTCCCCGCGCCGCACTCTTTAGCGTTGGTCGCTGACTGCGCAGCCTGGCCGCTGCCCAATTGCGCAACCAACCCTGCGCCATCGGCTCCTGCGCGCTTGACCCCTGCGCAACCTGCATCCTGCGCCATCCATTGCCTGCACAATCTAAGCCTGCGCAGTCTGTTCCTGTGCCATCCATTGCCTGCGCAGTCTAAGTCTGCGCACTTCGTAGCCTGCGCCAACCATTCCTGCGCCATCTGCCCCTGCGCCCTGTGCCCCTGTGCACTTGACACCCTGCGCAGCTGATACCCTGCGCAATCTAACCCCTGACCCCTTGCGCAAACCATTGGCTCTTGGAGTTTTGGTTTTATTTCTTTAAGCTTGGCTCTTCATTGGCTCTTGATTTTACGTAATATGTTTGGAATGACTATTGTACATGGCATGGTATAACAAGGAACTAGCATAACACGACAGTGACCCGTAGTGGTGCACTCCTGATATGACCAACCTGACATGATAGTGGCCCATCGTGGCGCACTCCTGACAAGTACCCTGACATGATTTACCTTGATAACTTGATAGTGGCCCGTGGCGGCACACTCCTGACTTGACTTGACTTGTAACTTGTAACTTGTAACTTGACTCGTATAATCAATTTGACACCGTGGGTGTTCTTGCTTGCTTGCTTGTGTAATCCACTTGTCTTGTCTTGTATCATGTCTAGGACGTGACTCCCTGGTTCCCACGGTCAGGGATTCATACTGAATATGGATTAGGTTAATGACTAGATCAAAATATAGTTCATAGAGAATTTCCAGTCACAGGCAATCTCGTTATCTGGGCGCTCTTAATTGGACTTGTTGCTTGCCGACGAGTAGAGCACATTTCTAGCGCACTGTCATGTGTTGCACCCTCTAAGTCACCTAAGGGTATATCCTCTCCGGGGCGATGTACCCAACCATACTCTCAACCCGCGGAAGGATAACTGGATGGTCTGCAGGGCTTGGGACTGGGAATTTCTCACTTGCATCTTGTTAGTAATTAAGGCTTGTGATAACCCAAGTTAGTTAAGTAGTAAGCCGTAGTAATTGCTTGGCCGCTTGTGAATGGATGGAGTCCAGCCTTGTCTAAGTCTTGTCGAGTACCAGTACCTGACTACTCTTGAACTTGACTGTTTTACTTATTATTAAACAATAAATGAGTGGAGACAGAGTGCTATTCAGGCGAAGGGTTACAACCCCGGTCCTTGTCTGGTTTAAGGGTTGTAACCTGGCTCCCGGAATGGTCCCACGTCACTAGTCGTTTATTGTCCTGTTGCACTCTTTATTACTTGTACCTTCTTTCATTTCTTTTCTTATGTTCTGATATGCTGGCTTTTGTTCTTATTTCGTGGCCTCCTTTGTGGCACTTGCTCTTTCTGGGGTTTGACCCAGCTGGTTTTGTGTGGCCAGATTTCGGAGCAGCTCCCGAGGATCTTCCGAACCTCCAGCCCGATGGTGGCGACTAGAAGGAACCCGGGCTACGATTGTGTTTTCTATTTTGTTTCGCTCACTCTATTGTAAATTTATTCTTTTGAGGCATTTAGCCGACGAGCACCTGTTAGCTCGATGCACTTTTACTTACTGTCTGCCTACGGGCTGTAAACATGATTAACAAATCCTAGGGTTGATCATGTATGACTTAACTCTTGCTAGTCCTAGCATTTTGTACGACTAGCTTCATGATCAGCTGATATGTAATATTTGGGACGCCTTTTATTGTATATTTGGTGGTCAAACATCTTGTAATTATATTATTTGCTTGAGATTGAGACAGTAGGCTTGACCTTAAGAGACTGTTGGCTTGTAGTAAACCCTCATATCTAGACAGCCGTGATCGTGTAGTTGAGATGTATTCTATTTCAATATACATAGCTGGCTATGTACGCCTCTGCTCTCCAGTATTCTGGTTCTGGGGCATGACATGGTTTAAGTGGTGGCCCATGCAGGTCTTGTCAATCAAGAAATGTGAGGGTTTATCGATAGATGTCTCAATTATTATTCGCCCTTGAACTCTGCTCATATCTCCTGAATCCCTGGATTCTTGTCCTGATTACTTGCTTGCATCGTTGGTCTGTCCTGGTCCTTCCTTATTTTTTCCTATGTCGTCTTCTTCAGCGGCATAGTACCTGACCCCGCCGATCAGCAAGGTGGAGCGCCTCCCGTGGACCAGCAACCAGGAGATCAAGCCCAGCATTCCGGAGTTGCCTCCCGAGTTATACCTCCTGGAGGAGAGCCCCCAGTTCAGCCTGTTCAGCCTGCTGAGCCGGATGATGGCACCTTGGTAGGTCTCATCAGGACCTTGATAACTTCTCAAGATCACAGAGGAGACGCCTTGCACCAGACTGTGGCAGATGCTTTGACCAGAAGCGGTCATCCAGGGAACAGCACGGCCAACAGCTTCAAGCGCTTGAACCCTCCATTCTTCGACGGCAGCGAGGATGCGATTGTCGCAGACGCTTGGCTTCAGGATACCGAGGTGATTCTGGAAGCAGCTAGGACACCTGAGAATGAGAAGGTGGCGGTAGTATGCCTGCAGTTGTTGGACTTAGCTCGCAGTTGGTGGGCAGCGCAAGCCATGGGATTAGTGGCACCCATTGCTTGGACAGTATTTAGAGAGAAATTCCAGATGAAGTATTTCGATGCTGTGGCTCGGTACGACCTGCAGACCAGATTTACCAACTTGAAACAAGGAGGCAGAACAGTCGACAGTTATACATCTGAGTTTTCTAGACTCAGTAGGTTTGCCCCCACCTTGGTGGCGACAGAGTTTGATAGGGCCCAGCGGTTCCAGTAGAGACTGTATTTGGAGATCTTGTTGGCGGTTGAGCAGTTCGAGCACCAGACGTTCGATGCAGTATTGAGAGCGGCTAGGAGGCATGAGTACACCTCCCAGCGGATTGTGGATAGGACCGGAGGTAGGAAGCGGTCCCACAGTCAGATGCACCAATCATCAGCTCCAGCCCCAGCAGCTAGGGGATTGACCATTGGAACTCCGAGGCGGGCGGCCTCAGTAACGTCGGTTCAGCATTCGACCCCGACGTACCCGCAGAAGCAGAAGCAGACTTCGGCAATGGGATGTTCTCATTGCGGGAAGCCAGGCCATGTAGTGGCAGATTGTCGTAGGACACAAGGATTGTGCCTAGCTTGTGGAGCGACAGATCACAAGATAGGAGCCTGCCCGAATAGGGGTAGTTCTTCCTCTTCCAACCTAACCAGTCCATCGGTTAGGGGACCAGCACCCATGCAGCAGCAGCAGTACCCAAGGCCATTGTTGCCTCAGGTCCAGGCATTCCAGCAGCAGTGTGCCCAGGCTCCAGTGCAGAGCAGGCAGAGAGGTTTCCAGCAGAGGGGACCCACAGCTAGAGGTCAGGCCGTGATGATGGCTATGGAAGAAGAAGTTGCACTAGGTGAGGTAGTGGCAGGTACTATTCTCATCAACTCCTTTCCAGCATTGGTATTATTTGATTCTGGTGCATCGCATTCATTCATGTCTGCACGATTCGCGACACGGATATGATTGAAGCCCGAGTCATTATCAGTGAGGCTCGATATATTTACTGGTAATGGTCTTGTGGGAGTAGATCGAGTGTTTTTCTCATGTTGGATCGTAGTTAGCGGTAGAGAGTTCCCCGCTAGATTTATAAAATTTCCTTTGGCAGACTATGATGTAGTCTTAGGCATGGATTGGTTGAGGAACCAGTATGCTAGGATAGATTGCCATGTTGGCAGAGTTGTTTTCAGCGTTCTAGGAGAGCCAGAGTTTTCCTTTTCCAGAGGCACGGTGGAGCCATCTTCTCCAGTATTGCGGATGGCAGTAGCAGCAGTACAGTTGCCCAGGATAGTTGAAGACTTTTCAGATGTCTTCCCAGAGGAACTTCTAGGGATGCCGCCAGAGCGGGAGATTGAGTTCACTATAGACTTGATCCCTAGAACAGCACCAGTATCAGAGAGAGTCTACAGAATGGCGCCTTCAGAGTTGGAGATTTTGTACAAGATGATTGAAGAACTCAGGACCGAGGGATTCATTCGTGCAAGTGGATCGCCTTGGGGAGCCCCGATGCTTCTTGTGAAAAAGAAGGATGGTACGTCCAGGCTATGTGTAGATTATCATACCTTGAACTCAGTGACAATCAAGAACAGATACCCTCTCCCGAGGATAGATGACTTGTTTGATCAACTCAAAGGGGCTTCAGTGTTTTCGAAGATAGACTTGCGGTCAGGATACCACCAGATGAGAGTCAGAGAGCAGGACATTCCGAAGACAGCGTTTCGATCGAGGTATGGACATTGGGAGTTCTTTGTTATGCCCTTTGGAGCGACCAATGTGCCGACAGTATTCATGGACCTCATGAATCGCATTTTTATGCCCTACTTGGATCTGTTTGTGATTGTGTTCTTGGATGACATTCTGGTCTACAGCAAGAGCGAAGCAGAGCATGAGCAGCATCTCAGAATCGTCCTTCAGACGCTTAGGGAGCACCAGTTGTACGCCAAGTTCAGTAAATGCGAGTTCTGGCTCGATCGCATTTCGTACTTGGGTCACATCATTACCCGAGGAGGAGTTGAAGTGGATCCCCAGAAGATTGTGGCTATCGAGACTTGGCCAGCACCTAGTTCAGTGGTAGAGGTTCGCAGCTTCCTTGGATTGGCCGGCTACTACCGGCGATTCGTTTCAGATTTTACAAGGATTTCATCGCCGATGACCCAGTTGACTCGTAAGGATGTGCCGTTTGTTTGGACAGTGGAGTATCAGGAATCATTCGAGAAGTTGAAGCAAGGTTTGATAACGGCTCCCATTCTTACGCTTCCAGATGGGACCGGAGGATTCACAGTTTATTACGACGCTTCAGGTAGAGGATTGGGGTGTGTCTTGATGCAGCATGGAAAGGTAATATCTTATACATTGCGTCAACTTCGTGATCATGAGAAGAATTACTCGACCTACGATTTGGAACTGGCAGCAGTAGTGTTTGCACTTAAGTTGTGGAGGCACTACTTGTACGGAGATAGAGTGGAGATATTTACTGATCACAAGAGCCTGAAGTATGTTTTCATCCAGAAGGACCTTAATATGCGGCAGAGAAGATGGCTTGAGCTATTGGTGGACTACGATGTGGATTTGCAGTATCACCCAGGGAAGGCCAACGTTGTAGCAGATGCGTTGAGCCGGAGAGCCGGAGTTTATTTCCTAACGGCGCAACCAGAGTTATTAGCAGAATTTCAGAAGATGGGAATTGAAGTAGTTCTTCCTACCAGTGTGGCATTGATGGCCAGTCTACAAGTTCAATCCAGCATAGTTGAGAGGATCCGGATGGCGCAGTCTACAGATTCCAAGCTTCAGCGGCTCAGAGCAGAGTGTGGGGCAGGAAGAAGGCCAGAGTTATGCATTCATGAAGATTGTACACTTCGACACGGCTCTCGTCTTTGTGTACCCAGTGGAGATATCAGGCAGGAAGTCATGGCAGAAGCTCACAGTTCGCAGTATTCTATTCATCCCGGTGGCACGAAGATGTACCGTGATATCCGGCAGCATTTCTGGTAGAATGGCATGAAGCGGGAGATAGCTCGGTTTGTCTCTCGGTGTTTGGTTTGCCAACAGGTTAAAGCTGAACATCAGAGGCCCGCTGGACTTCTTCAGCCCTTGCCAATTCCAGAATGGAAGTGGGAGCATGTGACCATGGATTTTGTGACTGGATTGCCTAGATCCCCAGCTGGTCGAGATGCTATTTGGGTTATAGTTGACAGGCTCACGAAGGTGGCTCATTTTCTCCTATTCAGAGTTGGTCAGTCTACGGCTCAGTTGGCAGAGATGTACCTCAGACAGATTGTCAGGCTTCACGGTGTGCCCGTCAGTATCACCTTGGACCGAGATTCAAGGTTTACGTCGTACTTTTGGCGTAGCTTGCAAGAGAGTTTGGGAACTCGTCTCCAGTTCAGTTCGACATATCATCCGCAGACAGATGGCCAGTCAGAGCGTACTATCCAGACTCTTGAAGACATGTTGAGGTCTTGCACCTTCGACTTCGGTGGTTCATGGGAAGATCACCTGCATCTTGTGGAATTCTCGTACAATAATAGTTTCCGGGCCAGTATCCAGATGGCTCCGTTTGAGGCTCTGTATGATAGTGCAGATCCCTACTAGCGTGGGATGATGTTGGAGAGAGGCAGATGCTTGGTCCAGAGATGATTGCCCAGACAGTTGAAGTGGTCAGAAGGATCAGAGATCGTCTTCGAGTTGCCCAAGATCGCCAGCGGCATTGGGCCGATGCTCATCGACGTCCCTTAGAGTTTGCTATCGGCGACCATGTATTCCTTAGGATCTCGTCTAACCGTGGCGTCATTCGCTTTGGCGTACGGGAAAAGCTTAGTCCCAGGTATATAGGGCCGTTCGATATCCTGGAGCGAGTAGGAGATGTATCCTATCGTCTTGCTCTTCCGCCGTCGCTAAGTAAGGTGCATGATGTATTCCATGTGTCCCAATTGCGACGGTACATCCCAAACCCGAGCCACATCCTAGACCATTCGAAACTGGTTGTTGGAACCAACCTTTCGTATGAGGAGAGGCCCGTGTCTATATTGGACCGGAGAGAGAAGATACTCAAGAACAAGACTATTAGTATAGTCCGTGTTGCTTGGAGTCATCACTCTCTAGGTGAGTCAACGTGGGAGCGTGAAGATGATATCCGATCGCGATATCCCTACCTGTTTGACTCGTAAGGTATAATGTCTTTCTTATGCCTTATGTTTTCCATCCCTTGCTTGCATGTATGATTGTCTGATTGCTTGCCTGGTTATAGCTTGCCTGTGATTAATATAGCTTGTCCTTGTCTCTCTAGCCTCTTAATTAAATTTCGAGGACGGAATTCTTTTAAGATGGGTAGAGTTGTAACACCCATATTCTGAATACGTATTTTGTCAAGCTTGCATATATTTTAGACCTGTATTTATTTTCTCGGATTTTGGCATGTACTTGTAATTGGCTTGACTTGCAGATTTTGGTTCTCGTAATTGGGTTTTACCTGGCTTCGTCTATTTTGTGGAGGAGAATTGGGTTGATTTGGTTTGGTTTGGTTTAACATGCATTGGAACACTCTAACCTGCACTCCACCCTCAACACAACACAACCCACCCTCATTAAAACTCTACCTACTTTTCTCTCTCCTCCATAATTCTCTTATTTATTTCTCCATCTTCTTCTTCTTCCTTCCTCTACACAACTCACCAACACCCATAGGCAAGTGCACCTTGCCACCACATGAGAACCACATTTTATTTGTTCATTAGCTAGATTAGGCCATGGTGATCAACATTAGAACTTGACATTTTGTGATTTGGAGTCTCCATTGTTCTAGATCTAAGTTTCTTTATTTTCGGATTTACATGGTTTTGATCTATTTTGGTTGGATTTTTGTGGGTTTTGATGCTTCCATGTGGAAGAGAATTCAATTTTACTCAAGTTAGAACTTTGAAAATCTAGATTTGGTTTTGAATTGACCAAGATATGAAAGATTGAATTTTTGGGTGTTCTTGATGTTCCTCTCGGCCTGGAGAAGAAGATCTACAGTTTGCGCTCTTTAGCGCAGCACTGACCGCTCAGCCTCTCCGTGCCGCGCTCTTTAGCGTTGGTCGCTGACTGCGCAGCCTGGCCGCTGCCCGATTGCGCAACCAACCCTGCGCCATCGGCTCCTGAGCGCTTGACCCCTGCGCAACCTGCATCCTGCGCCATCCATTGCCTGCGCAATCTAAGCCTGCGCAGTCTGCTCCTGCGCCATCCATTGCCTGCGTAGTCTAAGTCTGCGTACTTCGTAGCCTGCGCCAACCATTCCTGCGCCATCTGCCCCTGCGCCCTGTGCCCCTGCGCACTTGGCACCCTGCGCAGCTGACACCCTGCGCAATCCAACCCCTGACCCCTTGCGCAAACCATTGGCTCTTAGAGTTTTGGTTTTATTTCTTTAAGCTTGGCTCTTCTATAGCCCTGTATATTTATATTTTATTAGATATTTTACGCCTATTTTATATCCTTACGCCTTTTGTCATGAACTTGATTTTACGTAATATGTTTGGAATGACTATTGTACATGGCATGGTATGACAAGGAACTAGCATAACACGACAGTGACCCGTAGTGGTGCACTCCTGACATGACCAACCTGACATGATAGTGGCCCGTCGTGGCGCACTCCTGACAAGTACCCTGACATGATTTACCTTGATAACTTGATAGTGGCCCGTGGCGGCGCACTCCTGACTTGACTTAACTTGTAACTTGTAACTTGACTCGTATAATCAACTTGACACCGTGGGTGTTCCTGCTTGCTTGCTTGTGCAATCCACTTGTCTTGTCTTGCATCATGTCTAGGACGTGACTCCCTGGTTCCTACGGTCAGGGATTCATACTGAATATGGATTAGGCTAATGACAAGATCAAAATATAGTTCATGGAGAATTTTCAGTCACAGGCAATCTCGTTATCTGGGCGCTCTTAATTGGACTTGTAGCTTGCCGACGAGTAGAGCACATTTCCAGCGCACTGTCATGTGTTGCACCCTCTAAGTCACCTAAGGGTATATCGTCTCCGGGGCGATGTACCCAACCATACTATCAACCCGCGGAAGGATAACTGGATGGTCTGCAGGGCTTGGGGCTGGGAATTTCTCACTTGCATCTTGTTAGTAATTAAGGCTTGTGATAACCCTAGTTAGTTAAGTAGTAAGCCGTAGTAATTGCTTGGCCACTTGTGAATGGATGGAGTCCAGCCTTGTCTAAGTCTTGTCTAGTACCAGTACCTGACTACTCTTGAACTTGACTGTTTTACTTATTATTAAACAATAAATGAGTGGAGACAGAGTGATATTCAGGCGAAGGATTACAACCCCGGTCCTTGTCTGGTTTAAGGGTTGTAACCTGGCTCCCGGAATGGTCCCACGTCACTAGTCGTTTATTGTCCTGTTGCACTCTTTATTACTTGTACCTTCTTTCACTTCTTTTCTTATGTTCTGATATGCTGGCTTTTGTTCTTATTTCGTGGCCTCCTTTGTGGCACTTGCTCTTTCTGGGGTTTGACCCAGCTGGTTTTGTGTGGCCAGATTTCGGAGCAGCTCCCGAGGATCTTCCGAACCTCCAGCCCGATGGTGGCGACTAGAAGGAACCCGGGCTACGAGTGGGTTTTCTATTTTGTTTCGCTCACTCTATTGTAAATTTATTCTTTTGAGGCGTTTAGCCGACGAGCACCTGTTAGCTCGATGCACTTTTACTTACTGTCTGCCTACGGGCTGTAAACATGATTAACAAATCCTAGGGTTGATCATGTATGACTTAACTCTTGCTAGTCCTAGCATTTTGTACGACTAGCTTCATGATCAGCTGATATGTAATATTTGGGACGCCTTTTATTGTATATTTGGTGGTCAAACATCTTGTAATTATAGTATTTGCTTGAGATTGAGACAGTAGGCTTGACCTTAAAAGACTGTTGGCTTGTAGTAAACCCTCATATCTAGACAGCCATGATCGTGTAGTTGAGATGTATTCTATTTCAATATACGTAGCTGGCTATGTATGCCCCCGCTCTCCAGTATTCTGGTTCTGGGGCGTGACACTACACGAATTTACGGATCTAAAAACGGAGTTAAAATGAGGGAGAAATCGCACGGTAAAGTTAGGTACCTTGAGTGGGAAAACTGCTCCGTGGGTGACGCGGGGCTGACTTCCGATACTCCGTTCGTCGCACACAAAGCTCCGCCGCTGGTGAAACGAATTCGTAGTTGAAGAGGGTATAATCAGCCTCAACTTTCGTTTTGGAAGATTAGGGTTTTGAGGCTTGTGGAAAAAGTTATATTTATAACAACTTCTAGCAAAACCTAATAGTAATAGGTTTAGAATTAATAGATAAAACCCACGTGTTGGGTTGATTTCGTGAGCTTGCTGCTCCAGCAGCAAGCATTTAGGGGTGGGCCCGCCCACTTTAGGTGGGTGGGTTGGTGGTTTTTTTCTTTTCTTTTTCCTTTTCTTTTTCTTTTCCTTTTTCTTTTCTTATTATTTTCTTATTCTTTAAAACTTTTATATATATAACTATATATATATCCAAAAATCTATCTAAATCCAAATAACATTTTAAATGACACATATCCAAATATTTAGTATATTTAAATATATCTACATATATATATAAATTCCATTCACAATAAACCAACTCAACATATTAATAATAATATTTAAATAGAATAAACATGTTTAATAAATCTTCAAAAATAACTTTAATAATAATAAATTAATAAAATCGTCCTAATGAGTGAACTCATACCGTACACCCTCATCCGAGTCCAAAAATTGTAAAGTTTTGTAAAATATTATTTTATTAATAAAATATAGATTTTTGTACCCAAAGTCAATAAATATTCAACAAGTTCTAAAAATAATTTAAAAATATTTGTACATACACAAAATATTCCTATGTGGTCACCTTAGTCATCTCACATGCTCACATTGGCTTAAATTTGGTTCGAGCCCTGTTCGGACTGAATTGGCCAAACCGGGTCATCAAAAAAAATAAATAAAACCATAAATTGTATAAATTCATTTTTAAGTCTAATAAAATAATAAAAAATAGATAAATAATAGGGTTTTTATAGAGTACACTTTCGAGTTTACTAGGCTCAGTAGGTTCGCGGAGAGCCTAGTCAGAGCACCAAAGGACAGGGCCTGGAGATTCAAGAAGGGTCTGACCATGGAGCTGCGGCATGCAGTAGCTATTAGCCAGGCGACTACCTACTCTAGCATCCTTAAGATCGCCCAGGCAGTTGAGAAGGAGATGGACCCGAGGCCCAAGAGGGATAGGGACATCGGCAGCATCAGTTACCAGGCGCCAGCGAAGAGGGTGCAGATGCAGACTCAGGCGAGGCCACATCAGCAGGCAGCAGTTCAGCATCGTCCTGCCAGAGATCCAATGGCTCAACATCAGAGGCAGCAGGTGTCACGCCCCGATTTCGTAGAATCGATAGTCGTCCCCCGGACGTGATGCCGTGCAAGCCTAAGTTGCGCTCGCACAAGGCATAGTCATAAGGTTATCCGAAATACAACAACAAGAGAATACGCAGAGTAAATTGAACACACATTATAGAGAAGGAAATTTAAGCTTTATTGATAATGAACATCATTTTACAGACTCGATACAAAGGCGTCGCGCAGGCTTTTTACAAACTGACTCCATTACAAAATGAACGTCGACGAGATAGCCATTCCATACATTTCATCCCTTGATTACAACCAGCATTACAAAACTACCTGGGATGACGGAAAGTCGCTCCATCTGTCTTCTTGGCCTTCGACATCGGAGTCTTCAAAAGTGATTGGATCCAAACTTCGACCGCAAGGACGAAGCTTCAAAACACACGAGCGTAGCCTCCCTTCACGCGGCACGCTCCTCCTGATTTATCGTACCTGTAGAGAGAGCGAGGATCAGTACAATCAACATGTACTGGCGAGTGGCTAATTAGTTTCCAGGCTCTCATTTGGTTCAAGAGTTCAGATAAACATTTACACAACTTGCTTTTCGTGATCTTTCTAACCATCCTAGGTAATTTCATACGAAGCATTTAACAAAACATAACCCAAGTAAGTTACACCAGAATTTCCCTCGGCAGAGCGCGCCGTGCAACATAAAACTTACCATCACCTTCCCTGTTAGTTGAATAACAATTTATATCAAGTGTTTGAGGTGGAGGTCACTGGCATTAACTAGCCATCCTGGACATAGCCTGGTAATACGGGACCCTTGCAACGCAAGTAGCGAGCTCCGATACAAGTCCCCGTCTTACCGGTTGCTTTATACCCAGCTCGGCTATAACCTATTTCTTCCTAGGCCGAGTCGGTCCCGTGGCCCCGGGTTGCCGCTCGAAGAAACCATCGCCCTTGTCGACAAGTTGTCCATGACCTTGATAGGTTAACAAGGTATATTTGGGGTACCGTTGGGGCTTGTTATGTAATCGATTCATTTACTTGTTTTGCAGGCCTAAAATAATTCAATCTCTTTTCTACACAATTCATCTTTTCTCTACTCAAACATAGGACTTGTGTTTTCCAAGCGAATCATTCTATTTCATTACCATTACCTAAGTTCTCATTTTTGAAATAGAGGGTCGAGATGAAGGAGGTCAGCCACTCACCTTGAGTTTTTGCTTGAGGCGAGGGACTTGTTGGCTGCACTAGACGTCGCCTATGCGATCACCTGAAATCGCACAAGCAACTGATTAGAATACTGTGTTATGCAAGAGTTCGATAGGAAATGCGAGTTCGAAATGTAAACCATGAAAACCATCGAAAACATTCACGAAAATGCATTCAGAAAACCAAAGCCCAAAACCAACGCAAGCGGCGTGAAAAGCAGAGCAACGGGAGGTCTCTCCCAACTCAGCCGCAGAGTCAATCCTTTAGGCGCTACCCGCTGAATATGGGACTTGGTTCCGAAGAAGCCATTCCATAACGTGGAATGGATCTTAATTCAACCGTTCCTGTTCGATCGATTCGATCGATCCCGACCTATCGGTCCCGACCGAGTCGATAGCGACAGTGTTCCTTTCTTGCGCACCCCGTGGACGGACAACGGGGCACGATGTAGGGATGGGGCACTACACCATAACCAACAAAGAAAAAGTTTCATCCTCGAAACTTAAGAACAGAACCTACCTCTATGAAAATAATGCAGGAAACTTTTCTTTCATCTCTGACTCGAGTTTCCATGTCGACTCTTCCGCCGCATGGTTCCTCCAGAGTACACAAACAAGAGGGATCACTCGACTTCGAAGCAGCTTATCCTTGCGTTCTAAGATTTGAACTGGCTCTTCAACGTAGGATAAGTCGGACTTTAGCTCCAGCTGGCCAAAGTCCACCACGTGGCTAGGGTCGTGCACATACTTTCGTAGCTGAGAGACGTGGAAGACATTGTGCACACCTTCGAGCGCCGGCGGTAGGGCAATTCTATAGGCTACTGGGGCGACCCGCTCGAGTATTTCGAACGGCCCAACGAATCTCGGACTCAGCTTCCCCTTCGCGCCGAACCGAGTAACTCCTCGCATGGGCGACACCTTCAAGAACACATGATCGCCCACCTGGAACTCAAGAGGTCTTCGATGGGTGTCGGCGTAGCTCTTTTGCCGACTCTGTGCAATCTTCAGTCTTTCCCGAATTAGCTTGACCTTTTCCACAGTCCGTTCCACCAGCTCCGGGCCGAGTATCTGCCGTTCCCCGACTTCATCCCAGCAAATGGGCGATCTGCACTTACGGTCGTACAAAGCTTCATACGGCGCCATTTGGATGCTGGATTGGTAGCTATTGTTGTATGCAAATTCCGCTAGCGGTTGGTGGACATCCCAGCTTGATTTGAAGTCAATTGCGCAGAGCCGTAGCATGTCTTCGAGAATCTGATTAACGCGCTCCGTTTGGCCGTCGGTCTGAGGATGGTAAGGTGAGCTGAACTGCAACTTGGTACCCAGCGCCGACTGAAGGCTACTCCAGAATCGTGACATGAACCGTGAATCCCGATCAGAGACGATGGATACTGGAACTCCGTGCAGCCGTACTATCTCGTCAAGATAAATCTGCGCCAGGCGATCAACGCTCCAAGTAACTTTGATGGCGATAAAGTGCGCTGACTTGGTTAATCGATCGACGATGACCCAGATGGCGTCGTTCTCCCGTGGTGTCTTCGGCAGGCCAACAATAAAATCCATAGTGACGTTATCCCACTTCCACTCGAGAATAGCGAGATTCTGTATCTCACCGCCCGGTCGCTGATGCTCAGCTTTCACCTGCTGACAGGCCATGCATTACGACACGAAGAGCGCCACATCTCTCTTCATCCCGTGCCACCAAAAGGTCGTGCGGAGGTCCTTATACATCTTGGTACTGCCTGGATGCAAGGTATATTTTGCATAATGTGCCTCCGACATTATCTCCTTTTGCAGTTCTGAATCATCCGGAACACATAGTCGGATATTCAATCTCAGCACACCGGTCTTGTCTTCCGTAAAGTCGGTCGCACTACCTGTCGAAATCCGCTCGCACATTTTCTTCAGGTACGAATCATCCTTCTGAGCGGCCATGATCTTTTTCAGCAAACTCGGCTCTAACTGCAGCTGCGCCAATCGTATATCCCTGAATCAAACCCGGAGATCGATGCCCATTTCTTTTAGATCTTGTAGTAGTCTGCGATTGATGGATAGCGAGGCAAGATATTTTCGACTCAGAGCATCCGCCACCACATTTCCCTTGCCCGGAGTGTAGTCGATCGTCAAGTCATAGTCTTTTATCAGTTTGAGCCAACGCCTTTGTCGCAAGTTCAATTCCTTCTGGGTGAAGAGATACTTGAGGCTCTTGTGGTCGGTATAGATTGCGCACGCCACGCCATATAGATAGTGATGCCACAATTTTAACGCGAACACAATCGTCGCTAATTCCAGGTCGTGCATAGGATAGTTCTTCTCGTGCGGCTTTAACTGTCTGGAGGCGAAGGATATCACCTTGTTTCGCTGCATGAGCACACATCCCAAGCCCTGGCCTGAAGCATCACTGAATATCTAAAAACCCTCTGGCCCATCCGGAAGTACGAGTATGGGTGCCAAAATTAGTCGCTGTTTTAGCTCCCGGAATGAATCTTCACAGTCATCCGACCACTCATACACGACGCCCTTTTGAGTGAGGCGAGTCAATGGCGATGCAATCTTCGTGAAGTCTTTCACGAAGCGACGATAGTATCCCGCCAAACCAAGAAAGCTTCGAATCTCACTAGCAGACGCAGGCCGCTTCCAATCAGCAACAGCTTCCATTTTCTTCGGATCGACTGTAATGCCTTCGGACGAAATGATGTGACCGAGAAAGGATACGCTGCTTAGCCAAAATTCGTACTTACTCCGCTTTGCATATAACTCATTCTCTGGAAGTGTCCGGAGCACGGTCCGTAGATGTTCTGCATGCTACGCCCTGTCCTTTGAGTAGACGAGAATATCATCAATAAAGACTACCACAAATTTATCAAGAAAGGGTCGAAATACCCGATTCATTAGATCCATGAAGACGGCAGGGGCGTTCGTCAGGCCGAATGGCATCACCAGGAACTCGTAGTGGCCGTATCGAGTGCGAAAGGCTGACTTTTGCACGTCAACTGACTTGATCTTGAGTTGATGATATCCCGAGCGGAGATCAATCTTCGAAAATACCGAGGTGCCATGCAGTTGATCGAATAAGTCGTCTATGCGGGGCAATGGGTACTTGTTCCGGATGGTGGCCTTGTTCAGCTCTCGGTAATCGACGCACAGACGCATGGACCCATCATTCTTCTTCACGAACAATACGGGCACTCCCCACGGTGAAATACTAGGCCGAATAAATCCTCTATCGAGTAACTCTTGTAACTAGACCTTGAGTTCCTTCAGCTCGGCGGGGGCCATTTTGTACGGGGCCTTAGAAATCGGTCTGGTATCGGGGAATGTATCGATGCTGAACTCGATTTCTCAGTCGGAGGGCATACCCGGTAGCTCGTCCGGGAACACATCGGGGAATTCTGCCACAACGTCGGTCTGACCCGTGTTTGCACCATCCTGTCGCATGTCTCGAACGGACGCCAAATAGCCTTCGCACCCAGAATACAGCATCCTCCGAGCAGAAATCGCCGAGATCAGCATGCAGGTCGACGACGCCTCACCACATGAAAAGTAGAATTCAGGCACTCCGGGCATACGGAAGGTGACCGTCTTTTCGGCGCAGTCTATGGTTGCGTTGCACGGCCCGAGCCAATCAATTCCCTGAAGGATGTCAAAGTCCTCCATATCTAGAACTATCACGTAAAGACCGATCTTTTGACCGCCGATACAGATAATTCCTTCAGCACAGGCTAAGTTTGTGAGTATTAGTGTGTCCGAGGGTGTGCTTACGCTAAGGTCGAGATCTAATGATATTACAGGAAATTTGTGCTCGACGGCAAAGTCCGCCGATATAAAACTATGCGAAGCGCCTGAATCAAATAGTACACGAGCAGGCACATTATTGAAATTTAGTATCAACATGTACTGATCCTCGCACTCTCTATAGGTACGATAAATCAGGAGGAGCGTGCCGCATGAAGGGAGGCTACGCTCGTGTGTTTTGAAGCTTCGTCCTTGCGGTCGAAGTTTGGATCCAATCTCTTTTTAAGACTCCATTGTCGAAGGCCAAGAAGATAGATGGAGCGACTTCCCATCATCCCAGGTGGTTTTGTAATGCTGGTTGTAATCAAGGGATAAAATGTATGGAATGGCTATCTCGTCGACGTTTATTTTGTAATGGAGTCAGTTTGTAAAAAGCCCGCACGGCGCCTTTGTATCGAGTCTGTAAAATGATGTTAATTATCAATAAAGCTTAAATTTCCTTCTCTATAATGTGTGTTCAATTTACTCTGCGCATTCTCTTGTTGTTGTGTTTCGGATAACCTTATGACTATGCCTTGTGCGAGCGTAACTTAGGATTGCACGACATCATGCCCGGGGGACGACTATCGATTCTACGGAATCGGGGCGTGACAGCAGGGGATCACTTGCACATATTGTCATCGGCCGGGATACCACGAGGAGGTCTATCGCAAGAGGCTTGGACTTTGCCTCTTCTGCGACACATCAGATGAGGGACTGCGCTCAGGCTACAGCTAGACTAGCAGGAGGACCCCGAGGAGCTGGAGGACCACCGCCTCTACCACCCAAAGCCTTGCCTGCTGTACCCCAGAAGGGAGGAGCTCTACCACCCCAGCAATAGAGGTTTGCACAGCACCAGCAGCAGCAAAGGGAAGGACCACAGCGGGGACGTGCTTACGTCATGGCCGTAGTTGAGGAGGAGGAGGCAGCTCCAGATGTCATCACAGGTTCTGTTATTATTTATTCATTTCCTGCCATTGCCTTATTTGATTCTGGAGCCACACATAGCTTTATATCATATGAGTTTCTGCGTAGACACGGCTTCACACCCAAGCCCACTAGGAGGAACTGTCGAATTATGACAAGAGGAGGGGTAGTGCCAGTCAGTGAGATGGTGGATTGCCCTATCACTGTAGCCAGACGGGAGCTTAGGGCTCGACTTCTGGTGATGCCATTGCCCGGATTCGACGTAGTCCTCGGCATCGACTGGATAAGCGAGCAGTTTACAGTAATAGACTGTCATGAAGGTAAGGTAACTTTCAGCCCGCCAGGAGTTCCACCATTCGAGATTAGCAGACGAGTTACAAAGAGGCCCGAGGGAGTCTACTTCAGAGCAGTTACAGAAGACCAGGAGTTGCCACATCCGCTGATTGCAGAGTATCTCGACGTCTTTCCCGAGGAGTTGCCAGGATTGCCGCCAGATCGAGACGTGGAGTTCAGCATCGACCTAGTGTCCGGATCAGCACCGAAGTTCCAGCATTGTTACAAGATCAACCCGAAGGAAGCTGCAGAGTTGAAGGCCCAGATTGATGAGCTGGAGGGCAAGGGTTTTATTCGGTCCAGTGCTTCACCCTGGGGAGCACCGGTACTCTTCGTGCCCAAGAAGGATGGGACGGTGAGGATGTGCATCGATTACCGTACACTCAACAACATCACGATCAAGAATAGATACCCGTTGCCGCGGATTGATGAACTGTTTGATCAACTGAGTGGGGCGAAGGTCTTTTCCAAGATTGACCTTCGGTCGGGGTATCATTAGATGAAGGTTCGGGAGCAGGATATTCCGAAGACAGCTTTTAACACCTGATACGACCAGTATGAGTTATTGGTGATGTCGTTCGGACTCACCAATGCCCCAGCAGTATTTATGAACTTGATGGATAAAGTTTTTCACAAGTATTTAGACAAGTTTGTCGTAGTCTTCATTGACGACATTCTGATATATTCGAAGACGGAGGAGGAGCATGTGGAGCACCTGCGGATCGTGTTGGAGATACTACAGAAGAAGAAGCTATACGGGAAACTCTCGAAATGTGAGTTTTTCTTGGACCGGGTGGAGTTTTTGGGGCATGTGGTGACTGGAGAGAGGATTTCTGTGGATCCCAAGAAGATTAAAGCTGTGGAAGCATGGACACCTCCCAAGTCAGTAGCAGAGATTCGTAGTTTTCTGGTGATAGCGGGATACTACAGGAAGTTTGTGAAGGATTTTGCCAGGATAGCAGAGCCTATGACGAAGCTTACGCGGAAGGACGAGGAGTTCATCTGGAGCGAAGCCTGCCAGTCAGCATTTGAAGAATTAAAGAGAAGACTCACAACAGCGCCGGTTCTAGCTTTGCCATCAGGATCGGGAGGATTCGTCATCTACAGCGATGCTTCAGGAAAAGGCTTGGGATGTGTGCTGGAGCAGAACAAGAAGGTCATAGCTTATGCTTCTAGACAGTTGAGGCCCCATGAGAAGAATTATCCTACACATGACTTGGAGCTTGAAGCAGTCATATTTACCTTAAAACTGTGGAAGCATAACTTATATGGAGAGCGAGTGGACATCTTCACGGACCACAAAAGTCTGAAGTATGTTTTCACTCAGAAGGAGCTGAATATGAGGCAGCGCAGATGGCTGGAACTCATGAAGGATTTCGACATCAATCTGCAGTACCATCCTGGAAAGGCGAATGTGGTAGCAGATGCTCTCAGTCGATATCTTGTTGCTATGTATCTCACTATGGACCGGCATCTGCTAGAGGATCTTGAGAGCCTTGGGATTGAGATTGTTCTTCCAGGAGTTGGAGGACAGCTGATGTATATGCAGATATAGTCAGGACTGATAGAGAAGATCAAGGAGACCCAGTTTCTTGATGAGGGACTCCGATGTCTTAGAGCTCAGGTGGAGGTAGGATTGCTCGACGACTTCACCATTGTAGAGGACGGATCCCTGAGGCACGGAACCCAGTTGTGTGTGCCCAAGGATTTGCGGGAGGAGGTGATGCAGGAGGCCCACCAGTCGCAGTATTCTATACATCCTGGATCAACCAAGATGTACAAGGACCTGCGAGAGTATGTTTGGTGGTATGGGATGAAGAGAGAGGTTGCCAGATTTGTTTCCAGATACCTTGTGTGCCAGCAAGTCAAGGCAGAGCGCCAGAGACCAGCAGAACTACTCCAGCCCTTACCTATTCTGGAATGGAAGTGGGAGCATATCACCATGGACTTCGTCTCTGGATTACCGCGTACTCCCAGTGGCAAGGATACTATTTGGGTGATCGTGGACAGACTGACGAAGTATGCTCATTTCATTCCATTCAAGGTTGGGCTGTCGACCGAGAAGCTTGCAGACCTCTACATGCGTCATATCGTGAGGATTCACGGGGTGCCGGTGAGCATCGTTTCAGACAGAGACAGCCGCTTCACATCATATTTCTAGAGGAGTCTACAGCTGAGCTTGGGATCACAGTTGAAGTTCAGCACTGCCTATCATCCACAGACGGACGGGCAGTCCGAGATGACCATTCAGACGCTGGTGGACATGCTACGAGTTTGCGCACTCGACTTCGGAGGTTCATGGGAGAATCATTTGCATCTAGTGGAGTTTGCCTATAACAACAGTTATCAGGCTAGCATCGAGATGACCCCGTTCGAGGCACTGTATGGACGGAGATGTCGTACGCCTTTATCTTGGGACAACATTGGCGAGAGAGCTTTTCTTGGGCCAGAGATGGTGGTAGACTCAGCTGAGAAGATCAGGCTGATCAGGGAGCGTCTCAGAGTTGCACAGGATCGACAAAAGCACTGGACGGACAGCAGCAGAAGGCCACTAGAGTTCACAGTTGGAGATAGAGTGTTCCTGAAGATCTCACCGACCAGAGGCGTCATTCGGTTCGGCAGAGACGGGAAGCTCAGTTCGAGGTACATCGGGCCTTTCGATGTGACGACACGGATTGGCGAGGTGGCATATCGACTAGCGCTCCCAGCTAGTTTGGAGGAAGTGTATGACGTCTTCCACGTGTCCCAGCTTCGACGCTACATTCCGGACCTGAGCCATGTGGTAGACTACTCAGAGTTAGAGGTGGGTCCGAGCTTGACCTACGAGGAGCAGCCAGCGGAGATCCTCAATCGGAGGGAGAAGCGCCTGCGGAACCAGACTATTTCACTTGTCTGCGTCATGTGGAGACACCACTCTCCGGAAGAGTCCACATGGGAGCGTGAGGATGAGATGCGAGAGCGCTATCCTAGATTGTTTACTTGATTGTATTTTTGCATTTTAAATTTCCATTATCAATAAAGATTTTGTGGTGTTTGTGAATCAATTTTGAATTTCGAGGGCAAAATTTTTCAAGGGGGAGAGATTTGTAACCCCACTTCCCATTTTTATTGTATATGTTTTTTTATTAATTTGTTTTGCAAATTAATCTCTAGGATTTTTCTAAGCCAAATTAATTATTTCTATTTTTGTGTTGGGCTTTTCAGCTCAGCCCAATTCCTCCTTAGTCAAATCTTTGCTCAGCCTATTTTAACTAATTGTATTTATTTAGCCTATCCATTCTGAGCCATTAGTTAGGCCCATTCAACCATGGCCTTTAGGTCATTTCAAAATCAAAACGGTTAGGAATGAGAGTTTTTTTCTCCTCTGAGCTCAGAGCACATGGCTCTAACAACCTACATTTGTTTCCCTCCAATTTCTTTTTCCTTTTCAAAATTCCTGACTGCCTACTTAAGCAGCATCGACCATCACTCTCCTCCATTCTTCTCAGATCTAGAAATTTTTCTTTCTTTTCCAAGTCTCCTCAAGAGCAGAGCAGTGCAGAGCTAAGCCATGGTAATGGCGGAGGCAGGAACAAGGAAACGTCGAGATTGATCCTCCTCTTCGAGTCGACAGTTAAGTCATGTGAGTATCGAGTTTATTGTTCTTCAGATCTAATGATTCAGAGATTGAGTAATTAGTAATTCAAACTCTCTTCTGAAGAATCAATCGGGCAAATTCTTCACTCTTAAGATGTGGATGAACTTCGGGAGATCTTCTTAGAATTCATCAATCCATTTCAATTAGGTAGGCTGATCTATTCCTCCTCAATTGATCAGGATTTGAATAACCAATCCGTAAAATCGATTTCGTCCTTGTGAACTTGCAGATTCAGATGTCCATAACCATCGCTCAATCGATCGACTCTTTGCTTTCGAGTCTCAACAGAGGTAAGATTGATCTGAGTATTTTGTCATGAAGATTCGATTGTTCTTCATTTGAGTCGATAGTTCAATTTAGGATTTATAATCTGTCGTATCAGTAGTATTTGAGAGATCAATTTGATTCCAGGTTGGAGGAATTTATCCTAATTTTGTTACTGTATATCCAGTATTTTGATCAGAGGATTAGCTCGTGTCTGCTTGAAATTGGGATACGGACACCAAGTGATTTAGGACCCTACATCTCTCAGGTAAGGCCAACCAATCTTTTAGCTGATGCAAGCTCTGGAATAATTAGTGGTTTGATTTTGTGCAATGAAACCTATTAGTTGATCCTCTAACTGTTCTGAGACTTAGCTGCTTTTGCTTCTGAAGTAAAACTAGGATTAAGTCTTGATCATTGATTAGAAGTAATATCCACTGATTTTCCTATTAAACAACATCTAGGATTTGTCTTTTAGTCAGTCGATAGAGATTTACTTTCAATACATTAGGCTCAGTTCAATTAGGACAAGATTGATAATTTTGATTTGAACTATAATTGTTAGGACAGAGTCTTACCTGGGAATTAGAGGCCAAGTTGATCATCTAATTTTGTAATAACTTAGATTATCCTAACGACAAGACTGCAGATAACAGTCCTGACTCCTGCCATGGTTGGAATTGTTTTCTCATGTCCTGTCAGGACTGAGGTTAGGATGGTAAGAAGTTGTAAACCCTGAGAATCTAGTGGTTACCTTCCTTACTGTTAATAGGAAGCATAACTTGAGGGCATGTATATGAACCTGCAATATGTGATGCCTTAAGATATCTATGTTTAGCTCTCCCTGTGGTTTAGCATAGGCTGAGTTATTTGATAACACTGTTGAAGTAGAGGGGCAAGTTTAACCCATTTACTTGAGTGGATACCTGTAATGTTTGGGTGTTAGATTTCTTCAGTTGTAAACCAATTGGAGGAGACTTGATTGACTAGGCGTGAGAGTTATAACTGAACCTAGGTTGTGCTTGAGACTGATATTTGGACTGAGTAAAATCAGTCTTAGTTGGGACTGATACATATCAGATTTGAGGTATTAGGTATTGTATCAGTCCTTAGCTACAGTGGGGGTATAAATGTTTAACCCTAAAGACCAACCTTGGGAAGTTTAATGGTTCCCTGTTCAGATGAAGACTGGGACATACATTTTCAGTTAGGATGTGGGTTCTATAACTGGGAACTTGTGTCACAAGTGATGGATGGCAAGAACTGATATAAGGATTTGGTACTGGTTGTTAATTAGGACTGAGACTGAATGGTATCAGCCCATGTTTCAGTCCGACTTATGACTGAACCTGTATCAGTCCTATTTTGGGACTGAATCAAATCAAAGTACTAGTGAATTAGGACTTTTCAGGATTTCAAACACTTAGGATTAATACCTGTGCTTAGGAGTTAGATTTGAGATGTGAATCAGCCTGGTTTGGGTTTTACATTAGTTGAAGGACCGAAGTTCTATCTATCCTTCTCAAGGCTGTTGTATGCCATGAGTAGGACAGATTGCATAACCTGGTTGAGATTGTTGTTCAGTCCCATTTGCCTACTGAACATCACTTGAGAAGTTGCAGCTTGTGATATGAATTGGGGAATAAAGTTCCACATATGGTTATTACTAATTGCCAATACCTGTAATAGTATCAGTCCTACAGCAGTGTCAGGACATACAAGGCCGAGTTCCATTTCTGTTTTAGTTAGAAAATTTAGGAGCAGTCTTGTGAGAGTCACAGTATTCAATGGAGCATGAGAAACCAGTTAGTTAGTGTCCAGGACATACAAGGCCGAGTTCCATGTCAGTTAGTGTCCAGTAACTAGGGACTGCCTGATATTGGTTGAGTGGTGAATAACAGTTAGGATTAAGTGAAGGATGAACAAGACAAGTTGTCTAGTCATTTCTAAATACTGAATTACCATTTTAATCCTGAGAGTATTAGCTTATTTTTTTTCCTTTTTCAGTAAAAAGGTTATATAATTTGGTTGCCTAATAGGAATGCAGGCTTAGGAGTATGGTATTAATCAAGGAAATCAACCTGGGAGTGAATTTAATATCAGTATTAGGATTCAGTTGTAGTGCTATAAATTAGTATGGCTGACCATGACAACTTTGGTATTTTCATTTTGTTGTTAAGCATTAGTTAGGATTAGGACTGTATGTATAAAGTACTTATTTTTACTTAGGATTCTTGCTAGCCTATAGTATAATTAATATTAATGATACTTTATAGGAATTATTAAAAAGAGGGAACCCTAGAACTAAGATTTATATTAGAAGTTAATCATGGTTAGATTTGTTGATAACAAATTAGATTTAGTCTGTTCATTAATCAACTTGTAAATCATTATAACAGGAGGATTCCCAGCTCTACTACCTTTTCTCGATCATCCGGAGCCAGGCAAGTATACTCCTCAGATTTGTTCATTTCTCATGTCTTGCATGTTTATTCTTGAATCTCCTTGATTGACACGATGTATCACGGTATTGTCTGGTTCCATGTTTCATGTATTACTTGTATCTGGGAGGAGAAATACTATAGATATGTGATCAAACCCTGTTACTACTCATGTGAATAGCTTGGGTTCCGCACCGTGCATGCGGGACCAAAGCCGTACCATTTCATGTTTATTGCATCTACCCAAGCCGATCACAATCTAGATGTATTTCATATTGCACATGTCAGGATTCAGGTTGTATTTCAGGATTTCATGGTTGTATTTCATGTTCAGGTTGTACTTCATATTCAGGTTGTATTTCATGTTCAGGACTCCTACCATGTTTCCTGTTTTACTTTCAGTATTTTCTGTTCAGTTTCATGTCTTGTCTTATTTCCTGTACTTATATATATTTTCTGTTTCTTGATTCATACCATGATATTCATGTTCATTTTCTTGGATATACTTAGCTTCGCTCCTGACTAGGATATGTTACAGGTGAGTTGGAGGCTCTGTGCGACACGTACTATGGTGATGAGCCAATTGATGCAGGAGAGCTAGTTGGTGCTGCTCTTGACTTAGAGGCTGCAGAAGCCTAGAGCTTACCTTAGTATTCCATATATCTTTCTTGTATTGAGACTAGTAGACTTACTTTCATTTGCTGGAATGTAAGAATTCTATGACTTGTACTTCTTTTCTGGGATATATTTATAGATGCTGTGTTTTCATACTTGTCTTGATATCTGGTTAGTTTTCCTATATTGGTATAACTTACTTTGTTTTGTCTAACGACAAAGGCTGGGCGTGTCCGACTCGTGTCTGATTATTCGGGAGCGGGTCGTAACAGTCTTGCCTTAGGATCAATTTTAGAACAAAGACGTCTTGGCCTATACATGGCAACGCAACGATAGGGTCGTGCTATACTCTATTCGTGGCTTTAATATATTCGAGGCAGTGCCTCGCCGAGTAGCGACTTATGCAAACTCGGCCGTGCCAAGACTTTCACTTACTTCTATGTGCCTCTCGACTATTCTCGTGCCAACAACGTCAAGGGGACGACTCGTGCTGGTCGTGCCAATGCACTTACTTGTGCCTTAAGATCGAGGCCGTGCCTCCCAAAGATCAACCAGACTTAACCAACTTACCTAATGACCCTTCCTGACTTAACTCGAGATGACGCCACATTCATGCCGAAGTACGTGTCCTTGCTATAGCCTAATCTTAGGCTCCAGAATGGTGTTACAGCCGTTCACACCCTAGCCCGCGTCGATTCAATCTATCACTTGCTATGATTAGACCTTGTTAACCCAACTCGTAACTTGCTAGTACTCGACGTAATCCAAAGACATACACGCGGATAGCCGCTCTTATGCCGACACATCTATATGAGTGTTCACTAGCAATGTCAAGCTATCCTGGATCTTTGTATACTGTGACCATCTGCGTGGTGAGGTACGAGCTCCCACCAAATGATCCGCAACCTATATTGTAACGGTTCACTTCAATCGAGTCGTACCGTCGATGAAGGCCGTACAATACCTGCAATTCCTCCTAGGCCGACACGAACCTGGCGCCCCGGATCGTTCGAAGAATTTTACCTTGCGCGCAAGTTGTCCAATGACCATGCAAGACTCAACTCGATCTACCAAGTCCTTCCTTAATCATGACCATGCTTTCCAACTTTCTATCGAGACTCCCAAGTAGCGGGACCGATCTCGGCGACAACCAGTCGCGTGGACTTCCTTATCGAGACTCCCAAGTAGCGGGACCAATCTCGTGCACTTCCTTATCGAGACTTATCGAGACTCCCAAGTAGCGGGACCGATCTCGTGTACTTCCTTATCGAGAATCCCAAGTAGCGGGACCGATCTCGTGTACTTCCTTGTCGAGACTCCCAAGTAGCGAGACCGATCTCGTGTGCTTCCTTTATTCGTGGCATGCTTTTCACTAAACCAACCGTGGTCGTGCCTTAGGCAGACCTTGTTTTCTAGGCGATACTATCGCTCAAGTCACATACTTTATATGATGAGCCTTGTTCTCGTAGGACTATGTGACTTGGCAACCGTAGGAAACAGGGGACAGTTCTTGCTATGACTTTAATAGCCCATCACAACTCTTGTCTAACTTATTCAGACAACGACTTGATGAGCAAAGGCTACGCCAAGCTTTGCATCGATGGAACGTTCTATACACGTGGTCGACTTGAACAACCGAGCTCTTTGGGTGCCTAGACTTAAGCCACAAACCGTGCAATACGACTTAAATCATGGGACGGGTGAAGGCTATGCCAAGCTTTGGACGACGGGACTGTGCATGCTTTATCAAGCATTCATGCGGGCGACACTTATGACTTAGGTTAATTCCAGCATTGTGGCAACTTAGCAACTTAGGCCAACTTCTTTATCCCAAGCCACGGGATGAAGGACCGAGTGTCATTTTGAAAGCACGCTGAGCAGACTTCTAAGGAGACCGTGGGACCTTTTCCATGTTCTAACACATTCCGACCCATCGAAATTATTTCCTTAGCTATTTGGATGCGTCTCTTTTATTATCAAGCCTAACTTGTGCAAGTTGAAAACATGTAATTTATTATGTGAAGGCTAAGATGAGGCAAGTTCACCGAATCTACCCCACCTGAGCGAGGAGTCGCCTCGACCGAGCGAGTCTTGGAGCAGCGGTTGCGAGGCTAAGTCCGAACGCCGTCGGCGTTTCGTTTCCTCCGATTGACTGAGCGGGACGTGGCACTACAAATGTACTGCTCAAGAAAGGCTGCCTTGAACATTTTTCAGAAAATCTTGGTGTTGGGATCGATTTCACAGATTTCCTGTTTCTTCGCCGTCCACCAGTCGTATGCTCTCAGTTGTAGCTGTAGTGCTGCATAGGCCACCCTCTGGGACCCTTCGATGCAGAGAAGATCAAACAAGTCCTCCATTTCTGCGAGCCATCCCACTATCACATCGGGCTCTGCTCGGACATTGAACTTCGGCGGGTTCATCTTGCGGAACTCCTTTGCTTTGAACATGGAAGAAGAGATTATCATTTGCGGTTGGACTTCTTCCTCGACTTCATCTTGAACATCTTGCCTCTCTTCGGATACCACGACCGTTGCTTTGGTATTGCCCACCATCTTTCTTACGGTCTGCGTTAGGTCGTCCATTTGCTTCTGATGCGCACCAAATTGGGCTTTGATTTGCATCTGAAGCTGTTGCTGCTGCAGCTCCATCAACTGTAGCATTTTCTCCATCGTCGTCTCGCTAAGGCCAGTATTCTTTGAACTCGACGTACTATCTACGGTTTGGGTTTTTGTGCCGGAATTATTCTTATTTTTCTTAGTCATTCCTACAAAACAAAGTAAACCCGTTTGTATTTTTTAAAATATCTACGGGCTTACCTGTATGGACTTTTATTTCACAAAGCATGTCGACAAGCATTCAATCGAGCAATCGCAGCGAACATTCCAACAATAAAACAACTTTTGAAAATCCGAGAAAACATAATTGTGCTCTGATATCAATTTATCACGTTCCGAGTCGACAAACCGTTCGTCCCCAGTAGTATTATGCCGAATCGATCGTCCTCGGTAAGATATGATGCCGTATGAGTCTGGAATTGCACTAGTACAAGGCAAGAACATTACGTTTGATCATTATATTGAAACACGAAGTTGAAACTTCATAAATTACATCAAAATTGAACACGCAATTTAGGAAGATAGAAATATGCTTTTTATTCATAGCTTGCAACGAAGTGCAAGTCGTAATTACATTGGATGCCGTTGTGGCTACATTGATTGAAACAAAAGAAATATACTCGACAAGCTGCCTAAACTAATACTTGTCGTTCCATACATTCGCCCCTTTATACATAAGCCTTCGATGAATTGGCTTCAAAATAATTCAGAATATGAAGAGATTTAAAATGCCTCTCCGTACTTCATCTTTAGTTTAGAGCTCCCGCAGCACCTGGGGAGTTGGGGAGGGTGTTAGCACACTTGCTAAGTGGACGAGACGAACCCACTCTTCTAAACCGACTCTGATTATAAAGGTATGCATGCTTTAGATGTTTTCTTTCTATTTAGAACTAAATGAATTCAGTTCATAACGATAGCCATCTTTGAAGTAGTAAAGCATACAGTGAAACATAATGATTTATCACTATTCTTACCACGGTCGTGCTCGTCCCTGCATAAAACACAGATAATATTTACTATCTGCATAAGACAATAGGTGAGCATGATCTATCTTATATGTGCGGTCATTGATGCTATGCACCACGAGGGACTTTTATATGGCATTAGGACGTGCCTGTCAGCTTGGGTTGTAAGTCCTGCTGCAGGTCCCATAATGCCTCGTGCCGAAGCACAAATTTGTTTATTCCCCCTAGGTCGATTTGGTTCTGATGCCCCGGATACCGCATCGAGGAAAGTTTAACTTGTGCACAAGCTGTCCAAGACCATGCCAATGCGTGAACAGTTTAATATATGCAGACAGATTTGTATAACGCGGATAGTATTGAGCGATATTATCATTTTTGCCCTACTCATGCAACGAATCATTTTTCCCGAGCCGTACTTCCGACTTAGCATCCCGTAGGCACCAAATTCTCTGAGGCTCCGTAAGCCACAATCGACGTTTTATATTATTTTGCAGCACGTAAAATAGTTTATCTTTTTACTAGAACCTTAAACTTTCTCGTTTTGGTGCGAAACTTATATTTTCAGCGGCAAAGAATTTCGTTTGTAGGAAGGAGTAGAAAAGAAGGGGCCGAATCACCCACCAAGTACTTTGATCGTGCTGACCATCGAAGCACTTCACAACATTCAAGCTTTAGTTACGCGAGCTCCTGAAATGGCACCAACACTTAGTTAGGATTCCTTCTTTATTCCTTTGCTTCGAAATTCGTAGATTGTATTCAGAAAATGACGCGAAAGCACTTTCATCAAAACCAAGCGGCAAAAGCTCCAAGAAAACTATACAACGGTCCGGTCCCGTCGAAGGGACTCTTATATAGAGCTCACTCGACGAGACACAGCCTGCTGCATCTAGGACTTATTCCAACAGAAGCCGTTCCATAAATTGGATCGATTATCGTAACATTCGTCCAAATCGATTTGATCGATGCCGCAAGGTGTTATTGTTTACCAAGCTCAGTGATCGAGTTAGATGGTCATCTAAGTTCCCGACCGATCTGACTCGGCGCAAGCATATTACGAAGTCCGTCGCATATCGAAAGCGGGATACTACAATAATTGTCAACTTAGTTGATTCCAAACCATAATGTGTGAAAGGAGCTTTCGGTCCACGCATGACTATTATTTCAAGTTCCAGTCCCAAACACAAGCAAAAGTTTAAGGCAAACCATTACTGTTTGCTTGGATTCTTCTCAAGCTTTTTTTTTCTTTTTTTTCTTCTAATGTTGTCACACCGCAGAACCAGAATACCGGAGAGCGGGGGCAGACATAGCCAGCTACGCAATCCCAAAGTACGTTAATACTCTGAAATCACGTATAAGCTGTCAAGACATGGGGGTTACTCTACAAGCCATCGGTCAATCCTATGGTTTAACAATCCTAGGTATCTCAATCATAGGCAATTATACAAGAGCAAAGAGTACGATCATCATACATACAATAGTAAGGCGTCCCGAACCATATATACATGAATGATCATGGAGCCAGTACCACAAAACTGATGACTGGCTAGAGTATTAGTCGTACATGATAAGGACTAGCTATAGTCTAGAATACACGTATCATGTTTATGCCCATAGGCTACAATATCAAGGAAAATACCAAAACACGAGCTAAACACGTGCTCACAGGCCTAGTTACTAGCAAGATGCAATGAGATTCTTCCAAGTCCGGTTACCTGTTTGTTACTACCTGAATGACCCCAGCAAAGAAAAGGAAAAGATAGCATGATATAGCAGACATACTGTAGTAAGATACATGTGTCCTAAGGTACCACACTCGACGGCGGGCTGGAAGTGCGCTCATCTCGACGGATAGCAACAAATCCCATGTATATATATAAGGCCGGGATCAAAGGGGCAACAGGTAACTGGGAAAGTCTCTCCATGAATTACTTGATCAATCTAGTCATTAATCCTAGCCATATTTAGTATGAATCCCTGACCGTGGAAAACCAGGGATTCATGTCCTAGACATGATGCAAGACAAGACGGGTTCATTTGTACAAACACAATCACCCACGGTGTCCAAGCCATTTATTTATACAGGTCATGTCATGCCAGGTAGCCGTCGCAACAGCTTATCAAGATATATCATGTCAGATCTACTTGTCAAGAGTGCGCCACGACGGGCCACTATCATGTCATTATCATGTCAAGTTTACTGGTCAAGAGTGCGCCACGACGGGCCACCATCAGGTCATGTCAGGTCATTAATCAGGAGTGCACCACTACGGGTCACTGTCGTATTTAGGGTACATGTGCCGGACAGTATAGTGCAAGCATTCAATCAGGAGACTCAAGTTATGCTGAGGTTACAAGACACAAGTCATCACTAAAGATCAAATAACAATAGAGAAATAATAATAATAACAATAATTAAATAGCTGGACAAGACACTGGAAGGAGCCCTGCGGCTCAGGGTCACTATCAAGTCATGCTAGTTCCTTGTCACACCATGTCATGTACAATTGTCATTCCAATCATGTCAATCAAATCGGGATTATCAAGTTCAGGACAAAAGGCATAAGGATATAAAATGGGCATAAAAATATACAACAGGGATAAATGTGTACTCAAGTTATACTGAAGTTACAAGATAAATATAACCTTAATAATCGAATACAAATAATAAGACAAAGCTCGGGAAAGACTCCATGCGGCTCAGGAATCCGAGTCCATGCGGCTCAGGGAATGAGCAGGGTCCTATGCGGTTCAGGGAGTCCTAGCCTTATGCGGCTGAAGGGGGAATCGGGCTTATGCGGCTGAGACAGAACATCTCATGCGGCTCAGGGTTACGAGTCTCATGCGGCTCAGAGAACGAGCCTCATGCGGCTGGGTCCAAGCAAGGGTCATGCGGTTCAGGACGGGTGCATATGCGGTCAGCGGGAGATGGGTCATATGCGGCTGGGAGAGACTAGTCATCATGCGGCTGGGAACGAGTAGTCCCATGCGGCTCAGGGAATGAAGAAACTCATGCGGCTGGGAACTCAGAAGTCCATGCGGTCAAGATAACAAGGACTCATGCGGCTCAGTCTGAGCAAGGCTAGATCCGAGTCAAGTCTCATTCGGCTGGAAAAGACTTGCCGCATGATTGTTCATGCGGTCAAGTACTCAAGAAGTCTTATGCGGCTGGGAAATTCCATGCGGCCAGTAGAACTCGCCGCATAGAGTTATGCGGCTGAGTCCATGCGGCTCAGACTGTTCTTCTTCTCCAAGTTTTCCGAGAAGAAGAGCTAAGCAACCATGGCTTCCAAGCAACGTAAAACTTTCATCCAGAGCCCAAATTCGAACTTTCTTAGGTCAAAATGGGATAGAACGAGTTACTCTACAACATGAAACCATCAAAACTTGAAAATAACAAATTTTAATAGATCAAAACCCCGGAAAAAAACCGGATTTGCTTCAAAGATAGATCTACAACAATCTAGCCATCAAATTAGAAAACTCCAAGTTCTAGACATGCTTAGAATGTAACAATAAAGAGAATGGAACAAACAAAATGAAAATCGTCCAACATTCGGCAAGGTGTACTTGCCTCTCTCTAATGGCTAGGGTTTGGTGGAAAAGAAATGAATGAGGGTGAATGAGGAGGAAGAGAGAAAAGTGGCTTATATAACAAGCTCAAGCAATCTCCACCATTCATTCCTCTCCACTCAATCTAAGCCATACACCTCATCTCATGAGAAACCAAATTAAACCAAACCAAGTCAAAGTGGAACCGAACCAAATAAAACTAAATCCAAGTTAAACCAAGTCATGAAATCCTATACTTAGAAAATTTTAAAATATCACGCAAATCGATAAATATGAAATACGGCTCAAATAAACACGTATCCGTATAAAATACTGATACAGTGAGACGGGTCTCACAAATGTTGAACATATCGACTTTTCTGAGCAAAAGCAAGAATTACGCGTCTCAGAAAAGTCCGAATAGTGAAGTTCGAAAAGTCCGACCCTTGTGGGCGGACTTGGGCTTCATAGATAATAATTAAGCCCAACTCGACTCGGGCCGAAATTTCGCTAGGGCCAAAAATGTTCGGCCCATGTCCGACCCGAGCCCGTACTTTATGGGCATGTGCGGCCCGGTCCGGCCCAATGCAGATCCCTATCCACCTATTAATTTTGGAATAACCCATTCTCCAAGATCAAATTTGAAAACAAAAAACAAAAAAGTTAGAGTGATGCTATATGTACCACCAAAATTTTAATCCCTCCATGTCCCTCTGCCATGTGGCACTTCCTTATTGACCGAAGCAAATAGGAGAGGGAGTTGGGAGAAGACATGAGCGAATAGGAGAAGACCACGTGACAGGGGGACATGGAGGGACAGGTTTTGAAGGTACATAAAGTATTTTCCAAAAAGTTATTGTGGACCATAAATATGTAAACAAGAGAGCTCATATTTTAAATTTGAAAAAACAAATTATCCAAAATCCTATTTTTATATATAAAAATATTATTGAACATAATCTTGAAAGCACAAAATAATAACATAAATTTACAGGAAAAAAGAGAAAGATAAAGAAAATAATGATTTTTTATACTGTTAACTAAATGGTTATGTTAGTTTTTTAATTGACGAAGTCTTAGGAGGACTTCTAACTCAAGATTTGAGATATATTTAAACAATTAACAAGATTTCTGAGACTTGTCTAAACATAGTCAATTTAAAGGAATATTATGCAAAACCTATTAAAATTTATTTTGACACTGGGAAAAAGATTTGAAAGGCAATAGGCCAAATTCTTGCCTAGAAAAATGTTGCTTTGGGTTAAAACTTGTTGTATATTTGAATAAACATTTTTGTTTAAATGGGTTCTACTAACTTCTTCATTTTATTTTAGTATTATTTACTAATAGAGTCTTATATAATATTTAACATTAATGCTTCAATTTTTCCAATGTCTAACGTTAGAGTTTCGATCTCCATAAATCTCCATAGTGATAACAGATTTGGACGTCAACAATAAATATGAAATCAAAATTCCAATGTTAGACATTATGAAGATTCAAATTCTAATATTAAATATTACATGAGATCATGTTACTAAATAGTTCTTTATTATTTTATTATTTAGGGGGCTAAAGTATTTTTATATTTAAAAATCCACGAAATGACAGGCATAAAGATTAGAAGCAGATTGGTGACAATAATGAAAGTCCTATGGGTTCGACGCATACGTATACGGACCTAACCTCAAAACCAGAAAAAAGTCCAAGTTTTCCCGTCTCTCATTCCTCTTTACCCGCCCAGCCCGGTAGAGCTCACAAACGCGGAAGTCCGAACCAATTCTACTTCCGGAAAGTGGAACTCTAGTTACGAATAATAAGCTCTATACGGCTCACTTTCCGGGTAACGCCACCCTTTGAGGTTACAATAATCGATAATGCTACGTTGTCCGCAGGTTTGGACTACAGTATCGATCTGCGGGTCACGTGTCGCCTCTCCACTGGAGGAGGACTGCGGAAAAGGGGGGTTCAGGGGCACGCGCGTGGTCACCTCCCACTCAGAGCATTTTTCTACAATAATTTAGAACTCGTCCTCTCATATCTATTATACAAAACACAAAGGTTTTTGAATCTTAGGGCTGACTGTGCCAAGATAAAGAGTGGTTGGAATTTAATCTTGGTGAATCAACGGTTGTGGATTTTATGGGGAATCCAAAGAGTGGGGTTTGCACTCATAATGGTTGTGGATGAGCATTATTGAGAGTAAAATTTTATGGGGAATGAGCATTATTGAGAGTGGAATTTTATGGGGAATCCAAAGAGTGGGGTTTGCACTCATAATGGTTGTGGATGAGCATTATTGAGAGTGGGATTTTATGGGAAATCCAAAAAAAATTCACATCCAGCAGTGGTTGGGATTTAATATTTTGATGGGGGCCTCATAATTATTATTGTTCGTGGGTTTGCACTCATAATGGTTGTGGATGAGCATTATTGAGAGTGGAGTTTTATGGGGAATGAGCATTATTGAGAGTGGGATTTTGTGGGGACTCCAAAGAGTGGGGTTTGCACTCATAATGGTTGTGGATGAGCATTATTGAGAGTGGGTTTTATGGGAAATCCAAAGAAAATTCACATCCAGCAGTGGTTGGGATTTAATATTTTGATGGGGTCCTCATAATTATTATTGTTCATTTAAAATTGGGGGTCCAAGATTTTGAGGGGGAATACCTTAAATGAACCATGTCCTATGGGCACGGGTTATGACTAGTAACTCCGTGCCTCGACGCATCCAAGCGAGCTCCGCGCCACGAGCTTCTACCTGTGCCTGCACATGAAACACTGTGTGGGTGTCAGTACCACTGTACTGGTGGAATGAGCTCCTCGCCCACCCATACAAAACCCGCACGTTTACTTTACTTTTGTGCAACTTAGTCCCCTTTATGATTGTCTTTCTATTCTTGTCTTAGGATCAATTTTAGGACCGACGCCTTGCCTATTTTGTGTCTTTAGACCATCCCGTGCTTGCACAACAATGTCGACTCATACCTTGCCTCAAGACCCTTCTCGTGCCAACAACGTTAACCTATCGAGTCGTGTTTGCCTTACGGCTTAAGTCAGAGATGCAACTACGCGATGAAGCTCCCTTTTCTGTGTGACCGTGCTACAAATCCTTGCTGAGGCCGTGCCTCGCAATTCAGTAAGACTTAATCATATCGCCGCCTCACGGCCCTGGCTACTTTGACCACCAACTGACCCAATCAAGACTTCTGAACTTATGTCGACCCACTTTGCCTTGCAGCGGTTTCCCGACTTAACTCAAACAACTCAACCAACTTAAGGAATTTATATGCTGACAACTCAAGACTTGACGCCACCTCTCGTGCCGAAGCACGACGCCTATATTGAAATCCAATCTTAGGCCCGAACTCTGTGTTCTAACTGTCCACACCTTCAACTCAACTCAATCCAAAGGCATACACGCGGTTAGCCGCTATTTGCCGACATCTATATGAACTTGGCTACCAGCATCACAAGCTGTACCTTGACGTATAGTTTTGTTAATCGGGATCCTTTCGACGCAAGTAGCTAGCCCCGTCGCAAGTCCCCGCTTAACCTGTGCCAAAACCTTACGCACGACTATACCCTGTTCCCTCCTAGGCCGAGTCGGCCCCCATGGCCCAGGGGTTACCGCTCGAGGGTTCATCGCCCTTGTCGACAAGTTGTCAAATGACCATGCAGACTCGACACAAACTGACGTCTCACACAGTCATTCCTTTACCAAAACCAAGACTTCTATCCTTGAGACCCCTCGACGACCCACGGTCGCGAGCATTCTTTCCTTGAGACCCCTCGACGACCCACGGTCGCGAGCATTTTCTTCCTTGTTACCCTATCATTTGGTTTAACTCATAAATGCCTATTTGATATCCCTTCCTTAAAACTCACCTTGAATCATAGTCCTTGCCTTAGACACTAAGCCCGTGCATCGTGCCTTAAGCCAATCGTGCTCTACGTGATACTCCTGCCCAAGTCGACGGGCCTTGAGATCGAGGGACTACTTAACTTGACAACCGCAGAATGAGCGGGACAGCACCTGAAATGACTTAGGTCGACCGGCATAACTTTGCCTAACTTACTCAAGCCTACGACTTAACCTGAGGGACGAGCAAAGGCTATGCCAAGCCTTGCACAATGGAACCGTGCACGCTTTATCAAGCGTTCATGTGGGCGACGCCTATGACTTAGGCTAACTCTTAGCTTTTGCACCGAAGATCAGCATTCCTTCTCCCAAGCCACGGGACGAAGGACCGAGTGTCATTTTCAAAGCACGTCGTGCGCCGACTCTAAACCAACCGTTGGACCTTTTTCCATGTTCTAACTCATTTCGACCCGTCGGGATTATTCCCTTAGCTATGTGGATTCATCTCTTTTATTATTAAGCCTACTTGTGCAAGTTGAAAACACGATTTATTATGTGAAGGCAAAGATGAGGCAAGTTCACCGAAACTACCCCACCTGAGCGATGTCTTCAAACGGCCGTTGCAAGGCCAAGTCCGAACGCCGTCGGCATTTCGATTCCTCCGATTGACTGAGCGGGACGGGGCACTACAACATACACCACTCAGAACAAGTCTCGTCCTCGAGACTTACTGAGTACTTACTTATTGACTTACCACTTTACTTGTCTTTCTAGAACTCTCGCATACACTACGCCTATGCGTTTCCTCAATCCGAGCCACGCTCGCACTACCCTCAATCTTTTCTTCGAATCTCTATTTCAAAATCCTCAACACTTTTCCATTCCTCAAGTCTCATTTGATTCAACATATCACTTGGTCGGATCGTGCACATATTCTAGGCGTCCCCAAAATACATGCATTTCAGCCAAGCCTTGTGATAGAGAATCCGCCATCGCCACTCGAGTCGAATTCGTGCACGTATTCAAGCGTCCCTGATATACATGCATCTCAACCGAGCTCGCGAGTGGTGCCACCATAACTTCTATCGCTTTGCGCCGGGACGTCCGCCTATTCGCTAGGCTATGTCTTTTGGCTAAAGTCATTCGTCAGTATTGGAATCATAGTTCCCAAACAATAATATCAACACTGACCCCATCCTAAGGTCAAACCAAGTTGATAGTACGGGTTTTTTTTTCTACCCAAGCTCGCGTCACTCAGATTTCTAAACATCGAGCACGATCACCTATTCGCATCAATGCGTTCGTTGCGCAGAATTCAAATTCGTTCAATCACCAATTCTAACCAATTCATATATTCGATTACGAGGTCGTCTCGCTCGACAATACGTTACGCCCCAATCTCACGCGAGTCCGATTGTCCACGGCGGTTCGTGAATCACCACGCAACGCTCCCGTAGAATAATCATTCTCATCGGAGTGTAACTCTTGTTTGAGTTTAGACTCATTCATTCTCGATACGCGGATTGGACCTACTCAATCCTCAAACTTAATCATCAAGCACACCGAATCATTCTCAAGTCATCTTCGCGTCAAACCACAAGTTGCAGCACAGATTGTCGTACCGTGCAAGTTCGACCACTCCCGCTGTATGAATCACCATACCAGCGCTCACGCAGAGTGATCGCCCTAATCGGCGTGACGCATGTGCGAGGCTTAAGTAGCACTTGCATAAGACAAGAACATCAACGTTGTGGTTATCGACGAAGCAAATCCAAATATTCTAGTTTTCATCCAAGCCAATTTCGATAGTTCGATCGTCATTCGTTCAACTTAGAAAATCCTCGAGCCAAGTCTATCCTTTCCTCGACAAATTTTTTTAATATCCCGATTATAGCATCCATCGAAATAATGACATTTGCACGACCGTTATTCGCCGAGTCAGAGTGCCCCGAGTTATCGCATATCGATCTTTGATACGCCTCAATACCATCGATGATATGCGTAACCTGACGATCTTCCTTTGCAACAAGTTCCGAGTCGTGCGAACGATGCTATCATCCGACTGGATAATCTCCTCGACATTCGAAATCAAGTTCGATCATTATCCCTCAAATCATTCACAACATCAAATTTCTCAAACCCAAATTCGTGTATTGTTCATCCGTCTATCTTAAGTCACCGACCAACGTATTTCCCCAATTCGCATCAATCCTTTGCTAACTCAATCATCGAGCAACATTCAATCCAATCCTTAGAGTCATTCGTGTAACTTCAAAATCAAAAGTTTCATGCACGCTATCCACCTGTCGTGCTAACTTTTCGTATACGATTCGTATCAATTTTCTCGATTAAGTCTTCCATTCGTACACCCTAACTTTCCTCGATTCGATTTTACCTACTCAATCGTTTCCGCATTTCATACTTGCGTAATCCTCAATCCTTTGCACGTTCCGTGCGCATCAATTCTAAGTTGTTCGAATCCACTCGTCAAACTTCAAGACTAAGACTTATTCATTGATACTCAATCTATGGCTTTGCATAACTCGACGCTTGCTGATAGCCTCATCGATACCCCAAATTCTCAATCGACCGATCGACATTCCTGAGACTATCGCATACACCACTCAGGAATGAAGCCATTCAACAAATCCTTAACATATCATTCGATTCACAATCGACTTACTCGAATTTTCGTCCGAACGATTCCTTAAATTTCAAGCACGCTCACCTTATATTGTACCGACGATAACATCGTCGTTCGATAGCACCCCTATCGATAGTCATTTCATTTACTCAATCAAGCTCAACCCGTTTCATGCTCGTACTATTCAATTCCCGCACTCGACTTTTCTAAGGTCGACGCAATCCTTGGTGTATATGCCCAGCCCGACTTAGCCAACCGTGCTTACGCGAACCATCTTTTTATTTTGTTGTCAAAAACTGTTCTCCTACGTTTTTGCAAAATAGATAGACTTATTGTATGGACATCCCGTGGGACAATTGAGAGAGAGCGCACCAACGATATCAACTTGCGGAAGCAACAGAGTTTACGAAAACGACGAGTTAAAGAATTCAATCGGTTATCCAAGGACGTAAAGCCGTGCTCTGATACCATTATGTCACGTCCCGCTCCCGTAGGAGCGATCGTCCTCGCTAAGGCGTGATGCCGCACGAGCCTAGATTGCGCTCGTGCAAGGCGGGTTCCATAACGGCCGATTACAGCGGCTGCGACGGGGTCGTCGCACAGAAGTCCCGTGCAGAGACATTGATTTATAGCAGCGAAATTAAAGAAGAACACATGAACACAAGTCATTCAAAAGAATCTCTTTTATTGATATTGAATACAAGATTACATCTGTGGGCGCAAGGCCAAATCACAATGTCTCTCGTGCTCACTTTTCTCTCATTTATAAGTCACTCTGCTCTCTCTCATCTCTCGTTACAATACTTGAATCCAGCGGAAGCTTCGGAAGGCGATGTCCATACATTATGTCCTGTATAAGTCTTCAATCACCGCGGCCGCAAGCTTCGAATCGCCAAGGAACTCCGTGCCTCGACGCATCCAAGCGAGCTCCGCGCCACGAGCTTCTACCTGTGCCTGCACATGAAACACTGTGTGGGTGTCAGTACCACTGTACTGGTGGAATGAGCTCTTCGCCCACCCATACAAAACCCGCACGTTTACTTTACTTTGGTGCAACTTAGTCCCCTTTATGATTGTCTTTCTATTCTTATCTTAGGATCAGTTTTAGGACCGACGTCTTGCCTATTTTGTGTCTTTAGACCATCCCGTGCTTGCACAACAATGTCGACTCATACCTTGCCTCAAGACCCTTCTCGTGCCAACAACGTTAACCTATCGAGTCGTGTTTGCCTTACGGCTTAAGTCAGAGATGCAACTACGCGATGAAGCTCCCTTTTCTGTGTGACCGTGCTACAAACCCTTGCTGAGGCCGTGCCTCACAATTCAGTAAGACTTAACCATATTGCCGCCTCGCGGCCCTGGCTACTTTGACCACCAACTGACCCAATCAAGACTTTTGAACTTATGTCGACCCACTTTGCCTTGCAGCGGTTTCCCGACTTAACTCAAACAACTCAACCAACTTAAGGAACTTATATGCTGACAACTCAAGACTTGACGCCACCTCTCGTGCCGAAGCACGACGCCTATATTGAAATCCAATCTTAGGCCCGAACTCTGTGTTCTAACTGTCCACACCTTCAACTCAACTCAATCCAAAGGCATACACGCGGTTAGCCGCTATTTGCCGACATCTATATGAACTTGGCCACCAGCATCACAAGCTGTACCTTGACGTATAGTTTTGTTAATCGGGATCCTTTCGACGCAAGTAGCTAGCCCCGTCGCAAGTCCCCGCTTAACCTGTGCCAAAACCTTACGCACGACTATACCCTGTTCCCTCCTAGGCCGAGTCGGCCCCCATGGCCCAGGGGTTACCGCTCGAGGGTTCATCGCCCTTGTCGACAAGTTGTCAAATGACCATGCAGACTCGACACAAACTGACGTCTCACACAGTCATTCCTTTACCAAAACCAAGACTTCTATCCTTGAGACCCCTCGACGACCCACGGTCGCGAGCATTCTTTCCTTGAGACCCCTCGACGACCCACGGTCGCGAGCATTTCCTTCCTTGTTACCCTATCATTTGGTTCAACTCATAAATGCCTATTTGATATCCCTTCCTTAAAACTCACCTTGAATCATAGTCCTTGCCTTAGACACTAAGCCCGTGCATCGTGCCTTAAGCCAATCGTGCTCTACGTGATACTCCTGCCCAAGTCGACGGGCCTTGAGATCGGGGGACTACTTAACTTGACAACCGCAGAATGAGCGGGACAGCACCTGAAATGACTTAGGTCGACCGGCATAACTTTGCCTAACTTACTCAAGCCTACGACTTAACCTGAGGGACGAGCAAAGGCTATGCCAAGCCTTGCACAATGGAACCGTGCACGCTTTATCAAGCGTTCATGTGGGCGACGCCTGTGACTTAGGCTAACTCTTAGCTTTTGCACCGAAGATCAGCATTCCTTCTCCCAAGCCACGGGACGAAGGACCGAGTGTCATTTTCAAAGCACGCCGTGCGCCGACTCTAAACCAACCGTTGGACCTTTTTCCATGTTCTAACTCATTTCGACCCGTCGGGATTATTTCCTTAGCTATGTGGATTCATCTCTTTTATTATTAAGTCTACTTGTGCAAGTTGAAAACACGATTTATTATGTGAAGGCAAAGATGAGGCAAGTTCACCGAAACTACCCCACCTGAGTGATGTCTTCAAACGGCCGTCGCAAGGCCAAGTCCGAACGCCGTCGGCATTTCGATTCCTCCGATTGACTGAGCGGGACGGGACACTACAGGAAAGACATCCTATTTTGCTTCCCAGCTAAACAGTGCGTGCACTTCTCCAACTTTGTAGACTTGAGCCCCGGAATCACCTTCCTGTTCACCAAGTAGCTCATCCCCTTCTCGCTGATATGGCCGAGCCGCCTGTGCCACAACTCGGTAGACGCATCACTGACTGCGTTCACCTCCTGTGCCCCCTCTGCGCTCCCCTCCATATAGTAGAGACCGGACTTCTTGCTTCCTCTGGCAATCACCAACGAACCCCTGGAAAGCTTCCACTGACTGTTTCCGAAGAGACTGAAGAATCCCTCGTCATCCAACCTTCCAACCGACACCAGGTTGAAACGGATATCAGGGACATGACGAACATCCTTGAGAACAAGAACCGCACCCGTCTTCGTTCTCAAATGCACATCTCCAACGGCAACAGCCTTCGACACATCTCCGTTGCCCATCTTCAACACGCCACAGTCTTCTGTCGTGTAAGTGGCAAACCGTGTCCTATTGTGAGATACATGTGCTGAAGCCCCTGAGTCCACCAGCCAAGAATTGTCGTCAGGCGAGGTTAGTAATGACCTCATCACCTACGACGATCACATCGCCTCCATGCACCGAGGCCGTCGCTGTAGTGTTCTCTTCTTGCTTTCCCTTGTCGCCCTTCTTCTCTCTCTTCCAAGCGAAACAATTCTGCTTGATATGGCCCTTCTTACCGCAATGGTAATACTCCGAGTCCTCGTACCGACCTTTGGACTTTCCCCTGCTCTTGTCTCTGCCACCACCTGGACCCCTGCTTTTGCCCCTTCCGCGGCTCTCTGAAACAAGTGCCTCTGAGTGGTGGGATGTGGATGAAGTGCCCTGAGAACGTCTCTGCATCTCTTCATTCAACACCCCGCTCTTGGCAAACTCCAGACTGACCACGCCCTCTGGAGCAGAAGCGATCATAGATACTCGTACGGTCTCCCACGAGTCTGGCAAAGTACACAGCAGCCACAGTCCCTGAACTTCGTCGTCGAACTTGACTCCCATAGAAGATAGCTGGTCAACCACGCCCTGGAACTCACTCAAGTGATCCGAAATAGACGCCCCGTCTTTGTACCGCAGACCCATCATCGTCCGGATCAGGAACAGCTTGTTTACCCCGGTCTTCTTCGCGTACAAAGACTCCAGCTTATCCCACAACGTCTTCGCGTGCTCAATATTGGCAACGTGGTTGTACACGTTCTCATCAACAAACTGCTGTATGTACCCACACACCTGTATATGCTCGAATGTCCAGTCCTCCTCGGATTTATCACTGGGCTTCTCGGATGCAAACACGGGTAGATGCAGCTTCTTGACAAATAGCAAATCTTTCATCTTGCTCCGCCAATAGTGATAATTGGTGCCGTTCAGGTTCACCATGCGCACCGGCTTCACGTCCATCTCTCCTCTCTGGTTTCTCTGTCAACTACTGACACCCTTCTGAATTCCAGAACCTGGCTCTGATACCACTCTGTTGGAAAAGAAACGCGAAAATCTTTCCCCAAACCGGAGAGTACCTGCGAGAGGACCGAGCAATACAACGCATGAACCCAAAAACAAACACACAAAACAATCCACGCAGACACAGAGAATTTTTGACGTGGAAAACCCTTGCGGAAAAAACCACGGGACGATCGGAGTCCAACCCTGAGAAGCCTCCACTAATGGAATAGAAGAATTACACCCTCTACAAACTCCTCTCGATCCAAATCGGATCCCCACAACACTCAGAGATAAGAACAATGATTACAAGGCTACGAAGAGCGAGAACGACGAGTAGAGATTACCCGAACACGATCTCCTTCGAATAGCGACCTTCAATCCTCCGTCTTCTTCTCCGAAGTTGCAATGGCACTCTTGCCTCCTTCTCTCTCAAAGTTGTGTTGCCTTGCGATAATGATGCGTGTTCAATTAGGGTTGGGAAATCCCAATATAACTCCCTAATCCCGCAGCAAACCTGGACCGTTGGATTAGATCCAATGATGAAAACTCATCCTAAAATTCGCTTCAGCCCCCGACGACACAGAGTTCGGCCAGAACTCTGTGTCGAGCAAACAGAACCTCACGCCAACATTCTGGAGGAGCCAGACCGAGTTCGGCCCGAACTCGGATCCCCTGTTCCAGAACCTCCCATGGACAGCAACAGCAGCAGCGACTCCGCGTCGCCTACTTCCCGAGCTTCTTCGACACACGAACGGCGCTCGTCGCACTCCGGTGTCTTCTCCACATAGGTTGGGAACCCCACCCACTCCAACACATCATTGCCATCTAGGATAGAAATGGTGATAGAAATCACCATTGGAAGAATTTTTTTTCTAAAATAAATTTTTTCCATAAAAATAGGGAAGATATAAACCCCCATTGGAGATGGTCTTAGTGATCTATAGTCTTGAAAAATAGAAGTGTGCACATGTCTTCGATTTTTTTTAAATTCATGCGCCGCATGGAAAGAGTTGTAGCAAAAATATACTAATGTGAGGCATCACTTCAAATGGCATTGCCACTAAAACTTACCAATCACCATCAATGCGATCATAGTGAGAACTCTTATCACTTTATTCTCATTTTCGCTGATTTTATTGGAAATTTCTGACAGAAAAGATGTTTTCTGTTGTTGTGGTTCTTGTTAGCAATGTTAGCTGTATCGGAAGTGCCTGTGGAGAGCTTAGCCATCAGGTGATAATTTGTTTCTTTCCTTTCATAAAATTCAATTTGTTTCCCTTATTTTAGGTCTGGAAGTATATTTTACACGCCAAAGTTGATTTCTTTCTTTTTTTTCTTTTTGGTTTTTTAGGTTCATTTCTTGCGTAATGGTAAATTTGTTAATTTTGATGATTAGAATAAATGTTGAAACTTTTAAATAAACTATTATTGGTATAATTAACTCAGTATTTGACAGAAATTTGATTTTCATGTATTTAATAGGCATAACCTCACCTAATGACATAATAATTGATCTCTTAGGCCTAATGACATAATAATTGGTCTCTAAGGTCCGCTAATATCTGAAAACCCAAAAAGTGGCATTTCTGCTCATTTTTGCGCATTTTCACTAAAATTCAGTATTTAGTGATAGTGACTATTTAAACCATATCCATATTGAGAAAGCATACACTACCAAAAGTTGTCCATTTAGCGACGGCCAGATCCGTCGCGAATCCGTCGGTAATATAAATTACCGACGACATAGCGACGGATATTTGATGAAAATGGCCGTCGGGAAAAACGTCGTCGCTAAAATTGGTCCGTCGCTAAGCCGTCGGACAAATGATTAACCGACGGACTAGCGACTGATTACCGACGGTTGCCTTTCAACGGATTAGCGACGGATTAGCGACTTGTTCCCGTCGGTTTACATGCCATATAATATTAAAATATCCGTCGCTAAGCCGTCGTAAATAGGTCGGTAAAAGCGTATCAGAGAGGTTCCTGATACGCAAAATAAGTCGCTATTCCGTCGCTATTCCGTCGTTACCCTCGACGTTATAGCGACGGATGAGCGACGGGTAGGGCGTCGGCCTGGTTCTGGAAAGCTTCCATAATTCTAGAACCATGTCGACGGATAATGGGTCGCTAGGCCGTCGCTAGTCCGTCGTCATCCTCGACAGATTAGCGACGGATTAGCGACCCATTATCCGTCGACATGGTTCTGGAAACCTACCATATTTCCAGAACCATATTGACGGATTTGCCGTCGCTAGGTAGTCGATATTTCGTCGCTAATATTAATTGTACCCAGTTAGCGACGGATTATCCGTCGCTCGCCCGTCGGTAACTGCAAATATTTATATAACCCAGTTAGCGACGGATTATCCGTCGCTCGTCCGTCGGTAACTGCAAATATTTATATAACCCAGTTAGCGACGGATTATCCGTCGCTAGTATGTCGCTCATCGGTCGCTAAAAAGATATATCCGTCGCTAAGTAGTCGCTAGTCCGTCGCTAAATGCAACATTAATAAAAAAAAATTACATAAACATTCTATTTCCTTTTCGTAAATATTACACATATTCATAATATCCAATATCCAAACATCCATGTACGATCAACAAATATCTAAATATCCAAATTCATAATATCCAATATCAAACAGAAATATCCAAACATCTATGTACAAATATCCAAACACAAATACACAAATTCATAATATCCAAACATTCATGTACGCTTCCAAAATATCCAGAATTCAAAATCCAAAAACAGTACAAATATCCAAAAACAGTACAAATATCATTGAGATGGATCGCGTCGTCGTTCGGCTCTGCGGATGTACTCTTCCACCATGTACGCCGGCACCTGGGACAACACATGCTCTGGAAGCGTGCGGAGCTGCTCTGGCGACATCAATTCCATGAGCCCAATGAGCGCAGTATCCGGTACCAGGCGGACCTCGGCAGAACGGTCAAATGAATAACGTCCAGGGTCGGAAGGACCGGCAACCGCACTAGACGGACCGGGAGCAGACGGATCTGGACCGGGAGCAGAAGAAGGACGCGAAAGGCGCTCCAGCACATCCGACATTAGACTCCGCATTTCCGACATATCGGAGGTGAGAGTCGCAAGCTGCTTCCTCATATCGTCCGACGGGGGCGCGGGAGGAGGCGGGGGCGGTGGATATCTCGGAGTCGCGCCCTGCAACGACGCCGCCAGGGAACCTACGCCGTAGACGCGCCTTTTATTAAAGCCGCCGACAGACTCTACGAACACGTCGTCGTAGCGAGCGGCCATAGAAGAGGGCGTCTGGGTGGGCGTCGTTTCGTCGACAACCTCGACAGGGGGCTCAATCTGACTAAGGGCCTCACGATATGCAGCCTATCCAATGAATGTGTTTATACTATAAGTTTTCCTAAGTTATAATCTAAATCCTATGTTTCCCTAAGTTATAATTTGAATCCTACGTTCACCTAATTAAGTTAACAATAATTATATTTCTAATATAAATCTCATAAACGTAATTACTTACATCAGTCGCCTGGGCCCTCGCGTCGACGAAGCTCCCGTCTGCCCGCCTCTTGTGTGTATGCAGGAATACATCGTAGGCGGTGACCGACTCCGGCTCTCTTCCCTCCTTTACCGCCCGTTGTGCCTGCATACGAAATATACGTCGAATTTAATTAACTACGTATATTAATAGTACCGAATTTAATAGTGAAATGAATTTGCGGTATCTCACCAAATCTGCACGCGTCGCTGCGTGGGCCCTTGAACCTCCCGTATGCAGACCAGCGGCCTGTCTGCTCGCCTTCGCTTTCTCTGATTTCTCCCTGTACTGAGCAGTATTCATCTTATCCAACATCTGCTCGTAGTACTCCTCCCGGAGCCACTTCTTCCTCGAATGCGCCGTACGAACGTCGTACACCGCATCCCGTATCTTCTTTCCGGCGGTGGCTTTGTAGATGATCGAACGACAAAAACATAAACTGAAATAAGAATGTGTCCGTCTAAACTGAATTCACTAAGTTGTAAGTGCTTCTAATATATACCGATATTTAATCTAATCATCGTTATCGTCCTCGTCCTCATCGTCATCGTCATCGTTCTCATCCTCATTCTCATCGTCGACTTCATCTATATCATCATCCTCATCGTCGACTTCATCTGTATCATCATCCTCATCCTCATCCTCATCCTCTTCTTCTTCTTCTTCTTCTTCTTCTTCTTCTTCTTCTTCTTCAGGCTCAATACTTGGGACAAGACGCCTCTTTCTCCCCTGGTTGACAGCTAAGTCTTGTATATCAACCTCTTCCTCCCCTCTATTTTCCTCAGCATGAGGTATATCGACATCTTCCACGTCCATGGTATCCGACTGTTGTCCCATGTATTGGGGCTTCTCGATCTGGTCCTCTTGGTATGTTGGGTCTCCAACGTTGAATGTATTTCTAGATTTAATCTTGCATACTGCCCACCAGTCAAATCGATCTCTACGACGCCTTGGGTAGCTTGTATAGTAGACTTGAACAGCCTGACTTGCTATCGCAAACGTGTCGGACCCTCTATACCTCCTGCGATAATTTATATCGACGAATCCAAATTGTTTATCGATTCTCCAACCGATATTTGGTCTCGTATCGAACCACTCACATTTGAACATCACAATATGCATATCATATAGGGCACTATATTGTAAATCTACAATCTCCCGAAGCACTCCATAATAGTCAAAGTCCGGCTCGTCGTCATAGATGGTGCCTCTTATGCAAACACCAGAATTCTTGGTATCGAAGCCGTCATTGAGAAATTCGGCATTTATAGCATGCTGAGTTGACTTAAACTTGAAGCCATTAACGACATAGCCTGACAAAGTCTTTGCATGCTTCTTCGGTCCCAATGCCAAATAACGAATGCTCTCATTTATGAGTGTTATTTCAGGCAATAAAACCTGTAAACATGTATTGATAATTTAAATATTTTAGCTGCATATATTTTAATGGTAGCCGCATAACATATTATCTCAGTTACTTACGTATTTACGAAACCAGGACGGAAAGGTACAATCAACCTCTCTTTGAAGTCCCTCATCTGTAATATATGGTGTCCTCATTTTGACTTCACCTCTAAATACACTGTTAGAGAGAATAAAAATAAGTGTAGTCACTTAATTCACCAAATTAGAGATTATAACGAGGCGTAGTCACTTACTTCTCCAAATCTCTCACTTCTTGTATGTCACAATTTAACAAGACATATCGGTGAGCGGTATCATACTCATCGTCGGTCAACCACCGTTTCTTACTAGCCCCAATAGGCTTGCCCCTTAAATTGAATATACCTCCATCCTCAACGTCTTCTTCATTCCTTTGAGGTCTATTTCGATTTGTCTCGACATGAGTATCGAAATAAATGGAGCAGAAATTTGACACCTCCTCGATAAGATATGATTCGCATATCGAAGCCTCTATATGAGCCTTGTTGCCAACTTTCTTCTTTAGATGGTGTAGGTACCTAAAGAGACAAATTATCTTGAGAATTAACAATGAATTGTAAAATCCACTTAAATTTTACTTAAATTATATCGATTTTTATTTACCTTTCAAAGGGGTACATCCATCGATAATGAACAGATGCACCGACACGGGCTTCGTATGCTAGATGAATCGGTAGATGCTCCATGCTGTCGAAAAAGCCCGGTGGAAATATTTTCTCTAACTTGCAGATTGTTAAGACAATCTTCTCCTCAAGTTGTACCATATGTTGCACCGTCAGCTTAGTTGAACAGATATCCCTGAAGAATGTAGACAGCTCGGCCAACGGAACCCATACAGCAGAAGGCAACAACTCTCTCAAAGCAATGGGCAGTAATCTTTCCATAAATACGTGGCAGTCGTGACTCTTCATTCCCGTTAGCTTGCGTTCATTGAGATCAACGCATCTAGACAAATTCGAAACATAGCCGTCGGGAAATCTTAAATTAGATATCCACTTGCAGATTATTAATCTATCTTCCTTGCTCAATGTGTATGGCGCTATAGGCTTACTTAATTGTCCACCAGCACCCCTTTGTATCAAGTTCAGATGAGGACGCTTGCATATCTCGGCTATGTCTTGTCTTGCTTTTGGATTGTCCTTCGTCTTTCCTTTAATATCCATGACGGTATTGAAGACATTATCGAACACGTTCTTTTCGATATGCATGACATCAAGATTATGCCTTATAAGATTATCTTTCCAATAAGGCAAGTCCCAGAAGATACTCCGTTTGGTCCAGTTATGGCTTTGTCCGAACCCCTCGACACGATGGTTCGATGGATCTTCCATTGCGGTGGGCAATTCCTTTACAGCTTCCCAAATATCGTATTCCGAAAATCTGGCAGGAGGTTGAGAAAATTCTTGTTTTCCATATCTGAACGCGTCCTTATTCTTTCTCCAAGGATGGGTCGCGGGCAGAAATTGACGGTGACAGTCAAAGAAAGAAGTTTTTCCTCCATGCCTAAGGCGGAACGCCTTACTATTTTCCATGCATATCGGACAAGACATGTTGCCGTGCGTACTCCATCCCGACAGCATACCGTATGCTGGAAAATCATTGATTGTCCACATGAGTGAAGCTCTCATCTGAAAGTTCTGTTTCCTAGAAATATCATAGGTCGTGACGCCGATCTCCCACAGCTGTTTCAGCTCATCCACCAACGGCTGTAAATATATATCGATGTTCTTCGTCGGATTTTTAGGACCGGGTATGATAGCTGTCAGAAACATATAAGGAGTCTTCATACACATCCATGGTGGCAGATTGTAAGGGGTAAGAATGACCGGCCAGCATGAGTACTGAGATCCCGACTGTCCGAAAGGGGCGAAGCCATCAGCACATAGCGCCAGGCGTACATTTCTAGGCTCTGCAGCAAAATCTGGATGACACAAATCAAAATGTTTCCACGCCTCTCCATCCGAAGGATGTGACAATTCTCCTTCGTCCTTTATGCGTTCTTCGCTGTGCCACGTCATGTGTTCTGCTGTATTTAGAGACATATACATCCTCTGCAAGCGCTTCGTGATCGACAAGTAATGCATATACTTGTAAGGACGTCATTTTCTAGTCGACTTTCCTTTTTCCTGTACTGGCTTGTAACGATCCGCATTACAGAAGCTGCAACTTTCTGATACGCAATTCTCTTTGTAGTACAACATGCATCCGTTGCGACAACAATCTATCTTCTCGTACCCCAGTCCCAGTTGTCGGACCATCATCTTTGACTTGTAGAAGTTTTTTGGTAGCTCTTTTGATTCCTTCGGTAACACCTCCTTGATTACTTCTGTGATCCGATTATAGCAAGCTTGTGGCAAGTTAAAATCAGACTTTATGTTCAACAACCGCATCGTCACTGACAGTGCGGAATGAGTCTCACAACCAGGATATAGAGAAGTATCTGCGTCCTGAAACATGTCATAGAACTCCTTCGCCTCGGGATTAGGATCCTCCGGATCAAAATTAGGCCCTGCCGCATCATACACCATATCTCGTGCAAGGTTCTGCAGATCTCCATAATCAACAGAGCATCCGTGGTCTTCGATGACATCCGTTGCAGCATTATCATCAAAAGCATAAGTAGCAGCTTCCGCAGCCTGTCTTTCCGAATATAGTTCACCTTGCGATGACCACAGGCCGTAATTACGTACGAAACCCTTACGGGTCAAATGATCTCTCACAGTCACCACTTCTTCGTAACGTCTATTGTGACATTTAACACATGGACACTTAATTTTGTTACCGTCCATGTACTGAGCTTTGCTCATTGCATAATTAAGAAATACTTCCACGCCTGCCTGAAAATCGTCACTCACACCAATTCTACTCTCGTGTTGCCGTTTGTACATCCATGTACGATCAACAAAATAACGACTCATCCTCAATTTGGATGTAAAAATCTGTATCGTAAGACAAACTAAACATAAGAATAGCCCGATACCGATACTCATAAATTTGGATTAGGGTTAGGATGTTAGATATAAGTGAACTAGGTGATGTAGAGTACAATATAGGGAACTGTGAATGGACTGAAAGTTGCACATGAGAAGGTTCAATGAAGGGCCCATAAATGGGTTCACATGATAAGTTAGTAAGAATCCACATCACTATACATACTCCCCCGTCTCAGGAGTGTGTCTGGCTCCTATTTAGAACAGCACAGGTCACAACATGTCCAGAATAGCAAAACAGAGCTCTACAATGTATATCGGTATCGGACTATTCCTACGAGTATTGGTATCGGCGATATCAATACTCGTGTGAATAGGAGATTGCAATATAAGTCTAAGCTATCTAGCTAACATGTATACTTGTATTTACATTGTATCATAACTTGTATCTAGTTACCTTGCTAATCATGTATATACTCTTAACATATATGTGAAGACACTATACTAACATGTATTTAAATCAAGGTTCAAAGTATCGGTATCGGAATCGGTATCGGACTATATATTCCTACGAGTATTGGCATCGGCGATATCAATACTCGTGTGAATAGGAGATTGTAATATAAGTCTAAGCTATCTAGCTAACATGTATACTTGCATTTACATTGTATCATAACTTGTATCTAGTTACCTTACAATATAAGTCTAAGCAATCTAGTATTGGTATCGGCGATATCGGTAGTATCGGCGGTATCGGATCGAAGTATCGGATTTTTTTGGTATTGGAAAACAAATAATTATTAAGTTATTCTCAACAAGACCAACCTCACATTGAAGAATGACAAAATCTACTTACTACAAATCCTTCATACTTGACATCATGTACACCATCTATTCAAACATGATGAAAGAATACCCAAATAAAGAACAAGATCATACCCATGATGGAAGAGATGACACATAAATAACTCATCATACTCAACAAATAACTACCCAGATCAAAGAAGTCCAAGATAACCCATACCTATCCTGGAATATCTTACTAGAAGCACACTGTTGTACGGACACAAATACGACACGACATAATAGGGGGACACTGCGACGATTCGGCACCAATTTTGGGTGTCTTAATGTATTTTCGAGTAACCATATTGTATTCAATACATGTCGTGTCTTAACGTATTCTGGAGTGTCGGTGTCATGTCCAATAGGTGTCCCACAGGACCCCCGACCCCCCTGCCCTCTCCACCCCCCACCCCCCGCCCCCCGACCCCCCTGCCCCCATTCCCGATCCCCCCCCCCCCCGACCCCCCTGCCCCCATTCAACACCCCCCCGACCCCCCTGCCCTCTCCACCCCCCACCCCCCGACCCCCCTGTCCCCATTCCCCACCCCCCCAACCCCCTGACCCTCATTCCCCACCCCCCCACCCCCTGCCCCCATTCCCCACACCCCCCCGACCCCCTGACCCCATTCACCACCCTCCCCGCCCTCTCCACCCCCCGCGAAGCCGACCCCCCCCCCCCACTCCCCCCCCGGCCCCAAAACCCAAAATTAGAGAAAGAGAGAGAGAGAGAGAGAGAGAGAGAGAGAGAGAGAGAGATACCTGGTAGAGAGAGAGAGAGAGAGAGCCGCGCGCGAGAGAGAGAGAGAGCCGCGAGAGAGAGAGAGAGTTTTGGGGGGAATGAAAAATTCCCCCCCGTCGGTTCAATTTAAGTTAGGGCACAGAACCTAGCGACGGAATAGCGACGGAATAAATTAGTCGCTAAACCGTCGCCAATTAAAAGGTTTTTTTCGACGGATATATCCGTCGCCAGTTAGTCGCTAAAGTTCCCGCCAATGTTTTAAAGATTTTGCCGCCAACATTTGCGACGAATAAGCGACGAAAAAGAATCCGTCGCTAACGTTCGTCGACTTAGCGACGGAAACCCGACAAATTTTTACATTTAAAATTGGAAAAAATTATGTTATGTTGTCTGTCGCTACTCCGTCGCTAAGATGTCGGAAATTGGTCGCTATTAGCGACGGAATCCGTCCGTCGCTAAACTTCCGTCGGTAAAGTGGGGTATTTTAGTAGTGATATGAACTCGTTTGGTTCATGTCGAAAGGAAATCAATTTCTTGTCATTTTCTTTCCTTTGAAAATTTGTCGTTTCTATCTATTTTTCTTTTCCATGTCCTGGAAGATTAGAAAAATTAGGAGGTAAAGTGAATCTTAGTGTGAAAAAGTGAATCCTTAGGTGCATGGACGGACGCAGAAATTTAAGAGAGGGGGGTCGACCTTAAACAGAAAGTCCAAAAATAAAATCACATATTAAAAAATAGCATAAATATATTTATTTTCTATTTTTATCTTAGAAAATGGAATAATTTTAATTAATTTATATACATAGATCATATAAAGAAAAAATATTGACAATTACTAAACCGAACCAACAAAATATTCTTAGACAAAATATTCAAAGATGCAATTTCTCAACTTTGCCCTTTAGAGTATTTTAATTACTTTATATATATATATATATATATATATATATATATATATATATATATATATATATATATATATGGGTAATTTTGAATTATCGTTTGGTAAACATGCAACATCTGAGCTCCTTCTATAGTCCAGATATTGGGGATGCACTCAACTTTCTTACTTAAATATTCATATAATGATATAGACAAAACAATGGTTATTTACTAAAAGTGTTCTTTTTCATTGTAAGACAAGACCTTGTTGCAGTTTAATAAACAATGAATACTTAAATCTTCATATAAACAATGGTTATTTAATAAACAACGATTATTTACTAAAATGGTCATAAACAATGGATATAATGCTACATCTTATAAACCATCTCTCTTTAGCATTCATATAAACTCAGATGTTTGAACTCCATTTTCTTTCTTCACCAGAATTGCCACACAATTAAAGATTATAAATATTAATCACCTTTTTTTCACCACACTTTAAGAGAAAATGATTTGTATATTGTCTTGTCTGGACATCAAATTGTGACCTTTCTTCACCACACTGTGCAGTGTGTACCACCAGCAGTGTTACACGTCTTCTACTAGTAGTCTAGTACTGGTATTGTTGCACTACTTCTTAAAGACTATTGTGTGCTCATGTTCCATTGTCCTTAGGAATGGGCTGAAGCAACTGGACCCTATAAACTAGGGGGGGCACATATACTATATACTGTTTGGTGCTAACACTGCTACCAAATTAGACTTTTTTTTAAAAAAAATCCAATGGGGTCACTTGACCCCACATGACCCAACATGGGTCCGCCCCTGCTTAGGTGGGAGGGGAACCATTTTTTTTTTCATATTTTTTTCTCCCTTTGGAAGTCATTATCCTTTCCTCCCTCTTTCCTTCATGCATCAAAGCATAGAAAATGAATGACTTTTTTTTTTTCCAAGATTATAATTCGGTGAACCAAATGTATCCTAAGAATTTTTGCAAAAATCGGATGCTTGTGCATTATTCTTCGTAACTTACTATCTTGTAGTTTTAGCCTTTATCTGATGTTTTGGAGAGTTGCATCAAGGGCATTTGCTAAGCACTTGGGTAAGAATTTTTGCAAAAAATCTCCTGCAATTTCATAATCATGAAATATATTTGTCTATTTGTAAATTTTCTGTGTGAGTTGTCCACCGAGGGGGGACTGTACTGTGAATTCTAAGTAGGATTGTTCCGGATGGTCATATATTGTGCCAATAAATATAAAGGATACTTTGGCGGATTTTTTTTTTTTTAATTTTGGGAGAGAACCATTTTTGGCCTGAAAGCTGTTAAATGTACTTTCATCTGAAACTTAGGATTTAGTTGTGTATTCAAGATTGAATTGCTCTAGGCTTAGAGATAGGTTACCGATAATCTTAAAATCCTTAGGGGTCGATACTTGGACTTAAGACATGTATGACATGGACACGCGGACAAACAAGTGGAACTAAATCTTCAAGTCAACTAAATCCTAAAGTGATGATTTTATGGAATTTGAGGATATTCAGTGCAGTAGGTAGTTTATAGTATGGTGTCTTCGTAATATGTCGTGCCCTTCAGCGCACAATTAGATGGTCCATCTATCAGACCAGTTTTCAAGTTTGGAACACTTTGAACAATTTTAAATTTCCTCGAGAGAATTTTAAATTTTCCTCGAGGAAATTTAAAATTTGGAAGGTATACAGTATACTGAATGAGTTGGGGTGAATACGGAGGATGACCTTTCTCAAACTCCATTTTTGCTCTCCTTTCTCACACTCTTATTTGAGTGGTACTATCCTCGTTTGGGCTTTATGTTATTCGGAACACAGATGTGCAATGTGGCCAAAACAACATCACATCGAGCACCTAATAGGAACCCATTCATATCCAATCTCTTGATAGGAGATCTGTCTCGAAGCAAGTCCAACTTTGAATTCCCTTTAGGAGTTCGGCATTTGCCTCCACTTCGACGATCGAACACTCTTGCAAATGCAAATTTCTGTCGTTGATCAGTTGGGGCATCCATCCGCAATGGAGTGCCAATGATGTTGGCTAGCTTCATGATGGCCGAGGCATTACAGAGGGCAAGTGATAGCCACGAGAAGTGGAACCAGACCGGAACCTTGGAGAGACTATATCTCTCAAAACTCATGTTGGGATCCCATCTTCGTATAAAACAGCTAGTCTTTCTGTTGAGAATCAATAAGGGACTTTTAGTCCCACATCGGAATATGTAGTATATAGAGGAGCTAGACTCCCTATATATAGTGAAGTAGTCCATCAATAAAATCATCCAACTAATAATTTCTACATGGTATCAGAGCCATAATTCTCTCTCTCTCTCTCTCTCTCTCTCCACAAAACAAAATTTTTTCCCCTAGCCGACGACCCGCTGCCCCTAGCCGCCGATCCCGCTGCCCCACCGCTCCACCGCTGCCCCAGCCCTTCTCTTCCCTCCCGACGACCCGCTGCCCGCTCCACCGCTGCCCCCCCCTACAGCCAGCCCCCTCCAGCCCTAGCCGACACCAGCCCTCCCGCCCCTGCCTCACCCCTCCTGGAACCCCCTCACCCCTCCTGGAACCCCCGCCCCCTCCCCAACAGGAACCCCCGCCCCCTCCCCAACAGGAAACCCTAGCCGCCATGTACTCCCGCCCCCCTTCCTAACCCTAACCCTAGCCCTAGCAGCCCCATCCAAACCCTAACCCTAACCCTAGCCGCCTAAAAAAAAAAAAAAAAAAAACGGCGTATTTCGAATAGAGACGGCTGTCAAATCTTTATTTGCACCAACTCTGTTCCGTGCTTACGCCGTTTGGAACTAACAAATGCTTTATTTGTTATTCCTTCTTCACATCGGGTTCTATGCAGAGACTGATCATGTCTTCTCTGGTGTCCTGACGTGTTCACTTTACATGCGCGCGCCGGTGCTGGCCAAGTTAGTAGCGCATTAGTAAAGTCTCTGGCGTTGAAGACGACGACGTCGACGACGAAGACGACAAAGTCAACGACGTTGGGTCAGTTGCAGACTCCGACGACGAAGAAGACGACGAATTGAGTTCTCAGTTGAAGACGCCATGGATTCGATCAGTGGCAAACTGACGGCCGAAGAGATGAAGGCCTTGGTTGATGATATCTTGTCCAAGAGATTAACCGAGGTAACCCCACGTGTGATCCATACTGATGTGGATCCGTCGCCTTACAAAATGGGGAAGCTGGAGAAGCTGGAGACGAAGTTGGAAGGCACTTCCAATTACTTGAAGTGGTCGCGGCAGGCGATGCGGACACTGAAGGGACGTGGCTTGGTTGGCTATGTCACTGGCCAAGCCAAGGCGCCAGCCGATCACTCCATCAAGGAGTTTGCTGTGTGGGAGGTTGTCAACAACGTCGTGGCTGGGTGGTTGACTGCCTCTTTAACCGACCAGGTGTCGGGCAATGTCGAGGCTATGGAGGCTGCTGCTGATATATGGCAGACTCTCAAAGATATGTACTCCGGCTCCGGCAACCCTATGCGAGTCTTTCAACTGCAAGATAAACTCGATAGGGTGGCCCAAGACGACCGTACCATCTCTGAGTACGCGGCCCTGTTGAAGAAGTATTGGTCTGATCTGGATCATTATGATCCTCTTGGGATGAAAGATGCACAAGTCGAACCAGCCTTCGCAAAGTACTTTCAGACGTTCCTGGCATATATTTCCCGGCAGCGTATGATGAAATTTCTGAAGGGACTACACCCTGTATTTGAGCAGCGACGGAATATCCTCCTTTCCCAACCCACGCTCCCGACCTTGGAAGAAGCTATAGCTGTCATGACACAGGAAGAGGCTCGACTGAAGTTGATGCCCAACAAGGGCTCCTCCCAGGGGGAGCCAGCCGCGGTTGAAAAGTCTGCCCTTGCTGCCTTCAATCAACCTCCATCTATGGGTAGTGTTTGTCACAATTGTGGTGACTCCGGACATTACATCCGATTCTGTCCAAAACCCTTGCGCACTCCGTCAACTGATCGAGGACGGGGTCGTGGAGGCCGACGTGGTGGTAGAGGAGGATATGATGGTCGAAGGGATGGCCACAAAGCAAATCTGGCAGAAGAAGGGGGAGAGCATCACCTGGCTGAAATAACCCCGCTTGAGCGGGAGTTCCTTGAGAAGTTGCGTGGCACGAAGCTGGGTTCGGCCGACAGTCCTGGGGCGTCTTCAACCTCGGGAGATCACTTCACTTGCTTTGCCCAAACCAGCACCGATGATTCTGCCCGTGCTCTTGCATCTATCCATCAGCCAGGATGGATTATGGACTCTGGGGCATCTCGCCATGTCACGGGGTCCCGTGGTGCGTTTCGGGAATATACTCCCCTACCATTGCCGGAGAGTATACAAACCGCTGATGGTACATCCAACCCTGTAGTGGGTAAAGGCACTGTCGCATGCACCTCTTCCATCACTCTAACCAATGTCCTTCATGCTCCATCTTTTTCTGTCAATCTTCTATCCATTAGTGCCATTATACTTGATCTTAACTGTACTGTTTCCTTTGACATTCCTCAGATGACTTTTCAGGAGAAAGGGACAGGACGACGACTTGGGACTGACACATGGCATAAGGGGCTGTGGTATTTAGACAGGACTGGACTGGACAAAGCATTGGCATCCTTGGTAGCAGACGCACCACCAGAAGCTGTCACGCCCCAGAACTAGAATACTGGAGAGCGGGGGCAGACATAGCCATCTACGTATAACGGAATGGAATCTACACCGCTATACGGTCACGGTTGTCTAGATATGTGAGGGTTTCACTACAATCCATCAGTCTCTTAAGGTCACAAATTATCCTATTGTCTCAATCTTAACCAACTAATAATAATCACAAGATATCAGATCACCAAATATACAATTGTAAGGCATCCCAAACATTACATATCCAGATGATCATGAAACTAGTCGTACAAAATGTAAGGACTAGCAAGAGTTTAAGTCATACATGATCAACCTCGAGTTGCCAATCATAATTACAGCCCGTAGGCAGACAGTAAATAAAGTTGCAAACGAGCTAACACTTGCTCGGCGGCTAAACGCCTCAAAAGAATAATTTTACAATAGAGTGGGAGAGCAAAAATAAACCCACTCGTTGCCCTGGTTACGCCTGGTGACCACCATCGGACTGAAATACAGGAAGATCCTTTGGTGCTGCTCCGGTATCTGGCCATACAAAACCAGCTGGGTCAGACCCCAGAAAGAGCAAGTGCCACAAAGGAGGCTTCACTTAGGAACTAAAACCAGCAATTAGCACAAGAGTATAATTACATAATAAAAGGCAGTAGTTTAAAAAAAAACATGATGGGTAATTATAAAAGACAATCTTGTATAGAATCACTAAAAGACAGGACATATGGAAAGAAAGCATGACAGGATGATATACGATGAGATAACCATGGGACTATTCAGATAGCCAGGTTACAACGCGTAAACCAAACAAGGACCGGGGTTGTAACCCTTCGTCTGAACGGAACTTGGTTTCTCTCACCATTTATCGCCAAGATAAAATATAAAAAAAAGCAGGTCAAGTAACATTCTGGAGTGACAATCATTATGGTGGCAATCTGGAGAGTACAAGGCATTAGAGTGACAATCTGGAGTGACAATCATTCAATCATTCTGGTACAATCTTACAATTAATCAATTCTAGACAATACTATACTGGACTAGACTCCATCCAAGCAATCACGGCCAATCATTGCCTACGGCTTTCTACATTAACTAATTAGGGTTATCATAATCCTAATTACTAGCAAGATGCAATGAGATGCTCCAAGTAGTCACAGGCCCTGCAGCTATCCAGGTTATCCAGGCAATCATTATAGTGACAATCTGAGAGTTCAATACATGACAATAGAGTTCAATCATTAAAGTGACAATCAAGAGTGCCCCACATGACAGTGGGCTGGAAATGTGCCCTACTCGTCGGCAGGCTACAAGTCCAAACATTTGCGGCCGGGATAACGAGATCGCCTGTAACTGGGGAACATCTCTTCATGTCTAGTGAATTATACTAGTCATTAACCTTAGTCCATTTCAATAGGTACTCCTGACCGTGGTACTCAGGAGTTCCCTCCTAGACATGATGCAAGACAGGACTGGATTATTTGTACAAGCACAATCGTCCACGGTGTCAGGATCAATTATACAGGTCATGTCATGTCAGGTAGCCGTCGCAACAGCTATTCGAGAAATCATGTCAGTTGTACTTTGTCAGGAGTGCGTCACGACGGGCCACTATCAGGTCATGCCAGGTTATCATGTCAAGAGTGCACCACTACGGGTCACTATCACGTCGTGTTCAATTATCAATTCCAAACATACAAATGAATGCATGATTATCAAGTTCAGGACAAAAGGCGTAAGGATATAAAATGGACATAAAATATCTAAATCAATATTCAGGGCTATAGGAGGGCCATGCGGCTAAAGCATATGCGGTCAGGAAAGGGTAAGACCCATGCGGCCCAATTAGAAGAGCGCATGCGGCCAGGGTCACTGGATCCCATGCGGCCAAGACAAGGGAGCGCATGCGGCTGGAAGGGAGCAAGGGCGCCTGCGGCTGGAAGTGCAAGGGCGCATGCGGTCAGGAAGATATGAAACTCATGCGGCTGGGGGAATGGATCTATGCGGCTAGCTGGCCAATCAGGTACATGCGGCCGGGAAGGAGTGGGGTTCCATGCGGCTCGAGAAGAAGCAACTCATGCGGCTGCGGGGGAAGGGAACCATATGCGGCTCAGAAGGAAAGAGTACTCATGCGGCTGCGGGAAGCAATGCCTATGCGGCTGGGAGCAAGTGTGCATATGCGGCTCAGGGTGAAGTCCTCATGCGACTGGGTCAATACAGGCTCATGCGGCCGGAACTGCACGCTCATGCGGCTCAAGGATCAGGGCCTATGCGGTCCACAAGTGCTAGAGTTCATACGGCCGATGGAAAATGAGCCCATGCGGCCAGGAAATTCAGAACTTATGTGGCTGGAAATTAGGGCGAGTCATGCGGCTAAGTGAGTCTGACTCTCATGCGGCTCAAGAACTTCCAGTCATGCGGCTGGATAGAACACTTGCCGCATGAATATTCATGCGGTCAAGTCAAGCACTGTTCATCTTCTCCAAAATTTCAGAGAAGAAGAACACCATGAGAGCCAAGTCCTCAAGCTCCATAACTCCATCATCCGGAGCCTAAATCCGAACTTTCTTAGGTCAAAATGGGGTAGAACGAGATTCTCTACAACATGGAACCATCAAAACATAGAAATAACAAGATTAAGTAGATCAAAACCCAAGAAATCCAAAAATGAAATAAACTTAGATCTGCAAGAATCTAGCCATGGAAATTAAAAATGTCAAGTACTAAAGTGCTTTAGAATGCAGTAAGGAAGAGAATGAAGCAATAAAAATTGGAGTTCCTCCATGAAGCAAGTTGCACTTGCCTAGACCTCTCTCTCCTCACTCTGGTAGGTAAGGAAGTAAATGAGGAAGAAGAAAAAGAGTAATAAAGAGAGAGAAAGAAGAAATGGCAATAAATATAAATGGTGGTGGTAGGTAGGGGGTTCACCCCTTGGTTCATGATGAACCAAGAGCAATCCCAAACCGAACCAAGCCAACCCAACCAAGAATAAACCAAGTCCAGGGAGGAAATTAAGCAAAAAAATCATGCAATACAAGAATAAATACGTACACGTATTCCAAGAATACGAAATACGAACATAGGCATTACAGAAGCTTTCTGTCGCAGTGTTGAAGCCGACTTGCTACTCCACCACCAGCGTGTCGGTCATTCCTCTTTTTCGGTTATTGGTCGAATGTATCCGTCCTTATATCAAAGGGCTAATAAAGAGAGGTTATTTTGTAATGCTTGTGCTTTGGAAAAACATACCAGAAGCTCGTATGTGAGCACAGGCAATAGGAGTTCAGCTGCTTTTGACATGATACATTCAGACATTTGGGGCCCTTGTCCTACAACCGGGATTAACGGCTTTCGATGGTTCGTCACCTTTATTGATTGTTATACCCGTGTGACATGGGTCTACCTTCTGACGAATAAAAGTGACGTCCTTGAGGCCTTTCAGGACTTTCATCGACGAGTGGAAACACAATATGGCGCTAAAATTAAGTGTTTCCGATCCGACAATGGGACGGAGTATACGAATAAGCGGATTGCTGAGTATTTTTCAACTCATAGAATACTTCATCAAACTTCGTGTGCTTATACTCCGGCTCAAAATGGTGTGGCAGAACGAAAGAACAGACACTTGCTGGATGTTGCACGGACGATGATGCTGGCTATGAATGTCCCGAAGCATTTATGGGGGCAGGCTATATTGACGGCCTCTTATCTTATCAACAGAATGCCATCTCAGGTATTGGACTGGAAGACACCATTGGAGATGCTTACTGGAGCTAATACATACACTGTTCCACCAAAAGTTTTTGGATGTGTATGCTTTGTCCAGGATAATCAGCCAGGCGTTGGCAAACTGGATCCTCGGGCAGTTAAATGTGTCTTTGTCGGTTACACGGCGACTCAGAAGGGTTATGCCTGTTGGAGTCCAGTCGAGCGAAAGATATTTGTCAGCATGGACGTTACTTTCAGAGAACTCGAACCATACTATGGTTCGGATGAAGGTTCCGGATTTGGTGACACACCTAACACAAATGGTGTTCGATGTGAGGGGGAGATAATAAGCCCAAATGTGGTCGTCGGATCGGTTCCGTGTCCGGTTGTAGACAACTGGACGAAAGGGGGAGAGCACAGTGACTCAGATACAGAAAATGAAAAAGAAGATCCATATGTTACGCAGGGAGAGCAGCAGACAAGGGAAAAGAAGACGCAGGGGGAGCAGCAGACAAGGGAAAAGGAGCTCCAAGTCTACAAAAGAAGACAACAAAAGTCCAGTACTGTGCCTATGCCATGTCCTGTGCCTACTGTACCAAGTCCCTCATCTACTCCTGCTCCAACTCCTGAAGATGTTGCTCCCGCACTGAATCACTCGGATTCAGATGCGGATCTCTCCGACTCGGATGGTACGATCTCTCCACCACCTATTACTCCCTTAAGAAGATCTTCTCGCATCAATGCGGGTAAGGCTCCTGCTCGTTTTGATGATTACGAACATGACATTGCCAACTTCTTGTCTTATTCTAACATTTCTTCGAATTATCGAGCCTTCATTGCATCATTAGACTCTACTTCGTTGCCCAAGTGTTGGCAGGAAGCAAAAAAAGATCCAAGGTGGAAAGCTGCAATGATGGAAGAACTTGGAGCACTGGAGAAAAATAAGACATGGGAGCTGATTCCATTACCCAAAGGGAAGAAAGCTGTGGGATGCAAATGGATGTACACAGTGAAAGAGATGCCAGAAGGAAAAGTAGAGCGGTACAAGGCGAGGTTGGTTGCAAAAGGATTCACACAGTCATATGGAATAGACTATGATGAGACTTTTGCCCCAGTAGCAAAAATGAGCACAGTAAGAACTCTGGTCTTCATTGCAGCGAACTATGGGTGGAAGCTGTGTCACGCCCCAGAACCAGAATACTGGAGAACGGGGGAATGACTCAGCCAGCTACGTATTACGGGTAGATGAATACCGTATAATACGATCAATGCTGTCTAAAAGACAAGGGGGTGCATACTACATGAAAGTCTCGCTATGGTCACTTCACATCTATTGTCTCAATCATTCGAACAAAGAAACAGAAATAGAGAACATGTAAGATAAAGCAGTAAGGCGTCCCAAACGCTCAGTCAAAATGTTCTCGAGATCTGGCTTTACAAAACATAGCCAGATGATATAGCAAGTATACACAATTGTTATCAGCTGCAGTCTGACTTAATTACAATTATGTAAAAGTAAGTACAAGACAATCCGACTAATATGTCGGTGCCAAACGGCTAAGTATAAAGTAAATAACAAAACGAGTGGTGAAGTTAGAGAACCCACTCGAGTCCTCCTGCGATCATTCCTCTAGTATTGACCATCTTGGAGGTAGAAGTAAGCTGAGTCCTCGGGAACCGGCTCTAAATCTGGCCATGCAAAACCAGAGAGGTTAGACCTCTAATAGTAAGTACCGCAAGGAAGCACGATATGAGACATTAAACCAGTAAATAAGAGAATATAATAATAGACCTCTGCTTGCTACTGGGATTCACATAACATCACGACACTTCGAACCAACCTCCCAACCAAACAAGGACAGAAGTTGGCCCGTCATGTCCTGATGCTCTGATCATCTCAGTTAAGTAACAGAGTAGGTACAGTACACAAACAAATCAACTTAAACGGCCATCCAACTCCTACGGCTTACTACTGTGAGTCCCAAGTTACCCTGGAATTATGCAATAAAGATTTTTCAGTTCTTACTATGGACAAGCAAGGCTGGTCGATCCAATCAATCAATTGCGCCAATCATGAATTAGACGAGTCCCAGCGGGACGCCCGTCATCAATATACAATATACAATAAATAGTATTACCAGATACCGCTCCATGCCCGTGTGGCAGGTTTACAGTATCTGTGGGGACCAGCCGGCCTGTCGGGTACTACTAGTCCCAAGAGGGCTGCCATGTAAGAACTTGGAAATCCATTCTCTCCATGCAATCATTATTTTTATTTAACTTAATAGTCTCTACGTTGAGTGAAATCTCATGCCGTGGATCATGGTCATTCGGAATGAGTACTTTCATACAGGGTACGATATGCACAACTCTACAACGATGCCCGTGCGGTTAGGTTGTAGGTCTTACATAGCGTAATGCAATAATCCAAACTAACCACGGAACAATCATGCCTTGACCATAAAGTACACATGCTTCTTTTATAGTAAAATAAATAAATAAATAAATTGAAGTCTGCATGTATGCTTGTATGTCAATATTCGGGATCGGCCAATCGATTATAGTAGTTCATACTTAATATGAACGTGTCTTATTCCATTTAATTCAATAAGACGACTAGCCAGTCTCTTAGTTCCATCTAGGAACGCATGATCAATAATAAATCAAGATAACAATTAATGTTAATTAATGCCACATTCGGGAAATAAAAATTGGGGAATAAATAATGATTGGAAAATAAATAATCTCATGCGCTGTGGGAAATGATTGGGAAATAAATAATCTCATGTGCCTGGGGAATGATTGGAAAATAAATAATATCATGCGCTGTGGGAAAGGTTGGGAAATAAATAATATCATGCGCCTGAGGAAAATGATTGGGAAATAAATAATCTCATGCGCCAGAGGAATGAGATTGGGAAATAAATAATCCATGCGCTGAGGAATAAGATTGGAAAATAAATAATCTCATGCGCCTGAGGAATTGGATTGGGAAATAAATAATCTCATGCGCTGTGGGAATGAGATTGGAAAATAAATAATCTCATGCGCCTGAGGAATGGGATTGGGAAATAAATCTCAGCGTTGCCGGGACTTCATGGCGCGCATGGCCTCCCGGTGCATGGCCTCCCGGGCGCATGGGGTTCCCGGCGCATGGGGTTCATCGTCCCTAAACAGCAAGTTCAGCCATGAAAGTCCTAAAAACTTGCTATGGCCATAACTTCCTCATCCGAAGTCGAAATCAAGCGAAACAAAAGCCAAAACTGAATGAAATTGAATTCTCTACAACATGGAACTATTAGTTTTCGGAAATAACTAAGTTTTAGAGATCAAAACCAAGAAAAACCGAAAATATATCAAACTTAGATCTACAACAAATAAGCCATGGAAATTGAAAATGCTAAGTACTAAAGAGACTTAGAATCAAATAGGGAAGATGATGGAACAATAAAAATAGGGATCCATCAAGAAGCAAGTTGGCACTTGCCTTGCTCTCTTAGGTTGGTGGGAGAGTTATGAGGAAGAAGAAGAGTAATGAGAAGAAGAAGTAATGAAGAGAGAGAAAGGGTTTGGGGCTTTAAATGGGGTGGTGGTAGGTGGGGGTTTATTTCGGTTCATGATGAACCAACATAATTAAACCAATCTGAGCCGAACCCATAGCAAAGCTAAAGCAGAGTATAAAAGCAGAAAGTAAAGTGCAGAAATAAAATTGCAGGAAATTAATTAACAGAAAATTAAAGGAATTTAAATACAGAGCAATACATGTAAATAAATACATTCCAGCAGTACATGTATTTAGAATACGTATTCTGGGAACGGGAAGTGACAAGCTGTACCAGTTGGATGTGAAGAATGCCTTTCTTCATGGGGACCTGCAAGAAGAAGTATACATGGAGCTCCCGCTTGGGTGCTATGCGACGGAATCAAACGGAGGGACATCGCAAGGAAAGGTGTATAAACTGAAGAAGTCACTATACGGGCTCAAGCAATCCCCTCGAGCCTGGTTTGACAGATTCAGAAAGGCTGTTACAGGCATGGGATACCGTCAAACAAATGCAGATCATACGGTCTTCCTTCAGCATGCAAGAGGCCACATCACTATACTTGCTGTATATGTGGATGATATAGTGATCACAGGTGATGATGAAGTAGAGATCACTAAACTGAAGTCAAAACTCGCGAAGGAGTTTGAAGTGAAAGATCTAGGAGCGATGAGGTACTTTCTAGGTATCAAGGTGTGTGAAGGCGAACAAGGAATTGTTCTCTCACAGAGAAAATACACACTAGATCTGCTGAAGGAGACAGGGATGCTGGGATGCAAAGCAGCGGTCACTCCAATTGACCAGAAGTGCAAGTTGGGAGCAGAAGCAGGAGAGCCCGTTGATCATGAAAGATATCAACGACTTGTAGGGAGATTGATTTATCTGGGACACACTCGCCCTGATATCTTATTTGCGGTGAGTGTAGTGAGTCGCTACATGCATGATCCAAGAAAGGGTCATATGGAAGCAGTATTTCAGATCTTGAGGTATCTGAAAGGAACACCGGGAAAGGGGCTATGGTTCAAGAAGAATGGACGCATAGAAGTTGAGGGATACTGTGATGCAGACTGTGCGAGCTGCATAGACGACAGAAGGTCTACCACGGGATACTGTATTTTTGTAGGAGGAAATCTGGTCTCATGGAGAAGCAAGAAACAGTCTGTGGTAGCACGGTCGATAGCTGAAGCAGAATACAGAGCAATGGCTCTGGGAGTGTCAGAGTTGCTATGGGTGAAAGCATTGCTGACAGAATTGAAGCTGGATAAGGGAGCACCATTGCGTCTTCTGAGCAATAGTCAAGCTGCAATAAGTATAGCTAACAATCCAGTTCAGCACGACAGAACGAAGCACATCGAGATTGATCGATTCTTCATCAAGGAGAAGCTGGAACAAGGGATACTGAAGATTGACCATGTCCGCTCAGAAGAACAAGTTGCAGACTGTCTGACTAAGGGTCTTAGTTCATTAAGTCTGTCGAAGCTATGTAACAAGATGGGGATGATCAATATCTATCGCCCATCTTGAGGGGGAGTGTTGAGAATCAATAAGGGACTTTTAGTCCCACATCAGAATATATAGTATGTAGAGAAGCTAGACTCTCTATATATAGTGAAGTAGTCCATCAATAAAATCATCCAACTATTAATTTCTACACTTCCATTGAAAGTCCATGGCCCTCCCTCTAGTACATACATGTTCCAGCTCAGACTCCATCGCAAATTTTAACAGGTAAAATTAGACCTGTCAATGGATAGTCAAAAATTCGAATCCGATCCGATTCCGTATCCAAACTTTCGGATATTTTTCGAAATTTCGGATATCGGATTCGGATGTCCGAATATTTTTCGGATATTATCCATTTTCGGATACGAATTCGGATATTAAGGTATTCGAATCCGTTAATATCCGATCCGACTTTAAATTGCAAATTTCGGATATCGAATTCGGATATCGGATTCGGATATCAAATTTTTTATATATATTATAGTAAAATGTATATGTAATATATTAATTAATAGAAAAGATTAAAGTATTTTATTTTTAACTGACTTTTACATAAATTAATTATAATATAATTTATATATAATAGTAATATATATTAATTACAATTTACATCTGAAGAAGAAAGGATTCAAATATGTAGAGAAATTGAATTTGGTTTTCGGATATTCGGATAATAACTAAATTTTTAATATTTTGAATTTCGGATATTCGAATACTAGCATTCGAATTTTTAGTTAATCGGATCGAATATTATCCGATATCCGTTAAACTAGACCGATACGAATTCGGAGTGTCAAAAGAGATATCCATTCGGATATCAGATCGGATTCGGATATTACAAAAAAAATCGGATACGGATACGGATATTGTCCTGTTAGTACCGATAAGCATCCGTTGACACCCCTAGGTAAAATTCATTCTTCCGCTAATAGGCAGCCATCTCTCCCCTCGATTGCCACTAACTCTGCGCCGCCGTAGAGTGACCCGTAGCCTGTCTTGGAATCCACCAGATATGGTACTATTGAGTTCCTCCAGTATTCCTCAATCTGTGCCAAGTCGTCGGCCAATATGTCGGCTATCTTGGCACTGTTAACCTGGTTCAACGTATTGTAACTTTAACGAATCTTGCGACTTCCTCGCCTTGCAGATGGATGCCAACGGTAATGGAAGGTTCCCAGATGTTGGAATTATTCAATAATTATGGGGCCACACATGTAAAATTAATTGTGTTTGGGCTATCTAAATAATTAAGCCAAATTAAAGTGGTCTAATTGGAAAATTGGCTTAAGGGTATAATTGTCATGGAATTAATGTGTAGATACCGGAGATAATTCTAATTTGATGAGGGGCCAAATTAGAAATATTAAAACATATAAATATATGTATTCATTAGGGTTATGGTCCCCAACTCATACGGCCACCAAGAGAGGGTTTTCTCTATTCTCTTCTGTATCCCCATCAACAAAGAGAGGAACAAAGATTTCATCTTTGTTATTAAGGGCCGTAGCGGGTTGGAAGATCGAACCCAATAAAGAGACGATCGCTTCAAGATCCATCAAGCCTAGCAATGGATTCAGGTACGCTTCCGCAATTTAATTTATGTTCTTCATCTCATGAATCGACATGGCACAATAAAATTTCTAACAAGAGGTATCAGAGCCTCCTTGTTTGATTCTTGAGTATGAAATTTTTAGATTAAAATTTTGTTGGTGTTCAGAAACCCTAGATCATTTGATGTAATTTAATTTAGGGTTTATGACAACGATGGGTCCAAGTAATATATTTTGGTCAATCTTTAGTTGTTCGCCATTGCCATGCTTCTGTTACCCACCGACATGTATTAGATTATATATGGATTCAGTTTTGGTTCTTCCTCATGTAATATGTTGATTTAGTCCACATGGATTCAAAATTGCTGTTGTAGTTATTAATTTGATAATGGAAGTCGGAACTTGGAACCTGCTGATTCTTAATATACTGGAACTTGAATTCCTAGTTGTTGGATATTAATTTCAGATATGAGTTACTTTAGTTATGGATTTATGTTAAAGGATGAACGAGTCAGCCGATAGCTATAAGTATTGGTCATATCGTATTGGATATGATCAATCAGAAACTGCATGAGAAAATCCCTGATCAATATCCGATAAAGTTTCAGTCAATTTCAGGTCTGTTATGGTTATGGGGCTCTATGGCAAAATGACTGAAATTGCCAAATGTTTCAAAAGAATCATAACTGACCAAAATTATTGCAAAACTGGACAAAACTTGTATGTCTTAACATATTGGCCCAAACTTCCTGAGAAGGTCTAACATTTGCCGAAACTTTGTGGAATTTTGCCAAAAGTGGCCTATAGGCATACTTGGTTTTGCTTAAATTTAATAGGTCTTGTTTTACAGAATATGTCAGTGTAAACTATCGACGTATATATCTTTAGCAGATTATTTTTGGTATAATCTTTATAGATTATTTGGTGCAATATGTTGATACATATATTTAGTAAAATATAATCTGTTAATGCATATATTTGGTCTTCTATAGATTATTCTATTTAAAGTAATTCTTATGCATTATTTGATATTATCTTTGGATGCATATCCTCCGTAGATTATTTCATGAATTTTGTTATAGTGATAATATCCAATTTTGTCAAATTGAAATTCATGATTATGCTTTTGATTACTTTATTTGAGTAATAATCTTATGAATATGCATGTATATAAAGTTTTGGACATGATTCAGTTTTGTAAAATTTAGTCAACATTCAAATTTTTTGTGTGCCTTTTATGACTAGCAATAGTTGTCCAATATTCTAAGTAGACTCATTGAAACAAGATGTCGCCAAAGTGACCTCTCTTGCGTAGATAGTCTACGAGGGATGTCGGATGTTTGTGTGTGCATATTCATGCGGGTATTAGCCGACCCAAAAGAATGTTAATACTTGGCCGAACTGCACGCATACTTGTGGTGATAAATGTGTGATAATTATACGGTTTACATATGAATAATAACCCGATCCAAAGATAGGCTTATTATTTGACATGACTTATTGTCAACGTTTAATCACTACACCAAGAGTACCACTTGCAGTTAATATCACTGTCCAAAGACTTGATATTAATGATGCACTAGGTATCTTGAGATGGGATTCACCATTATTTGAATTTGTTTGACTATATTTTACTCTTTGGTTATTAATTAGAGCATATTTGTTTATTTATTTTTTGTTCTCTTTTCAGCTAGTATTGCTACAATATCTGCTAATCTGAACTCAATTCCAATGCTTAACGGGACAAACTTCAAGGACTGGAAAGAGAACATATATATTGTTCTCGGCTGCATGGATCTAGACCTTGCACTTAGGATTGAGCGTCCCACTGCTCCTAAGGATGACAGTTCATCTGGTAACAGAGCGAACTTCGAGAAGTGGGAACGCTCAAACTGCATGAGTCTAATGATCATAAAGCGCGATATTCCAGAGGCATTCAGGGGTGCAGTATCTGATGAGGTTACTAATGCTAAACAATTCCTTGCTGAAATCGAGAAGCGATTTGCAAAGAATGATAAGGCAGAAACAAACACACTTTTGTTGCGCTTGATTACCATGAAGTATAAAGGAAAGGTAACGTAAGGGAGTACATCATGGAGATGTCTCATATTACTTCAAAACTTAAGGCACTTAAGCTCGACTTGTCGGATGACTTGCTCGTTTATTTGGTATTGCTCTCACTTCCTACACAGTACAATCAGTTCAAGGTCAGTTACAACTGTCAAAAGAAAAAATGGACTCTAAGTGAGCTCATTTCGTACTGTGTACAAGAAGAAGAGAGATTGAAGCAAGATAAAACTGAAAGTGCTAATTTGGATACCACCCCTAAAGACAAGTATAAGGGCACTAAGCGAAAGAATACAGAAGCTACTAAGGGTCAAGTGCAAAAGAAACAACAAACTGAGGCTAATGGTTGTTTATTTTGTGGCAAGCCGGGACACGTAAAGAAGGAATGTACAAAGTACCACGCATGGCGTGTAAAAAAAGGGTTGCCAGATCTACCGAAAACCAATTGATGGTGAAAGACACATCTATGTGGGAGACGGCAAGTCGGTAGAAGTTGATATAATAGGACAAATTTTGAATATTAGTTATTATTGGATTTGATAGACAATTTTATCTAAAGCTTTTATTGTACAGTCTTTTAGACAAAATTTAGTTTCAGTTTTCTTGTTTGACAATCTTATTTATCATTGTTCATTTGGGAACAATAAAGTTTGATCTATCTTTAAATTCAAAATAATGTTGGTATTATTTTTTTTTAAATGTTCGTGACATGCTATTATCACTTGAAACTATTGCGTCCTATAAAGAAACCTTACATATGGAACCACGTGGTACTAAACACAAAATTAAAAAAAAAAATTGGACGAGAAGTGTAATATTTTTTGAGGATGTTGAGTTTGGAGGAGAAATAAAGTCAATGACATTGTCTTTGACGAGGAATCGATTGCGATTCCTACTATCACTTTTGACGATGTGCAAGATTCTGCACCTGTCATTGATCAAGAAGTGAATTCGGAGCCTCAATAAGACAATGTCGAATTACCTCTATAAGTCGATGTTGAGCTACCTCAACAAGACAACATAAAGGCACCCCCCATTCAAGATAAGGTAATTGTTTCTGAGGAATAAACTCAACAACCTCAAGAGAAGAGGAAGGGATTATTTTTTAAAGAGACTTTCTCTTCGGTTTCTTTGAAAGACTCTTTTAAACCAATCATAGTACTTGTTGTAAATTTTAATATTGAGTTACATAAAATGGATGTCAAAACGGTATTTCTCAATGGTAACATTGACAAAATAATTTATATGGTGCAACTAGAAAACTTTGTGTCAGAAGACCCAAAGAATATGGTTCGCAAACTGACAGAATCTATTTATGGACTCAAGCAGACTTCTCGTCAAAGATACTTTAAGTTTTACCGAGTGATTATCTCATTTGGTTTTGAGATGAACACTGTTGAAGATTGTGTGTATCACAAGTTCAGTGGGAGTAGAAATAATTTTCTGGTTTTGTACATTAATTGAAGTATTTAATGCAAACCAGGTGACACCTCTCGTTAAAGGAGACAAATTCGATCTCAAATAAGTGCCATAAGGTTAGCCTTAAAATTAAGAAAATACAATAAATTTTTTCTTCATGATCAGTTGTAGGGAGTTTAATGTATGCTCAAGTATGTATGCATCAGGATATTGCGTACATATTAGGATGTTAGGCAGATATTTAAGCAAATATGGATGGATCATTGGATAGCAGCCAAACTACTTAAGTAATTAATAGAGAACAAGAAATTATATGCTCTTTTTAGGAGATCGGATAATTTTGGAGATCATAAAGTATCCCAACTCCGATTTTGTTGGATGCCAACACAGCAGGAGATCCACATCAGGTTATGCTGACTAATGGAGGTATATTTTGGATGAGTGTCAAACATGCACTCATAATTTCTTTCACCATGAAAGCAAGGTTTATAAATATGCTGTGGGGTATCTACTGGAATATGGTTGCAAAATTGTCACAAGGCTGCGCCTACAGTACGGTGTTGAAAGACCACATAAAATTATAGTGTGACAATAAATCAGCAGTACTGTATTCCAAAAATAACAGAAACTTGTATAAGTCAAAGGATATTGACATAAAGTTTCTAGTTGTGAAGGAAAGAATTCAGAATGGTGATAGTGTCCATATAGCACATTAGGACAAACTCCATGTTAGCGGATCCGCTCACAAAAGCATTATCATCCAGGGTCTTTCATGAGCATGCTGCTCATATGGGTGTTAATTAAGAATATGGCAATATAGTGGGAGTTTTTTTATGTATTTGGGTGCTATTTGGTTTTGGACACATTTATGTATTAAAGTATTTTGGATATCTATCTGATCAGATATATGAAAATTCAGTTCATTCTGTTTTCATTATGTTAAAGTATTGATCTCATTAAAGTTAAGGATGACCAGTTGGAAATAGACATGTATTGATCACATTGCGTGTAATTTCCATGCTACGCATCCATGATTGATCTATGTCGTTTAGCTATATTGGTATATGTGACCATTGATGGTTTAGTTACGCTATATGTGACGAAGGCCGCTTTGATCCTATGTTGATATGGTTAATGGACGAGATTGTCCGGATATACCCTAAGGATTAAGATATCAATTTATGAGCTCACTAAGGTTAACACAATTATAAGGTTACATATGTGGCCCAGTGGAAGATTGTTGGAATTATTCAATAATTATGGGGCCACACATGTAAAATTAATTGTGTTTGGGCTATCTAAATAATTAAGCTAAATTAAAGTGGTCTATTTGAAAAATTGGCTTAATGGTATAATTGTCATGGAATTAATGTGTAGATACCGGAGATAATTCTAATTTGATGAGGGGCCAAATTAGAAATATCACAACACACATATCTATATATATGTGTATTCATTAGGGTTATGGTCCCCAACTCATACGGCCACTAAGAGAGAGTTTTCTCTATTCTCTTCTGTATCCCCATCAACAAAGAGAGGAACAAAGATTTCATCTTTGTTATTAAGGGCCGTAGCGGGTTGGAAGATCGAACCCAATAAAGAGACGATCGCTTCAAGATCCATCAAGCCTAGCAATGGATTCAGATACGCTTCCGTAATTTAATTTATGTTCTTTATCTCATGAATCGACATGGCACAATAAAATTTCTAACACCAGATACTAGTGGCTGACTTTTGTTAACCGTTGTTGTTTCTGATGCATGGCCCTCATCTCCGGTCATCGGCTCCTTGCTTCATGACCCCCTTGATCAACTCCATCCTCACTCAAAATGTCGGGAGCGCTCGGGTGGCTAGTCTTCTCCGAGCATTGGCCCGACCCGTGCCCGAAGCTATGACACAAACTGCATCTCATAGAGACCCATTCGTAATCAACCTCCTGGGTGATGAGCTGAATTTAAGTTCTTGGCTTTGCCACTTTATTGAAATCTTAAGTTCTTGGCTTTGCCACTATATTGAAAAGATTTGCAAAGCTACATTGTCATAAACAACTTTTGGAACCTTATTGAAGTCCTGGAACACTCAGGTGCACATCTAGGAGAAATGGAAGTAACGATTGACTATGCCCATCATTGGTTGACAAAAATATGACTTAAGATGCTAGATTATTATAAAAGATTAGATATCTTTGTAAAGCTTCAAAAATGCGCACTCTTGTTAAAAATAACAAGGCCTTTTCAACAATAGTTTGTGTTGGCAAATACATATTCTAATTGCAATCGTAAATATAAAAAAGTACGTACTGCACTGCAGCCTATATAGCATTTTTTTTCTTCTTTTTCATTAGGTGGACTCTGATTTACTACTTAGATGAAGATGCTATGTATACCAAACGCTATATGAATGTAGCTATATGAACTATTAAATGCACATGCTTTGTACGTATAATAATATATAATTGTTGTAACTCATATGGCTTTTCACCTTTCATCTCCTTGTAACCTACATGACCTTTGGCCCTTCATTTCTTCATAACCCCCAACCTCTCTCCCTATATAAAGAGAGGTTGGGATAGCTTGTAAGATGCACTTGTGTGGTTGATAATATACGAGAAAGCTTCGTCTCCATGTATTTGAGTTTTTGCCTTACGACACGTTATCAGTACTTTACTCGTGCAACGCCGGAGACCGGACGTACCGATTGTTTTCTCACCTTCTTCCACCGTACGGTAAGAAAGGTAAAAATTTTGGAAAATTTTTGATAGCAGAAATATATTGTTCCTGTTGTTACAATATTACTGTTGTTTTTGGACATTAAGAAAATGAGATATTTGCTCTCTTCCAATTGATTTTACATTCATCAAGTAATTATCATTTTATTCTCTGCCCACCAAACGAATAGCTTTCCTTTAGAGACTATATATTTACATCACTTTCTAAGAACAGAAAATAGATACAAGGTTCACTGCCAGTACAACTTTTTGTGTGTGAAGCCAGTCACCTTTGTGTATACTGTTTTGCTACCTTGTTTGCGAGTAAGAAGAGGCTTAAGAGGTAGAGCATTAGCGGTTGTGATTCCTGACGAGTAGATCATTTGTCTTTGTGCACATATTTGTCTAGTAGGAAAATTTCATACTAAATCCTACGGCCAGCCTCTAGGCTTCATTTTGGAAATCAACTGTTTTTTTTTATCTATATAGTTCAGTTTGACGACATATTTAAAAAAAAAAATTCATTTGGAGATCCATATGTGAATTTTGAATTTTTGAATTTGGACATTTGAGTTGGTGAGCCCAATACATAATTCATTATACTGTTATCATTTCCTAGTTGTTTTAATCCAGCTTTTAACATTCTGTTAACAGTGCTAATTTACCTTTATGTATAACTTTGCTATAATCTAGCCTTTAGCATACTAGTTTTTTTTTGGAAAAAAAAAACATATTTGTTAGTTAATTTCTGAGGAAATAAATTTTTGATAGCAAATTTTCATGTTGAAAAAGCAATTTTAGATGCTAACATTTTTTTTGGTAATGATGGATTTGGAGCGCCCCGGCGAGCGCCTCAGTGCCATCTGCGCCCCGACAAGCACCTCAGTAGCATTTTTTTCTTTATGTTACTCAGTGAATTATTGTAACAGACGGGTAGTAAAAAATTGTATTTTTTTTCTCGCTATTTTTTTGGCGTCGCTTCATTAGACGTCAGAAAAATAGTTGACATTTTTTTGGTGCCGCTTGCTTAGGCACCAATTCTTTTGTGTGTCGTTGCCTACTTATATTGTACGTTTTTTTTTAGCGTAATGGCGTGAAAATTGAAAAATTATCTTGGCTACATAAACAAATTCTGGCACCGCCAAATTTGGGCCTCCCAAAAATAACCTTTTTGGTTAATAATTTTTCAAAGGCAACGCTCATTTTGAGCACGCACTAAATTGTCACCTATTTTGCACAGTTCGCAAATAGCGTGAATTTTTTGAAAAATCTTATTTATTCTTACATTTGACAAAAATTTTACGAAGTCTCTCCGAATAGGCTCACCTATTTGGGTATGATGTCAGAAAGAACTTGGGGCTTGGTTCTTAAGAGGTCCCCGGTGACCCTCCTCCCTCATTTTTCCGCCTGGTCATATTCACGTAAAGCTATTGAAAGGGGTTGACCGAATATTATTTTTTGCTCAAATTGTATTTATAATTATGCATTTTTGCAAGAAACTTATTGACCTCTCTATATCGGTCCGTCGATCGATATAAGATAATTTTTAAACAAAAATTATTTTTTTCAAAACCGTTGTTTTTATTTACGATTGTTTGTTGTTGCTTATACAAACCAAATCCATATAAACCTGTCGTTTTATATGTTGACTGATCAAGATTTTTTCTCCTGTTGTAGAAAAATGTCGATCAAGATTGATTTTCCCATCCTTGAAGCCTCTGGCAAGAACTACTTGGACTGGACACAAGACATCCAGAACCATCTAGATGCGCAGGGCCTCGTGGACGTCATATATAACGAGGAAGAGCGTGAAGTGGAAGTCATTCGCTCAATGAACGCCAAAGCGATGATTCTATTCCGCAGGCATTTATCTGACGCCATGAAGGCGGAGTTCATTGAAATCTCCTCGCCGAAGACGCTATGGGACTCTCTGAAAGAGCGCTTCGACCACCAGAAGACCATATGGCTACCTGAAGCACGCCATGACTGGTTGAACCTGCGCTTCCAAGACTTCAAAAGTGTAACTGATTACAATAATGAAGTCTGCAGGATTCGATCACTTCTCCAATACTGCGGTGAGATATTAACCGACAGTGATCTTTTGGAGAAAACATACACCACATTTCCTTCTGTCACCCCCAGTTTTCAAATTAGAGGTATTTTTATCATTTTTCAAGTTTTTAGGAATTTTTATTTATTTTATGTGTTTTTTTGGGATTTATTTGGGTTGGTTTGGATTTTATCCAATTCGGACTCAAATTGGAGACCCGGGTAGCCTGGACCCTAGTGGGACCCCCATACTAGCTGGGCTTAGCCCACATACCATCATAATTAGGCTAGAAACCATAAACCCTATTTCCATGGCTTAATTAGTTATTTTAGAGCTTAATTAGTTGATTAGAATTCGACCGAATCGAACCGAACCAAACCCGAACCAACCTAAACCAAGTCTATTGGGTTTGGGGGCTTAATGGGCCTCACCCAAACCCAATAACCCCTTCACCACAGCCGGCCATGAGTAGAGCCCCCCCCCCCCCCCCCTCTTTACTTCTCCACAAAGTAAACATCTCTCTCTCTCTCTCTCTCTTTCAAAATCTTTTCTTTCTTCCAAGCTCTCTCTCTCTCTCTCTCCAAGAAACCTACCTAGGTATGATTTTAATTCCTCATTTATTACTCTATTTCATTTAATGTCTTTACAATAGTTAGAGAGGATGAGATTCTCCACCTTTTGCCCATAAATTTTGTAGGATTTCCTAGAATTTAGGTTGAGGGTTAATTAGGAGTTTAATATATATATTAGTATATATATATATATATGTATGTATGTATATATATACGTGTATGTATTTGAATATAAGTATTGGTATTTATATGTATGTAGAGGTGGTGGTTGTGTGTGAGAGTGGTAGAGAGGGTGTGATGGTGGTATTGGGAGTGTATGTGTTGAGAGTGTGTATATATGTGTGTGTGTGTGTGTGTGTCTGTATATATATATATATATATATATATATATATATATATATATATATATATATATATATATATATATATATATATATATATATATATATATTTGTGTGTGTACGTAGATGAGAATGAGAATGAGAAGGAGAATGAGAAGGAGAATGAGGAGAATGAGAATGAGAATGAGGAGGAGAATGAGAAAGAGAATGAGAAAGAGAATGAGGAGGAGAATGAGAATGAGGAGGAGAATGAGAAGGAGAATGAGGAGAATAAGGAGAAGAATGAGAATGAGGAGGAGAATGAGGAGGAGAATGAGAAGGAGAATGAGAAGAATGAAGAGGAGAATGAGAATGAGGAGGAGGAGGAGAATGAGGAGGAGAATGAGAAGGAGAATGAATAGGAATAAGGAGAAGGAGAAGAATAGGAGTCCAAGATGGACTTGGATATAGGTTGTAGAGGTGGGTAATGATTAGAAATAGTCTTCTAGACCTAGTCTTGACCCCGGTTGACCACGATTGACTTTTTTTAAACCAAAAGTCAACTATGGGTCAACACTTTACCCAATTTAGTCCCAAATTTCATTAAACTTGGGCAGTTGACCAAAAGTCAACTATTAGTCACCAGTGACCTAGGGTTGACCTAGGGTTGACCTAGAGTTGACCAGAGTTGACCCGTTGACCAAAAGTCAACGGTAAGCCAATTTTCGACCTAGTTTGATTCGGATTGATTTCCAATGTCCTCCAATGACCAAGTATGACCCAGCTAGACTTGTCTTGACCTAGTATAACTTTGTTAGGTCTAATATGACTTAGATTGACCCGTACAATCTAGTTTGACCTTGTTTGACCTAGATTGACTTAGTTTGACGTGTCTTGACCTATTTTGACTCAGTATGACTTAATTTTACTTCCAAACCATTATATTGATACAGTATTCCATCTATAGGTCCTCGAGGCACTGATCTTGGACTCAGTCGACTTATCTATCACAGTACAGGCGAGTACATTCTCTGATAATATTTCTGTTTTATGATATCGTCTTTGTTTCTAGTATTTAGTGCAGATTATCCTCGTTCTCTTGACACATTGTTCACACGGATTGATATTTGTCTGGATCCCGTCATAAGATGTTATTCCTCTTATATATGGTATACACTGGGCAAGTCTACATTGTTTATTGTTCATTGTATAGATACGATTCCTGCGAAGGCTAGCTACCCTCTCAGAGAATATGTATCATGACGTGTCATGACTGGATCCACTATATTAGTCAGGGATGGGGGTGTTAGCGTAGATATGTGATCAATACCCCACAGATATTATTGTATCATCATTGTATAGTGTTAATCATACACTCACGTATGATTAGCCAGGCCAAACATTGTATCAAGTTCTAAGCCGATCACATGTTGAAACTAATACTAAACTCACATAGATATAGTTCCAGATTCTTGTACATGATTTATACTGTTTTTCCCTGTTCTTACATTCAGATTACAGTCTTGATATGTCTTATCATGATTCATGTACACATTATTTATCTCATAGATTCTCTCTATTTACTGCTACATTTTCAATATCGTCTAACTAGAACTGTTATGGAGATTTGTGCTCGTTCCATCCTGACTGGATATGTTGACAAAATTTTACAGATTGTGGCGAGGAGGATTATCCTACCTACTACGGTCCGGTTGACGTAGTGGGCGTAGACTTGGAGACCTTGGTTCAGCAGGGCTTAGCTCCGCCCGACGAGCCTTTAGCTTAGTTTAGTTAGGTTAGACATTTTGGACTGGACCTTGTCTCCAGCTTGCTACTTGTTATTTTATTATATTCTGGGATTGTATTAGAGACTGGGACTTAGACTTGTATATTATTTGTGATGGACTTGACAGGTTATATTTTATCGTCTTGTTGTCTTTATCTTTCAGTCTTTACTTTACTATCTTAGAGTTGTGATTGAGTATTCATATATTATCATTGCTTGTCCTCCGTTCGGAGTTAACCATATTCTCGACAGGTTTTGATATTATATATAAACTGTTGTTAGAGTAAAAAATCTATAGCGTTTCACGCCGTTTTTACGGTGAGGGCTGGGCGTTGTCACGTACACGTGCCCTTATAGCGGGTGCGGGTCGTGACACGTTTTAGTGGTGGCCCACGCAGGTCCTGAAGTCACAATTAGTGCGATGTCGTAGTGGCGCTCGACTTAGAGTGCTATTACGAGCCTGCGGTACGTATCTAGGATAGGCTATAGGCTAAGAGTACTCAATCACAGTAGGATCTTTCCTTGCTTATCTTGCTTACCGTCTTTGATATTGATTCATGCATTCTTGCTGTCCTCCTTTGATATAATCTTTCTTGTGCCATATTGATATCTTTCTTTCAATCTGTCTCCAGGATAGTTATGACTCACTCTCCTGGCGAGGAGCACGGGAAGACGGAGAGGTCTGCCACCTCTGGCGGACAGGCTCCGGTCACTTCCCCTGCAGTCGGGACGTCAGTTGGGATTCTCGGGCGTACTCCTCCAGCGCTCTCGATGACTGTCCCTGGGGTCATTGCGGGTACTCTTCCCGCAGTGCCCGGGGCTATGACGGGAGCAGTCGGGGGCGTTCTTCCTCCTGCTGTGCAGCGGATTCCTCCGCTAGTTGCAGATGTACTTCCACCTCCACCTCCTCTGCCTACAGATATGGGGCAGATGCTTACTTTCCTCCAGCAGATACTAGAGACTCAGAGAGCCCAGACCGAGGCTCAGCAGAGGAAGACAGACGCGATGCGTCAGGGCATGGAGGATGCCCATCAGTTGGCCCTTGCAGCCGTGGAGCAGAGGGCTCCTCATCCGGGGACGCAACCGAGGTACAGAGATATACAGGACTTCAAGAAGCTCGGGCCCCGTGACTTTAGCGGGACCGAGGGTGTGGTCTATGCAGATGATTGGCTCGAGGATATCGAGCGGCAGATGAGGGCCTGCCGCCTGGCAGACGACCTGAAGGTCGAGGTGGTAGGTTTGCAGTTGCTAGACATTGCGCGCACCTGGTTCAGAAACGAGCCAGCCCTAGCTGGAGAGGGCCATACTTGGGCAGAGTTCACGCTCCTCTTTAAGGAGAAGTTCTTTTCCCCCACGGACAAGATTGACCTGGTGCGACAGTTCCAGGATCTGCAGCAGGGCAGTCTATCGGTGGAGGAGTACGCAGCGGAGTTCGGCCGTCTGAGCCGATACGCAGAGTACATGGTTCGAGACCCGGAGATCAGGGCGAGCCGGTTCAGGGAGGGACTCGCTAGGGATATCAAGCACCTCATTCCCTCCTTCTATGAGTCATATGTATGCCCAGATCTATGCGGAGGCCCGCAAGGTAGAGCGGGAGTGGGGCCTGAAGCCCAAGAGGGACCGTGATGTGTTTTCGGGGACTACTAGCAGCGCGGGGGCTGCTAAGCGTCCTCAACTCCAGCATCATTCTATTCCGCAACGCTCGCAGCAGATTCCTGCTCCGATCAGGGCACCAGTTCAGCAGGTGCCCCGGCAGCAGCAGCAGGGACCGACGCAGCAGGCACCTACTTGCCACTACTGCAAGAGGTCCGGACATCTCTGGGAGGTTTGCAGGAGACGTTTGGGATTGTGCCTATACTGTGGCACCGAGGGGCATCAGGCGAGGGATTGTCCTTCGAACCATCGCCGTGCAGCTCAGGGAGCACAGGGTAGGCCACTTATGGCACCGCATCACGTCCTCCACCAGCAGCGGGATATACCCCGCCAGGACAGGGCTTTTGCGATGACAGTTGAGGATCCTGCACGCATTGGACTAGGAGGTAGGGTCTTGCTCTTTCTTTTACCTGTTCTTTCCGTCCATTGATTGATGATTGCTTTCTTAGTACCTTTAGTTTGCATATGTGATGATCATGCTAGATAAATAGAACACCCCAATGAAGACTGCAACAATACGATACTGTAGAGATTTAAAACCATGCATGTGTTCTGACTTTCTAGATTACATGTTATATAACTTAGGATAAAATTTAGTAGACCTTGATTGTTGGGTGCTTGACCTAGAGAAGAGTACGACCGTTTGAATTTCGAGGACGAATTTTTTTTAAGGAGGGTAGATTTGTCACCCCCAGTTTTCAAATTAGGGGTATTTTCATCATTTTTCAAGTTATATAATTTTTAGGAATTTTTATTTATTTTATGTGATTTTTTTGGGATTTATTTGGGTTGGTTTGGATTTTATCCAATTCGGACTCAAATTGGAGACCCGGGTAGCCTGGACCCTAGTGGAACCCCCATACTAGCTGGGCTTAGCCCACATACCATCATAATTAGGCTAGAAACCATAAACCCTATTTCCATGGCTTAATTAGTCATTTTAGAGCTTAATTAGTTGATTAGAATTCGACCGAATCGAACCGAACCAAACCCGAACCAACCTAAACCAAGTCTATTGGGTTTGGGGGCTTAATGGGCCTCACCCAAACCCAATAACCCCTTCACCACAGCCGGCCATGAGTAGAGCCCCCCCCCCCCCCCCCTTTACTTCTCCACAAAGTAAACATCTCTCTCTCTCTCTTTCTCTTTCAAAATCTTTTCTTTCTTCCAAGCTCTCTCTCTCCAAGAAACCTACCTAGGTATGATTTTAATTCCTCATTTATTACTCTATTTCATTTAATGTCTTTACAATAGTTAGAGAGGATGAGATTCTCCACCTTTTGCCCATAAATTTTGTAGGATTTCCTAGAATTTAGGTTGAGGTTTAATTAGGAGTTTAATATATATATTAGTATATATATGTATGTATGTATATATATACGTGTATGTATTTGAATATAAGTATTGGTATTTATATGTATGTAGAGGTGGTGGTTGTGTGTGAGAGTGGTAGAGAGGGTGTGATGGTGGTATTGGGAGTGTATGTGTTGAGAGTGTGTATATATGTGTGTGTGTGTGTGTGTCTATATATATATATATATATATATATATATATATATATATATATATATATATATATATATATAATATATAGATATTTGTGTGTGTACGTAGATGAGAATGAGGAGGAGAATGAGGAGAATGAGGAGGAGAATGAGAATGAGGAGAATGAGAAGGAGAATGAGGAGAATGAGGAGGAGAATGAGAATGAGGAGGAGAATGAGAAGGAGAATGAGGAGAAGAATGAGAAGGAGAATGAGGAGAATGAGGAGGAGAATGAGAATGAGGAGGAGAATGAGAAGGAGATTGAGGAGGAGAATGAGAAGGAGAATGAGGAGAATGAGGAGAATGGGGAGGAGAATGAGAATGAGGAGGAGAATGAGGAGGAGAATGAAAAGGAGAATAAGAAGGAGAATGAGAAGAATGAAGAGGAGAATGAGAATGAGAAGGAGAATGAGGAGGAGAATGAGAAGGAGAATGAGGAGAATGAGGAGGAGAATGAGAATGAGGAGGAGAATGAGAAGGAGAATGAATAGGAATAAGGAGAAGGAGAAGAATAGGAGTCCAAGATGGACTTGGATATAGGTTGTAGAGGTGGGTAATGATTAGAAATAGTCTTCTAGACCTAGTCTTGACCCTAGTTGACCACGATTGACTTTTTTTAAACCAAAAGTCAACTATGGGTCAACACTTTACCCAATTTAGTCCCAAATTCCATTAAACTTGGGCAGTTGACCAAAAGTCAACTATTAGTCACCAGTGACCTAGGGTTAACCTAGGGTTGACCTAGAGTTGACCAGAGTTGACCCGTTGACCAAAAGTCAACGGTAAGCCAATTTTCGACCTAGTTTGATTCGGATTGATTTCCAATGTCCTCCCATGACCAAGTATGACCCAGCTAGACTTGTCTTGACCTAGTATGACTTTGTTAGGTCTAATATGACTTAGATTGACCCGTACAATCTAGTTTGACCTTGTTTGACCTAGATTGACTTAGTTTGACGTGTCTTGACCTATTTTGACTCAGTATGACTTAATTTTACTTTCAAACCATTATATTGATACAGTATTCCATCTATAGGTCCTCGAGGCACTGATCTTGGACTCAGTCGACTTATCTATCACAGTACAGGCGAGTACATTCTCTGATAATATTTCTGTTTTATGATATCGTCTTTGTTTCTAGTATTTAGTGCAGATTATCCTCGTTCTCTTGACACATTGTTCACACGGATTGATATTTGTCTGGATCCCGTCATAAGATATTATTCCTCTTATATATGGTATACACTGGGCAAGTCTACATTGTTTATTGTTCATTGTATAGATACGATTTCTGCGAAGGCTAGCTACCCTCTCAGAGAATATGTATCATGACGTGTCATGACTGGATCCACTATATTAGTCAGGGATGGGGGTGTTAGCGTAGATATGTGATCAATACCCCACAGATATTATTGTATCATCATTGTATAGTGTTAATCATACACTCACGTATGATTAGCCAGGCCAAATATTGTATCAAGTTCTAAGCCGATCACATGTTGAAACTAATACTAAACTCACATAGATATAGTTCCAGATTCTTGTACATGATTTATACTATTTTTCCCTGTTCTTACATTCAGATTACAGTCTTGATATGTCTTACCATGATTCATGTACACATTATTTATCTCATAGATTCTCTCTATTTACTGCTATATTTTCAATATCGTCTAACTAGAACTGTTATGGAGATTTGTGCTCGTTCCATCCTGACTGGATATGTTGACAAAATTTTACAGATTGTGGCGAGGAGGATTGTCCTACCTACTACGGTCCGGTTGACGTAGTGGGCGTAGACTTGGAGACCTTGGTTCAGCAGGGCTTAGCTCCGCCCGACGAGCCTTTAGCTTAGTTTAGTTAGGTTAGACATTTTGGACTGGATCTTGTCTCCAGCTTGCTACTTGTTATTTTATTATATTCTGGGATTGTATTAGAGACTGGGACTTAAGACTTGTATATTATTTGTGATAGACTTGACAGGTTATATTTTATCGTCTTGTTGTCTTTATCTTTCAGTCTTTACTTTACTATCTTAGAGTTGTGATTGAGTATTCATATATTATCATTGCTTGTCCTCCGTTCGGAGTTGACCATATTCTCGACAGGTTTTGATATTATATATAAACTGTTGTTAGAGTAGAAAATCTACAGCGTTCCACGCCGTTTTTACGGTGAGGGCTGGGCGTTGTCACGTACACGTGCCCTTATAGCGGGTGCGGGTCGTGACACCTTCCACTGACAACTTGCTCCAGAAGCAGTACCGTCAGTCTAAGTTCACCAAGTTTCCCGAGCTCACCCAGCTTTTACTAGACGAGAAGAACAGTCTCATTTTAATAAGAAACAACAATTCTCGTCCTGCTGGAACAAAGGCAATTCCAATGCCTGATGCAAACGCTCTCCGTGGACCAAATCTACGGTGGAAACGAGACAAGGGCCAGTTGTCCCAGCCAAAGAACAGAGGCGAGTTTAAGTCTCGCCACCCAAAGCGAGGTTCTAACAAAAACCAAGGACCTTTGACTCCTAGGCAGTCTCATGGTAAGAACCAACGGGCCAGTCGTCCCAAAGCGAGAGTAGAAGGCCAAGCGCCTACTCTTTGCTACAAATGTGGTGCTTATGGTCATATGCAACGGACTTGCAGGGCGACCCCCCAAGAAGTTAATAACTATCACAAGGGGCGCCGGGCGAAGCAAATCTGGTCAACGAGTGCGAAAATCTAAATCTTGAGACCCCCAATTTTGTAGCGGAAATGGAAGAATGAATCTCCATTTTCTCTCTATATTTGATTTAAGTCATGAAACTTTTGGTGGTTTGTATTTTCTGTTTTCTCGATAAATTAAAGTTCTATTTCGAGCACTTTCCTCAAACGTGTGACAAACTTTAATTTTTTTTACTTATAGGCATGGACCACGGGGCAGTGGATTGTCTGGTTGATAGTGGAACGACTCACACTATCTTGAGAGATAAATCATACTTTATCTCCTATACGCCTAAAGTAACCTCAGTGACAACCATTTCGGGACCCTCAATCCTTGTTCAAGGTTTTGGCAAAGCCCATTTTTTGTTGTCCAATGGTACTCCCGTTGAAGTATCAGAGGCCTTATATTCTCCAAGGTCCAGTCGTACCTTACTGAGTTTTAAGGATATTCGAGAAAACGGATTTCATGTTGAAATTGCTCGAGAACATGGCTTCGAGTATCTTTTCATTACCTCCACTCAGTACGGCCAAAAGCGTATCTTGGAGAAGTTGAAATGTCTTTCAAGTGGTTTGTATCTCACTACGATACAACACATCGAAAGTAATCTCATCATTCGTCGAGCGCCAGTTGATGAGAGGACTTTTATGCTATGGCATGATCGGTTGGGTCATCCGGATCAAAATACGATGCTTCGTACTATGAATGCATCACATGGGCATCCTCTTGGAAGAAAAAATTTCGTTATAAATTCGAAAAGCCTATGCCAAGCTTGCTCGATTGGGAAGACGAATCTCAAGCCACTCCATGTGAAACCTACGAGATTAGTTTCTCAATTCCTTGAGAGAATTTATGGAGATATTTGTGGACCAATCCAACCAACATGCGGACCATTTAAATACTTCATAGTTTTGGTTGATGCATCGACTAGATGGTCACATGTAGTGTTGTTGTCCACCCGAAATGCAGCGTTTCCTAAACTCCTCGCCCAGATCATTAAGTTAAGGACTCACCATCCGGATTATCCGATAAAGTCTATTAGACTTGATAATGCCGCGAAGTTTACATCGAAGACTTTCGATGACTATTGCATGACTTTGGGAATAAATCTTGAACATCCTGTTGCGTATGTTCATACCCAAAATGGCCTAGCAGAAGCTTTTATAAAGCGACTGCAAGTGATAGCGCGGACCTTGGTTATGCGCACCAAACTTCCACTATCTGCATGGGGCTATGCAATTTTGCACGCTACAAATTTGGTCCGTCTGAGGCCCATGGCCATCCAACCACTTTCTGCGTACCAGCTGGTTACTGGATGTGAGCCTGACATCTCACATTTACGCGTGTTTGGGTGCCTAGTCAATGTTCCAATTGAGCCGATAAGGCGTTCAAAATTTGGACCTCAGAAGCGACGGGGAATATATGTCGGTTATAACTCCCCGTCCATCATTCGCTATTTAGAGCCCTTGACAGGCGATCTCTTTACCGCGAGACACGCGGATTGTGACTTTGATGAGGCAATCTTCCCGTCGTTAGGGGGAGAAATACACGCTAACGTTGATGAGGAACGACGTGAATTAGCGTGGCATGTGCCCGCTGTTGCTCATCATGATCCCCCCTCTGTACATAGTGATAAGGAAGTGCAGAGGATTCTGGGTCTGCAAGATATTGCAAATCAAATGCCAGACGTATTTAGCGACCTAGCAAAAGTCACGAGATCAATTATACCTGCTGCAAATGTGCCTGCAAGGATAGACATCCCTGAGAGACGCCATGTTCCTGTGAAACATGTTGCTCCGGTCGAACCCGCCGAGCAAAGGACGCTGCCATCGGCCGTCCAGTCTGCCACTATTCCCAAGAAGAAGGGAAGACTGGTTGGTTCCAAAGATATTCTGTCCCGGAAGCGGAAAAATCTTGTTAAAAGCGTTTTGCCACATGAGATCATTAAGGATCACGGCGATGTATTAGAAGAGCGCGTTCCAGATGAAACGCCTATTCCTAATCATGCCGATAACCTCGAAATATCCGTCGAGTATGCTAGCTTAGACGATATTTTGAAGCGAAATGAAACTGTCATCGATGATGTGTTCATATACTCAGTGGCCACTGACATTATGAACAATGATGACATGGAACCTCGTAGTGTTGCCGAGTGTCAACGACGAACGGACTGGTCACAATGGAAACAAGCAATCCAGCTGAACTAGACTCCTTAGCGAAAAGAAGCGTGTTTGGACCTGTTGCTCCAACACCACCCAATGTTAAACCAGTTGGTCACAAATGAGTTTTTCTAAGAAAGCGTAATGAGAGAAATGAGATTGTGCGATACAAGGCTCGCCTTGTGGCGCAAGGCTTCTCACAACGCCCTGGAATTGATTACGAAGAGACGTATTCTCCCGTAATGGACGTCATAACGTTCCTCTACTTAATCAGTTTAGTAGTTTCCGAAAAACTGAATATGCAGCTCATGGATGTGGTCACAGCCTATCTCTACGGGGATCTGGACACAGAGATATACATGAGAGTCCCTGAAGGACTAAAGATGCCTGACTCAAGTAGTTCCCGACCACGGAATGCATTTTCGATTAGACTGAGGCGTTCGCTATATGGATTGAAACAATCTGGGCGAATGTGGTATAACCGCCTAAGCGAATACTTGATCGGTTTGGGATACGTTAATAACGAACTTTACCCATGCGTGTTCATAAAGAAATCCACTTCAGGATACGCAATCATCGCGGTCTATGTAGATGACATGAATCTCATAGGAACCGAAAAAGACTTGTCAGAAACTGCTGATATCCTGAAGAGGGAATTTGAGATGAAGGATCTTGGGAAGACACGGTTTTGCTTCGGCCTGCAGATCGAGCACCGTAAAGATGGAATTCTTGTCCATCAAGCGAACTACACCCAAAAGGTGTTGAGACGCTTTAGTCATTTTGACGTTAAGCCGTCCGCTACTCCCATGATCGTCCGCTCTCTAGACATTACTAAGGACCCATTCCGTCCAAAGGAGGACGACGAAGAGATATTGAGTCCTGAGTGCTCTTATCTGGGTGCAATAGGCGCTTTATTGTACTTGGCCCAATGTACTAGACCGGACATCTCGTTTGCTGTGAATTGTCTAGCTCGACACAGCACCGCGCCAACACGCCGCCATTGGAATGGCATAAAAGACATTTTCCGCTACCTTAAGGGTACTACGGACTTGGGCTTGTTCTATCCCTACGCGGTTTTGAGTGAGTCCAACGCTCTTGGCACTCGAAGCAACGCGACCCTTGTTGGCTACGCCGATGCGGGATACTTATCTGATCCGCACAAGGGGCGTTCCCAATCTAGTTATGTCTTTACCATTGGGAACACGGCGATTTCTTGGAGGTCTCGCAAACAAACCTTAGTGGCTACTTCAACAAACCACTCTGAGCTACTCGCGCTTTATGAGGCTACTAGAGAGTGTGTATGGCTTCGAGCTGTTATTGGCCATATTCGAAGTACATATGATCTTCCATATGACCCAGATGAACCTGTTGTCGTCTATGAGGACAATACCGTTGTTATTGATCAAGCGAAACATGGTTACATCAAAGGGGATGCTACCAAGCACATATCGCCCAAGTTGTTCTTTACACATGAATAACAAGCGCTTCAGAAGATTGAAGTGCAACACATTGGATCGGAGAATAATCGTGCAGACTTGTTTACCAAGTCACTGCCGAAACACTCATTCCAGAAACATGTCAGAGCGATTGGACTTAGGAAGCTTTCAGAGCTAGCCTAAGTGAAACATGTTTCCTGCACCCTGTTGTGTGCATGTGAGGGGGAGCGTCCCAACGAGCGCCTCCAAACGCCTTGTTGTGCTTATATCCTGCGCCCTGTCGAGTGCGAGTGAAAAGGGGAGCATCCTGATGTATGCTTGTGTACTCTTTTTCCCTTAGACCAAGTTTTTTTTCATTGGATTTTCCTTGGCAAGATTTTTAACGAGACACAGTTCAAATCCCTTATTCACTAAGGATTATTATAATCAGGGGGAGTATCCAGTTGTATAATTCTAAACCATCGTGTACTCTTTTGTCCTTCGATCAGCAGTTTTTTCCACTGGATTTTCCCTGACAAGGTTTTGACGAGGCACCTTTGCAATGGTTAAAGTTTACCCCCATCACACTGACCTGTGTGTACTCTTTTGTCCTTCGACCAAAGTTTTTTTTCCACTGGATTTTCTTTGACAAGGTTTTGACGAGGCACAAGTAGATGGTCAAACTTGAAGATGCAAGCTACAGACAGACGAAGAAACTCAGAGATGTTTACAAGCAGAATTTCTGGAGAGCCAAGGGGGAGTGTTGTAACTCATATGGCTTTTCACCTTTCATCTCCTTGTAACCTACATGACCTTTGGCCCTTCATTTCTTCATAACCCCCAACCTCTCTCCCTATATAAAGAGATGTTGGGATAGCTTGTAAGATGCACTTGTGTGGTTGATAATATACGAGAAAGTTTCGTCTCCGTGTGTTTGAGTTTTTGCCTTACGACAATAATAAGAATATTATTCAATAATAGTCATATATCTCTTCTAACTCATGTGGTTAAGGTGGGATATATTATTCTTGTTTGGTTGCATTCAATTTTTCATGTTGAATATATATATAACAATTTTAAACTTTTTTTAACATTTGTTTACATAATTTATTTTTTTTAAAATAAAATGGACCGTAATATAATGACAGCTTAGACGGCTCACTTTTGAGCCGTTTTGAAGCCTCATTATGTAGCTGGAGGCCCTTTGAAGATAGGCTTTACGTTCGGACGTCTTGTTCGAGTGGAGCTGATATACTGGACCAAGATTTTACCTAATACAATTAGAACAAGTTTATACTCACCTATTGTATAAATGTTCATAAAACAATTCTCATCCACCTTCATCAAGGGTTCTAAAATCTTTTGGAAGGTTGGGGATATCCTCTGATCAACTATTTGTCAATGAAAACTCTAGTCACAAACACACACGTACACGCTAGAAACATATACAAAAAAAGACAAATGTTTAGGGCCCTGTAGAGTTTACTAGGGGTGCTTGGGTCTAATGTGTAGATTATGTCAATTATTTTGATAAGTTAGGTCAAGTGATGTACGCATGTGATGATGCACGGGTTATGTTCGGACAGGCCTTGGGCCAGGGCCCGACAGGCTATCATGGACCGAGTCAAAACTGCTTTAATAAACATTCATACAATTGAGTATGCTCTAAAGAGCTTCCTCATAGTTAAGTTGTAATTGTTATCTACTTACCAGATTGTAATCTACTTACCTAGTATATATTCAGATTCAAACTGAAGATCCACAGTAGAAAGATTATATGCATGAAAGTGATACTGAGAACACACAGAAATTGAAGGATGAGTAAGTTGCCACTACCCTCGAACTATATAATCTTTAGTTGCCTGTGTGTGTGGAAAAGAAGATCGAATCATAATTTGCGGTATCGGTCGATATGGTTTGACATGTTTCGATCCGATATCGATACTGATCGATTTCGAAATTGGAGGTCTGTTTTTTAGCCAATTCGTCAAAGAATTGAACATAAAAGATAAAAAATAAAATCAATTTGCAAGAGTGTAAACTAGGTGAAACAATCGAAAAGGGTGACAAACACAAAAAATACTTAAAATTATGCTTAAATATATAAAATATCTTTTTTCTAAGATTTTAATAATTTTTTTTTACGATACCAAAAAATTCGATACTCCGATCTGAAGCCATCGATACTGTGGATCCTGATACTCATAGAAAAGATCCGATACCGCAAACCTTGGATTGGATCTTGTCTAGAGGACATTGGCATTGGAGTTGGCAATGCGTAATAAAGAAACACGGTTACAAAAGACAAACAGTGTGATCTATTTTGTGTTTTGGTCTTTATAGAGGAAAAGGGTGACTGATTGTGAGAAAAATAACATATCATTAGTTATTCGACTGATCTGATCCAGTTTAATGAGTTGGAGAAGTATGTATTTCTAAGAAATAGTCAGAAATAATATAATTGCCCCTTCTGGAAATGGAAGTGATATTAGTTGCACTGAAGTTTTGTTTACTTCCATCAGAAGCATGTTCAACATAAAATTGCAGCTTCCCTTTCCTTTTAAGCCCATGTAGTATGTGACGATAACAAACTAATTGCGTGTTATGTTGACTAATTAAGTCGTAGCAAAGGGACATAATATTCTTCGGAGAGCAGGTTTGAAGATTATTTTAATTTGCTACAATTATTTCAAATTGTTAATCCATCTATATTGGTCAAATTTAGATCAATAAATTGGTTTGGCATGAGAAATCATTGATCAATAATTGGTCTTGGCGTGAGAAAGAACGATTAAATTAAGCATGCTTCTCCTAAAACGTGTATATTTGTTGGCCATGGCAAGGTTTTAACTTATTCTTGGCGCTTGAGATGGAAGTTTACAAAAAAAGTAGATAATGTATAAAATGGACATGCTTTACTATCTTGTGAAAGTGACCGAAAGCAACTGCATAGTTAATTCATATTCTAAAACGAGTATTCGATCAGTCTTCTAAATATAATAAACACATGAATTAACAAATATGATATTGTCTTCTTACATGTATCAACTAGAATAATGGATGCCAAAGCAACACTAACCCCTTGTGCTATCTTTACTTGTGCGATTGGACCTTTTTTTTTTTACAGATTTGTTGGGAACAAACATGAAAATCGTTATCCAAATTGAAAGAATTTCTGAAACAGAAAAAATACAATCCATACACAATGAAAAAGTACTAAATTTTAATTTGATACCCTCGACTATTTAAAATTTTCAAGTTAATATTCTAAAATTTAATATTGTAGCAATCACACAGATTAGGAGTTAATTTTTTTGTTTCAACAAAAATAAATAACAATTTATTTATCAAAATTTCCATCCGTCATTCTCCCCCCCCCCCCCCCCCCCCCCCCCCTCTTATGAGCAGCAGTTGTCCGGAGGACCGTTGCTGTCATTGCCGCCACTTCCCGCCATGCCTCCTCCTCCCCTTTCCTCTCTTTTCCGGATTCCCTCGTCTCCTTTTTCAACCACCTCTCCTCTAACCCTATTCCTAGCCTCCTCGTCTTACTTCTCCCTGCCGACGGCGGTCTGGGCTCGGCCTGGAGTTGCTGGAGGTGCTGCTGGAGGTGCGATTGGGGAATGAAAACCAGAGGGAGGGAGAGAGAGAGAGAATGGGAGATATTTTGTCATTTGTGATTTATTTTAACACTTTTATGATATTAAATTGTATAATTATAGTTGATGTATTAAGTCGTCTAATATGAAAATATAGGGTATCATGTTGAAAAACTTGAGAAGTTGAGGTAAAAGTTAAAATTTAGCAAAAAAAATCACAAAGAGCACAACGCAATTTCGAAAATTCGAAAAAAAAATCACGGAATGATCGGAGTCTAATCCGAAAAACCTTCACTAGTAAATTTAAGAGATACACCGACCTATTTACAAACTTCTCTAACGAACCCACATGGATCATCACAATTCTACAAATAGCAATAGAAATATACTCTAATGAGAAATAGAATTACCGGAGATAGGAGGGCGAGAACGAACGAGTATATATGGAACTCCTCGAACGGATTTCCTCCTCCAAATCTAACTCCAAACTCCAAATCCTTCTTCCTCTCATTGGTTGAAGAATTGCCCTCGAAAAAACTCTCTTCATTGATTGTTTTCATGAAGATTAGGATTAGAAAACTCCTATTTAAACCGCCAAACTCACTAAAAGATCTGGATTGTCGATCGCAATCCAACGATGTAAAAAAAAAAAAAAAAAAATTGGACATTCAACTAACGACAGTGGAATATTGACGGTATACCACAAGTGTTCAGAAAAATTGATTCTGAAACAACAAAACTTTATGGCAAAAATTGACAAAGCGGAACTTGGTGTACCGCCAACTTATGAAAATACTGAGACAGCTTATGAATCTTGTTCAAATTGAGTTACCTTTATCGTTTTCGATTTTTCCGAACTTCTTCGATACATGAATGATGCTCAGCGCATTCCAGAATCTTCTCCACATATGTTGAAAATCACGTCATCCAATACCAACAAGAATTTTCAATTCCGAATGCTGACCATTTAAAGATGAGCTGGGGAGGAGTGTATTTATGCAATTTAGGTCGCTTCAAATCTTATTGATTAGATGTCCAGGTTCGGGATGACCAATTAGCAAGTATAGATTTTCAATTATCAAGATGGAGATTTGGTACGAAGTTTCTGCTACCTAGTAAAGTTGTCGTCGCGGACCGAAAGTGATTTAGATTGAGGTTATAGTGAATGCCATAGCAGCACAGTGATAAAGTGGCATTATGAGCTTGCACAGTGATAAAGTGATTTAGATTGAAGTTACACGCAAAAACTTATTTCTCGAAGAATAAGAAGAAAGCTACTGATGCTATTATAATATAAGCTTTTTCTATGAATAGCTCGTAAGGTTGTCTTTGGTTCTAGGTTTTGGATTCTTTGACCATGTTCCAAAAGAATATGGAGGACTTCAGTCTTTCACAGTTATGAAAAAGTAAAACCCCATGTGATCTTTGGAAATATTTTTGCTTTTATTAGAAAATATTTGCTGGATGCATTAATTATAAATTTTTTTGAAGGATAATACCCTCAATGAACCAGCTAAATTTAAATAAAAGTAGCGTTATGAAATTAATGAAAGAGTATTTGTGAAAAATTAAACAAATTAAAATTTTTATTTTCGTCTGAACCAAACATGGAAATAAAAAAACTAACTTTTTTTACTACATATTTTCAACCTAACCAAATATGAATACGAAATTGTTAAATTCGTTTAAAATGCAACCAGGTCTCTCAACCTTAAGCAGGAGAAAAAAGAAGAAGAGAGCGCCGATTATGTTTGAGGTCATACTTGCAGTAGTCATCCTAACTATGAAGTGGATGCTTGGAGGATTTTCTCCACTGGCGGAGGATAGAGCGGGCTGGGGTGAACTGTAATCCGGGGTGAAAATTTTACTAGGTATTTTTACTAGTTATATCCTGTTGGAGTGGGTGGGGTTCCCAATCTATGTGAAGAACACCCCGGAGTCGGATTAGATATTACTATATATTATAGGAAATACATAAGTGGTTTGGATTGAGTATTCCTACGTATAGTAGGAATACCTTAATGGTTCATATTAGCTGAGGGTTTGAGGCTAAATATTAGGTATTTTCTAACCCTAAAATATATATCTCAAATATTGCAAAAAGAATGCAAGAATGATTTACAACTACTGGAGAGAGAAAGATGTGTTTGATGGCTACATTGAAAGCGAGATCGTTTCGAGTAATTCTTTCCCGTCATCTTCGTTCTTTGTGTGCATGTAATCGTGTTTTATTCTTCAAGGAGTTGTGGTAATCCGTTTGGATCGGTAAGGAGCTTGTAAGGAGTCAGTGTATATATTTCTTATTCTATTATTGAAGGATTTTCAGGATTGGACTCCGATCATCTCGCAGTTTTTTCGACAAGGATTTTCCACGTCGAATATTGCTTGTGTCAGTGTTTGGCTTTCTTTTCGATTTTGACTATTTGTTTTTGTATGATTTTCTTCAATTCTCTCACAGTCTCTTTAGTTTGGGGGAATGACTTCCGCATTTCGTTCCCAACGTATCTATTAGTAGTCTGGTATATATATATATATATATTTACTAGGTATATCCACCGAAATAAACTTAGTCCGAAAAAAATATAAATTCCTCGCTCCGTACTTGATTTTCTCCCTAGACACAGAAGGTGTTTCTTATGAAGCCATGGTTACTTTCCAAGATAACACCGCGCATACAAGTAGAACATATATCCGAAGAAGATACAGCAGCATGTTTTCGAACAAGATGTTTTTGTTAGTATAGAGAATCAGGCTAACGAACGTACACGAGTTCTCATACGATTGAATGAGCACGTAATGCTCCCTGGTATGGTAGATATGCTTTTTAGTACTTCAACCCTCATATATGTACACTGTACTAAGGAGCTACATTCCAACAAAAGCAAGGAGACGGTCCGCGCGCGCGCATACCCAAGCGACAAGAATTGGTGCCAAGGACCCATCACCTCTCGTCCATCAGTAGGGGGTGAACAGTGTTCCCACTAAATTGCTAGTCAATGACATGAACAATTCAATTTCCCACTAACACTTCTCCAAAAAATTGCAAAGCCTTGGGACACAACCACTTAAGCTTCATCAACAACAACTTCTCTTTTGTCATTGTTCTTTCCTTTACATAGAACCAAACAAACTACGACCGCTGCTTTTTCAATCCCCACCTCGAACTTGAAAGCAATATATATTTATGTACTTATGGAGATTGTGTTGGCGTATGTTTTAGAACAGGATCGATTTCTTCATGTCACTCACATTCCTTTAAAGGGCGTCAACGTGTTGAGAAAGCGATCCTTTTAAATTTGAGATGATTATGTCGTTGAAAGGAAATAAAGCTTCACAGTTGTTCACGGAGCTAGGAAACTACAAAGAGAAGTGAATATTGAACACAGTAATAGAATTTGGAAGAAACTGCAAAGTCAGCCTATATACCTCTAGTAGGGTCGGCCCGAATAGTTGGATTGTCCTAGCCGGAGTTAATTTTATTTGTCCCGTGACCCTTAATTATTATAGACCGGATCTGTAATCTAGCTTGACCTCTTGTTGGTCACACTGGTCATGTGGACTTGAGAGGTTGCCCTAAGTAAAAGGTTTGCTCAAATTCGAAATCTTGTCGGACTTATCCGTGGACTAGGAACCTCTAGTTGTTAGGAATAATGTTGCTGTATTTGTAATCTATCAGCCTTCATGATTAGCTATTGTTGGACTATATGCTTTTTTTCGTAACATATTCTCATCTTGTCACAGTATTTTTTTTGACACTTCCCCTCATGCATCCTTGCAGAATAATTACATTCATGAGGATGGAAAAACTAAATATCATAGGATTCATCTGAACTTGGATAATAACAACCATATGTTTGTTGTGTTGCTTGTTTGAAACTAACATATAATTGCCTATGTGATTTAACAATGAGTTATAATTTTAGTCCCACATCCAATAGAATAGTGCACTCTTTTGCTTAAAGTGCTAAATTTATTTCAATGGTTAAGTGAAATTTGTAGGGTATTGGCTCAAGTCCATGCAACTCGTGAGTGATTGCACGATTACTAGTTGCTCCTTTTTTTTGGTCTTTCACAGACATATTCTTACGTAATTTTCCTTTTTCCTTTTTAGTAATTTCATTAATTTGGTTACGGAATTAGTGGGATAAAATTTTTGGACACGTTTCAGAATATCAAGATTAAATATTAGTTTTAATTTTTCATCTTCTTCCATTGATAAATTATTCACACAGAAAAGAAGAAGAAAAAATCATCCAGAACCAAAAATATCTTTTCCTCCGTCCATTTTCTTCCTCGGATAAGGTTTTGATCATTCATCGGATTAGCCACCAGATGCATGGTATCACGGGTCGTCAGAATTTGTTGTATCTCAGAGGTAAGTACTGTTCGTGAGGGCAAAAAGCTATTCCAAGGACAAAGGACAATGTTTGTAATGTGTCTCGAATTCTTACTCTCATTCCTATCTTTAGTCTCTGCAGGTTTTCTGATGAGGGAGGTGGGTGTGTGTGTGTGTGGTGTTGGAGACAAGTTTTAATTTACGGTAGTAGGATAATTTTAGACGTACTTACATCTTAGATCTCCTATAACAAATGTTTAGAGTAGATCTAATTGAGATTTAGCTAAGGATTAGTATTTCTACCATGCTTGCAACAAAGTTTTCACCCCCGGAACCACCCGTAGGGCTTGCAGCGGACTTGAATTTCTTGCTATGTTGCACGGATGCAAAATCTATTTTGATATGTTCTACTGTATTTAGAGTACTAGATGTGTCCAGTACGTGTCTGATATGTGTCTCACATGACATTACACTAATTTTCGAAATATCCGTACTCAGGGGCGGAGCTACCCTGGGCATGGGTGGGCTGTAGTCCGTCCCAAATTTTTGGAAAAAAAAATTATTATATTTTTGTTTGAATTTGAAGTATACAACAATTAAATGTAAATAAATTATCAAAAAAATTTGATATTTTAGGCGGTGCGATGCTAGTTCTCGTGTAGTTCAAGCTATACCTAAAGTTCAGCCCTCCCTAATTTTAGAGGGTAGCTCCGCCACTGTCCGTAATTCCTAGGTTTCTTCTAATAAGATACAATTTTTCACTCTCATTTTGCAAAGGTTATTTGTAATAGAGTAAGATACAACATCCATGTATGGGTTATGGTTGAAAAATGAACTTCTGGTGAATTGGAAACTTGCAACTAAATACCTTAAAATTTTCCAATTTTATAACCTGCTATCCTTATCCAGTTAATGATGATACCTTTCATATTTCTTAATGATAGTTTACCTATGATAGCAAGTTGCAAGTCAGTAAAAGTTGAAGGTATTTTAGTTGATGATTATGATAGTTTTGGGGTGGTAACTTGCTAATTTTAATTGTTTAGATAGCAACTTGTAAATCAAGAAAATTCCAGGTTATTTGGTTGAAAAATTAGCCTTTATTTATCATCACTATTGTAATATTTTATCTTGGATTCAGCTGGAATTAATAAGCTGATCGTAACTTGAGTTAGTGTAAAACGAAGAAACTCTTATTATCTAAATTTTTGTGTGCTGATTATATATGATATTTGTGATTAATTCATAGAATTCCCATCATTTACTTGTCTCATGAACTGAGAAAAAACTTCAAACATTTTGCTATTATTATTTATATGATTCAGATATTATTATACATTCTCTCTTCTAGCTACTTAATTAGTGAAGAGAGACAAAGAAGCAATATTTGAGCTATATCTTACAAAATAAGTAATAACACATTATCATCATCCTCAAGAACACAAGCAAGCATAGTACTATGCAAATATATATTTTCGAGAGCAATGGAAGGATCCCCAGTTCATCCCATCCCGTTCCATTCCTTGCATCTTACTTCGGCGTCGAACCCCGAGAACCACCTCCCAACTTCGACGGTCTCGTCTCTCCTCCGCTCCCCACCGGACTGAGCTGGCCTCTCCCGCCGAGTCGGGGGCTCCTCTCTCGTCTCAACTCGCTCACACGAGGGCTGTACGCTCTCTCCGAGATCCCGAGGGGGCTGGGAAGGCCCCTTATGTGGTCAGGAACCGGTGTTCCGGTGGAACTGGTAACCTTGGGACTGTTCACTCTCCTGATCTCCCCGCGGCTTCTGGTCACCAGCTCGTCGAGAATCTCCGAGCTCTCCGCACGCGAAGGCGCCAGCCCCGTGTCGAACTCCTGCTTAGAATTTGCATCACCATGAAAATTAGTACGAATTAAACTTGAACAACCAGATTTTAATTCGACTAGACATATGCAGACCCTTAGGTCTGGTTTGGTACACTCCAACGTAATAGTATTCGCAATGTAATCAAATAAAAAATAATATTTTTTTTGTTCATTTGATTAGATTACGATTACGATTACATTACATTACAGTGAACCAAACGGGGTCTTACTGTCGCCAAGTTATACGCTAGGGCTGGCGATTCTTCGTACTCCGCCGCATCCAGGTCGGTCAGATGAGCCCCCTTGAAGAGTCTGGGCATGAGATATTGCCTGACGGGAACGAGAAGCATGATCATGAGCGGAAACAGGACTCCGGCCACCGGAATCCACGTTATTCCGAAACAAACGAGCAAGTAAGCCGTCTGGAAGAGAGTAAAAGCCGTGATCGTCTTGAACGGCACCGTCTCCACGAAGGTGGCATGGTAGTCTTCGAGAACCCTGAGGTCGCAGTAGAAGTAGTTTTCATAAGAATGGGATATCATGAAAATGATTGAGAAATTATTCAGTGAACCGGACTCATCTTGCACCCTCCTCCGTATTGATGAGTGTAGGGCTGAGCCTATAATGGTTGAAAACCGAAAATCGAATCAAACCGAAATATACCAAACGGTTCGGCTTTTCGGTTATCGGTTTGAAATTTTAAAATAATGGTTTGATTTTCGATTTTTGATCCGAGAAATCGAACCGAACCGAAAATCAACTTAAATTTAGTAATTTATCAAACTACTCTCAATCTATATATACTAATATTTTTTAACCCCTAACTGAGCACACTCTCTTCTCTTCTCTTCTATTCTCTGTCGGTGCTTCTTTGAGCACCCTCAATCTATATATCTATACATAATAATATTTTTCACTCTATGTAATATAATATAATTTATAAATACAATAATGTTATTTTTTAAATGTTATTTAAATAGGCTTATTTTTTAAAAAAAATTGTAGGTCCGACATATTGGTCCATGAAATCGAACCGGCCGAAAATCGAACCGAATTAAGTCTGTTCGATTTTGTTTGGTTTTTATAAAACGATTCGGTTTTCGGTTTTCATACCGTTATGGTTATTTCGATTTTCATATATTTGGTCCGGTTTGAACCGATTTAAACCGTTGCTCATCCATGCAGTAGATGCCATCAAGTTGATGAAGAGGGAGGAGGGTGCGTAATGAGCCCGACGCATCTGAATAATTTCTCGATTGAGAAGGATTCAAAAGAGACTAATTATCGATCTTACTTGTACCGCCTGCTCGGAGCAGTGAAGAGCAGGAGGATCCTCTCCCAGAACTGATTGCCGGGCAGGCTTTCGATCGCCATGAAGGCGAAGTAACCCCAGAGGACCGACGTGGGGATCTTCTTCAGGAACGGCATCGCCGCGACGCAGCCTCCCACCATCGCGGACTGCATCAGGTTGCTGACGCGCTGCTCCTTCACCTCGACCGGCAGGAGGTCGTCGATCTCTTTCTCGATGTCGAACACCGACTCGTCGACCGGCGCGTCGATGTGCCCCGTGCTCGAAGCCATTTGGATTGTGGAGTCCTTCAGTTCCTTTAATCCCTGTTGTGATAATATGTAGGTCGATATATCAAAAATGAAAAGCGAAAAAGAATAGGTTTAGAAGAAGTGGGGAAGACAGAAGCACACTTGAGCTGATTGCGCTTGATAGATCAATGGGGTCTGCATCTGTTGATAAGCTTCTTGCATACTTCCATAGACTTGACCTAGGCTTGAGTTTTGACCCATGCTTTTGCGTGCTGTGGTTACTAGTCGATTACGAAGAAGCTGCACAGTATGAATAAGCTCAGTAAAGATATATTGACAAGCATAAATTATAGGGTTATTTAGTAATAGGGTCTCGCACAATAGTTAAAATTAGAGTTTGGGTTTCGAAAATGACCGGTGTTAGGATTTGGGTCTCCAAATCACTGTTTATTTGTCTACATGAACATTGATTTGGAGATCCAAATCCTAACGCCGCTCATTTTCGAAATCCAAACCCTAATATTTACTATTATATGAGACCATGTTACTAAATAACCCTAAATTATATGCATCCCAACGACCACGTTTTTTACTCTTAACTTTTCACTACTCAATTTTTGCAACTCAATTTCATAAATTGCTCTTTTGAATCACCTTTCATCGAGGGCCGAGGGCCGGATGACGTACCTTATAGTACAAAAGTACAATTTAAATACTTGTATTACAAGATGTTCTTTTAAAGTGATATCGATGTACTTTAAAATTGACGAAACTTGTTTTCTAAAATTGAGCAGTAAAAAGTTAATATACCAAATATGTCTAAACGTTATAGTTAGTGTGCCATTAGGATAGTTTAGCCTACATTTTTTTTTCCAACTTTTTTTTGAATATGGGACAGTGAGCAAACCTGGTGCTTAAGAGTAGCTAAACTTTTTGTATGCATGGGAGATTGTGGTATGACACCATTTGAAGGAGGAATTCCAATTAGGCCACATAATAATGTCTGCCATGTGAAAATAACAGTTAGAAAATTTTGTATTGTCATAGTTGGCAGAAAATATAAGGATAAAAAAACATTGAAGATTTGGAGAGGAAGAGGTTATATATACCAGAAAACCCAAAAGAAGCAAGTCGTAGTGAAAGGATGGTGGCTTTCTCAAATTAAATTCCTTTTGTTGTGCTAGCTGGGATGCTACACTGTGGTCGAAATAGTAGAGGACCGCTATCATTGTCGCTGGAATGAAAGCTCCAATTATGTAGAGCAAGGGCACGTTCAGCATATCCTGTCAGGTTAAAGATCATATAACAAGTCAATTTTGCATGTCTCTTGATATATCGTGTATATATATATTTGAAACAATATGAGATATTTTATCCACTTTCCAGTTACAGGATGGTTGAGTTTCAATGTTTTAAAAATAGGACCGGAAATCGACCCGGACACTGGGTTAGGTCAAATCGGTCCAACCAGTGAATTAATCCGTATTAAACTAGTTATATAGGCTTACAATCCTACATTAAATATATTACATAATACACAACTACATATATACTAATTAGAAGTTCTACATGTTTACCATAATAGAATTAGTCAAAAAGCAAATACACAAACTTTGATTGCATGTAAAAGTCCAAAATAAAGTAAAAAATCATGGGCAAACCGGTTCAAAATCCAAGTAGATCAGACATTGTAGTTTGACTGGGACCAAATTTTTGGAAAAAACAGTGGGTCGGCATTAAACTAGTCTGAAAAAGCTACTTGTTCACAGGTTGACCTGTTCAACCGGCTGGTCCACATACCTTGACGACTGTCCAGTTCTGATATGCACCAGGTGACCATGGATTTGGGCTGAATAGGCGTCTCGGTATCCCCTCCGGAACACTACCGGATGGTATGTATGATATGCCAGTCCAAATGAGAACCATCAGTGGCACACCATAGTCAGCAATGAGACCTCGTAACCAGCCTGCAATTATTGCTTCTTAGTTTCGGTATCAAGAAGCATAGCAATTGGTGGTTATACTATTACAGACAAATCAAGGATTTGATTTTTTTTTTTTTAAACCTCTTCACTAGACCAACTGTTCAAATATTGTCAGTAAGGAGAAAAGCATATAATTTAGTGAGTTAAGACCTCGTTTGGTTCACTGTAGTGTAATCGTCAAATGAAAAAAAATTAATTTTTTCATTTGATTACATTGCGATTATGATTACATTACAGTGTATTTTTTTATTTGATTACACTGCGATTACGATTACATTACAGTATACCAAACGAGCCCTTAGTGAGTTGGTTTCATTAGATCCTGTACTAATTACCACTTCCATATCGCCATGAACGAGCTTTCCTGCTTCTCAATGCAGTGAGTAGCAAACCGAATGACAGAACTAGAGCAAACATCCCATTGCTGAATCTCCAAGGTGGAGCAAACTCCAATGCCTTCCGATCTTCTCTTTCGGGTATGCGGAACTCGTCTATGAGGCCCTACACAACCCGATACATCTTGTTCATAAGTATCAGACCTTCGTATCGTATATATTCGACAACACATGCATATTGTTATTTTAGTAATCGAAAACACATCATATCAACAACTGTGTATAAAGTTTGTATGTATTATATCTTTCTCTATTATCAACAATTGAAAGAAACAACTTATGTTTCTTACTTTAATTGCCTGCTGCATGAAGAGCATCGCGATCAACAGACCGAAAAGTTCGCCAGCAACACGAGTAAATCGATTGATAATGGAGCATGCACCAAGAATCGACAGTAAAATCAGCAGGAAGGCTGTCCACACGCACACCCTGTCAACCCAAGCAAAACAATCCAAAAAAAACTGATTCAGTCTCTTGAAAAGAAGTGATCTCTAGATTTAGTTAAACCTCAAATTAAGTTTTCGGAAATAGTAGTTCTACCATCCAGTCCATGCTAGAAATAACTTCGGACCCAAGTCATTTCTGTCTTTGGCAAAGTTGAACATAAATGTGTACATCAGAACGGTAGGCTCCGCTACCCCAAGGATCAGCAAAGGTTGACCTCCAATAATCGAATGTACGATCCCACAAATCGCAGTTGATGCCAATGTTTGTACTGCTGTTATAATCCCATCTGCCAAAACCAAGTTTTTTTTTGTTTTTGCTTTTTTTGCTTCATAGTGAAGAAATGTCTATAAAATTCAAATTAATAGTAATCTACCACCATCTCGTTTAGTTTTATTTACCAGTATTTCTCTCCAGTTGTTCCCCAAATGATATGACAGGGATTGCCGACGCAAAAAATATGTAGGTGGTAGGAGCCAAAATCCTGAGTTATGAATCATATATGCGTCAAATTTCAAGCATGTACCAATAATATTAAGACTAACCAGCAACAGAAAAGTAGATCAAGATGAACAATTTTTACAAAGAAAATGATCGGTACCTGATGCCTGCTCTGATCCCTCCAGTCCAATCTTGCTTGTAACACATTAATCGTCCACGGAGGTCGTTCTTGATTCCTCGGAATGGCACAAAAGTTTCCTCCATGCTTATGTTGAATGCTTGCTAATGGTCGATGCCGCGGCCAATGGGATTATGCAAATTAAGCTAGACTACATAATGTTGGCAGGATGGATACTAACTATACAAATATATTCTTGTACTACTTAATTCAAGGGAGTAGGTTATAATAGGAGTCAGCTTGGCTATGGAAAATTCATGGCTGTACCAATGCTGATGTGCTCATGAATTAATAATCACATGTTAAACCAAAAATAATGGTCAGAACGGGCTCAAATGCCCATATGGCTTCTTACTCTGTATTTACAGCAGAAGCAAAGGAAAGCAGAGTTACATGATCCGAACCTATAGAAGAATATATCTGCTCAAAGGAACAAACTCAACTCAAATACCCGGAAAATGGATACTAAAGCCAATTAGGTTTGGCAAGAGGGATTGGACACCAAAAGCATGGAGGAGCTGACCCTTTTGCTTGCATTAGGGATTCTACGACAAGTGGGAGGTGGAGAAGAGGAAGGAGGGAGAGTCGGGGTGATCTCTTCGGAGGAAGGCTAATATATATAAGAACGGGAGGTCGAGAAGTGAGATGTATAGTTGTTGCAGAGTTATGAGGCCAATGGAGGACAGTGATGCAGAGCATCTATATCATTGCCTAACCCTGTGATATTTTAGTGCAACTAGAGTAAAAAAAAAAATATTGGAAAATAATATATAGACTAATGTACACAGTAGAAGATGGTTAAGTATATTATCGGTAAAGTGTCAGTCCATAACAAGCTGGCTGAAAACTTAGTTTAGTGAATGATTTGTGAGCTCCACATTGCTTCATATGCACTCTCCTGGGAGGGATTTGTTCCTGATCATAGCTTGCTATAGGGAAAACTGAATGTTTCTTAGGATATGTAGGTATGTAAACTTTGTATGTAAAGTTCTGTAGACAGAAGCAATATCCTTGTTACTATTTGGGGAAAATGGATACTTTTCAGAATTTTTCTCAAGAAGTTATTATGCAAATTGATCCATTGTGTTTATAAAAACTTGCTATAGGAGATTTATAAAAACTGAATGTTTCTTAGGATAAGTAAGTATGTAACTTTTGTATGTAAAGTTATGTAGACAGAAGCAATATCCTTGTTATATTTGAAAAAAGAGAGGATACTTTTCAGAATTTTTCTCAAGAATAAATTGATCCATTGTGTTTACAACTCTAGTCTCAAGTAATGATGTTGTCTGTATATATGGTAAGATAAAAAGTAAATGGGGATTTTCTGAATCATATACATTGCCAACTACAATGGTCTGGTCATCAATCATTAACATCAAATCGAACAATAAAAAAAACCCAATAAGAAAACTATTAAGGCGCTATTCATATTTGTGTTCGAGAAAACTATATAAATTTAGTATTTACTTGAGAATACTAAACATTGTATTATAAATTGTAATATCAAACAAGTTGTTTCTACTACCATGCCATTTTTTTATGAGAAAATTTGTTTTTATGTAAAATCATAAAAGTCAACCTACCTTAAAAAGTGGATTTAGGATGAAGTTGAGTGATAAGAAGTTTAAATCTCACAATCACTGTCAAAAAGATCACAAATACTTGCATCCTTAATTAGAAAAGGTGAACATGTGTATCAGATTCAGTTACTTCATTTTATATTTATTGGCTCTAACTTTATTATGGATACAGATTAGCCACTATGAAGATTTCTTTAATGCAAACAATTTTGTATGTCAACTTGAAGTATAGAATTACATGGATCTTCTGAAACATAAACCAACACTGGAAATGACAGCATTCTCTCACCTACCATCACTTTCAGCATATCCTTTGTAGGGGTGTTATTGTAATTTGGGGAGGGCTGGGTTCAGAGCATCTTGCATGATTGTATCTTCCTTGCTTTTAAAATGCTCCTCTCTTTTTTTCTTCATGCTCTCTTCTCTGACAGCAGCAATCTGACTTTCATAAAGTTCCAATGTTGTTTATTTTCATACTAGGACTGTTTGAATAAACACAACCACAGTATGGGAACATCTATATTGTAACTCCAGCGCACACTACGAAGTTATATTTTTTTTCAATACCCAAAATATCCTTAAAAAATTGTTGTGGGACAACACAAACTAAAGTATAAAATGCAACCAAAAAAAAAAAACAAATTGTCTTCCTCTTTCTTTCCAAATTCCTAAATTTCAATCCATGTTTTTGTATAGTTTTTAGCTGTTGATATATTAGTACAGTTATTTGTATATTGTTCATCCTAACTATCTATTCACTCTCGAAACTTAAGATATAAATGGACCAAGTCCACCCTCCCCAAGATAAGCCACTTGCTTGTAGCCTAGCCTCTCTAGTCACTAGTTAGGATTAACCATATTGAAGTGATGTATTATTGGATTATATAGAGCATCGTTGTCAAATGCATAAACTATCATACCGAAAGTCATGATAAGTATTTATCGATATCTACATGTTGACACTTGATTTCTTGCATTTGCATCTGTCTCTATAATAAAGCAGGCATAAAGTTTTTACTTGCAGTTGAAGTTGTAAAAAGCTATTCGCAATTCATTTGAAAAATTCTTGTAACCTGCTATATCAGCTAAAAAAATCTCTGTGTTTTTATTTTCATCAATTATATACCGGGCCTTGAATTGTTGCTGCAACTGGAAATGCAGACATATTCAGTAATATATAGTTCTCTCTCTCTCTCTCTCTCTCTCTCTCTCTCTCTCTCTCTATATATATATATATATATATATATATATATATATATATATATATATATATGAAGTCAGTAAGCATATCCATAAATCATTAAGAATGAACAATAAAAACTAGACATTTGAAAGTAGGGAAGCAGACATGTAATATGCTTATAAATTATGAGCAATGGTAATCATTGATCTTCTGTTTTAATCAAAGCTATTCACCAAATTCCCTTCAACCTCCTCATTATACTAATTAAGCCTCTTGATTCTTTAGTGATAAATAATGCAGTTAATATCATACTTAATTAATCCACATGCATGCATACTACATTCAAGGTTCAAACTTTAGGCTTGATGCGCACCAAATTAATATGATACGTTCTGGATGTCATGCGACAAACATGTATACAATAATAGGCCTGCTTTCCGTTACACTCACAATGTATGCCTACATATTGCTGGCACCTCTAATCTTTCTATATATTTCATGTGTTCTTCATAGAACTTGCATGTAAGCACCTCCTTCTTGATTGATGACATAAAAGATCATGCCATGGTACTATGGTCTGTCATGGAGAGTTGACATGGAAATTTCGGGTAGGATTTGTCTTCTTTCGAATTCTGGTCATTCAGTACTAGCTGGGCGCTGGTTGTCATGATCATCTTGTCGTCCAAGCCTTTTCGTATCGAAATGGTTTGGTTATGAAGCACAAATCAGGCTCTAAAAGACTTCATAGGGATGGGTCATATTATAATTATCTTTCTTTTTATATACATTTGTGACATTAAACCCTCATACAAAGTCTAGTTGGTGAGTCCAAATTGATGAAGGGGGAAAGCAAAAACCCACTTTTGAAAGTTTCTCCAATTTAAACTTTCCATTAGAGTATGTAAGGGAAAGTTTGTGGGCGTACTATTACTGCTTGTACTCTGAACAAAGGATTTTCATAGAGACTACTAAACAAGAACAACAATTGAGCATATTATTGGTTATGGGGAACTTGGTGATGTTCGGTGGCTAATTTGATGAAATTGAAGAAAATAAAAATCGTGTCTGAGAAGCCTAGCTGAGAAAATGAGAATGATAAGATAGATGAGAGACAATACATTGAATGATAGAATAGAAACTGAGTGCATCCATTGAAAGTTGATTGTGGCATCATCAATATAGGAGAAGATGAGAAATAGAATGGACATGTTCAAAATGGTCATATAAACCACCACAATTGTAGGAGGAGCAATATGATATGAAACTAAAGAAGCCGCTAGGACTAGGGATAGTTCTAAAGGAACTTGGATCGAAGCTCTAAAAGTGATTATGGCTTTTCTTAACATAACAAAGGACATTGCCTTTAATAGAGTTGAATGGAAGCAAAGGATCCGAATAACCAATCTCAAACGGACAAGGGCTTTGTTTTTTCGCAGTAGTACAGAGAATAAGAACATGAAATTATGTATTCAGATTCTAGATCTTGGAATGACATCACAAATACTTCGATTTCTGCATTATTAGCAACTACCATATCCTTTTAGATTGCTTGAATTCGTGTTCGGAGGCTCTTTTTTAGTACTAAGTGAAACACATGCTTTGATAGTTTGATATGAGATTTGCGAATTAGCATCATGCATCTTCAATTTGAAATGTGTCGATATATCTATGAAAGAAAGTAAGATAGATTGACACGTTAATTCCAAATTAGCTGAGCCACCATTGAGAAAAAGGTTATCTATGGCACTAACATAATTTTTGTAAGAATATCCAGTCGCCTTCTTCTGAAGCTCTTCGAGTCCTAATCGTCACCAAATTAATGTCCGCTGACTGAGGATTCTTTCATGTTTTATACATGTACTGTCAACCGAAAGAAGGAAATAAGCAAGCTCTTGAACACAACCGATTTAGAAAACTACGAATCTTTCGTGTCACCAGTAGAATTATTAATGTTAGGATCGGATATTAAGTCGCTCTTACAAACTAAGTTGTACAAGGAATATACATATATAAAAGCTGAGTCAAAACTCCATGATCTGATCTTTGTCTCCTTTCTTCTTTTATGAATATGCCTTACTTGGAGATATGATTCCGTAGAGAGAGTCCAAGGGAAAGTGTGATGAGGATTGACATGAGTCTCCTTTAGCAAAAGGAGTCTAGCTAGCTATCATCAAATCATCTTTCTTTTGTGTCATCTTTTGCTCGGGTTAGTACCAGCAGTGCTTCATGTTATACATGAAAAAGCAAGCCATATATGTGATATTTCATGCATGTTTTAGTTAAGTCCCACTAGGCCTTTCAAAATGTGCTTTATGAATTCGATTATACATACTGAATCTTTGTTTTCCTCATTCTTCTGAGAAAAAAGAACTTCGATCCTCCATCGCAGTGATGTGATATGAAAATAAGCATCAAATCCTTTTGTTAAGTGAGGGAAATAAAAATCGTGCTTGTTTTTTGGGTCGGGGTTTAGGAGGGGGTTATAGAGGGTTAAGGGTTTATGTAACCATTTTTTTTCCTAATTTTCTCAATCTCCCAAATCGAAGGATTAACGAAAGGGATTGAGAGGTTTTGTTTAAAAAATCATAAATATTCCTTATTTGTTCTATAAAATATTATGAATTTATTCTCCATTTTTTCTTGCTTTCAATATACTGCTCCGTAGCTTCTTTATTTGTGAAGATATTTTGACAAGTTCTAATCAAAATTTTAATCAAATTTAATTTTATGACATATGTAATAAGGATATTTTGGTAACTATTATATTTTATTAATCATCCTCTTACTCAAAACCTCTAATCCAAGCCAGAGTTTTTGAACACACCACACTTAACTCCCCCTCCAATCCGTATCGACTCTATTTCCCCTCACTTAACCCCACTTAACTTTGCATATAACCAACCCCCCCCCCCCCCCCTAAAAAAAATCCAAGCAGACACTTATGTTGAGAGTAATATGAATGATACTTTCAGTAGATCAGAATGTGTTTAGGTAAAATGCCATATTTCGGTCAACATATATTAATTAGCTCAACAATGCCTGCTTTTGTACAGAACAAGGCACTGAGCTGATGCAGGAATGTGGCTTCTAATGTCATTTGGACAAGATTTCTCACCTGCATCTCTTCTGCTTGTTTATAAAACGTCTCACTTTTTGTCCATCTTGAATGCCAAATCTGCTATAAACTGTTATAGTATAGTGTGCAAATATTATCTTTAAACATAGATATAAAAATAAAAATAAAAATCTTGGTCACTTTCCTCTTTTTTATCTTCTCTGAATCGATCATCCTTCACTATATTGTGTCTAACATGAAATGTTCATAAAAGATGCATGAGCATGCGAATTATGCGATGAATGTCATTTTCTTTTCATAGCTTTCCTCCCCACTACCACTAAAGATCATCATGGTTATATCAGTCATAATCAATCATCATTGTTATATATATGATCAATCATCATGTCTATATCAACACCACCACTTTTGAAAAGAGCTTGGAAGCATTCCGTCGCGGTTCGGTTCAAGCCACGACCGAAACGAACCGAACCGATATTTTCAGACACACAATTGAACCAAATCATTTAGAATTTCGGTTCGATTCGGTTCGGATAGTTCGGTTGAGTTGGGCTTCTCTTGGTGGACTGTGCCTTTACGAAAATTTCTTTAAATCAATTTAAAAAAAAAAAAATTCCAATACATACTGATGATACAATGCAAGTAAAGATCTTAAGAATGCAGAGATACATTACAAAGTACAACGTAGGTTGCTCTCTTCAATATTAGAAAATACAAAGTCCACACAAATTTCAAAGAACCATCAATGATTCAATACAAGAAACAAAATATAAGATTCACTAAAACGTACAGAAATTGTCAATGATACAATAATACAAAGAACCCACATAATGTGACACACTGACACATTGTAAGCCCCTAGTCTGGTAATTTAATTTTTGTGATTTTTTTATGAGAGTTTTTAAAACAAAATGTTAACTAGTAAATCCATCATCGATTCATCGTCATCTAGAAGCAGAGAACAGTGTCCTTAATTTTAATCAGGGTCCTTCCCTCCTCTCATGAAGATTACGCGCATCTTAAAAGGAGTGAGTGCCCTTAATTTGGGAGTCCTTTCAAGTGTTTAGTGATGTTTGCTTTCTCGGTGCAGTATGGGGATGGGGGAAGGTCCACACACACACAGCACGTTGATGATGTCTACCACAAGCGTTCCATCATTGCAGCAAATCTCGGCCATTGACTGCATGAGCGAGTGGGGATCAATGTTCATCGTCGTCGTCATCACCACCACCGGTGGGGCAGGCTGAGGCTGACGTACCACCGTGCGGCCGGAGACTTCGCGAGGTGCCGGCCACTTTCAACGGGAGTTGCACCAGACTGGAACGATGCCATGCCATGCATGCATGTCAGTGACAGGACTATGTATAAATGTGCACTGCTACTGTCAACTCTCGGAGGTGACCTAAAGCCTTAGCTAGATCATGGCTAGTGGCAGTGTTCATGTTTCTTTCTTTCTATCCGCTGGAGATTGATAGCCGGTGTCTCTGACGTTTTGGAGGACTAGTCGAAGTTTTCTGGCCCCTGCCACTTTCTGATATCTACATCTTACTTACCTCTGCGAGACTTGCCTACAGGATCCTATTTGTTTATAGCTTTTGTATTACGAAAATGATATTTTATTCGCGGTTTGTGACCGTGAACGTAACCCTCTTGCTATCGTCGGTCTTATCCTCTTAAAATCCGGACCGGAGGTCAATGGAAGACCGTCACGTGACATGCAGTCACGTCTGCTGTCACAAGCCGCGGGCAACGTAGCATACAACAATAACAACAATAGAATAGCAAATGTCAAACCAATGAAGTGTTGGATATATTATTTGCTTTTATCTTCAAAAAATTCTGTGAACAAAATAAACCAAAATTAAAAGTTACCGACCTCCGAAAAAGTCGCGCACGAAGCACTGTCCTAAGGGGACGTTTGGTACGCGGTATTTTTTTTTTATTCCCGAAAAAATTTAAGATGAGAATCTATTACCACGTTTGTTTGGCTTATAAAAAAATTATTCCCGGAAATTATAAATATCCGGGTAAATAGTTTACCCACAAAACATGGGAATTCTATCCCTGGAGAATAGGTCGGTATTTTTTTTTTGTCCGGAAAAAAAATTTGTCTAAATTTTTTTTCTTCTTTTTTTATCAAATTTGATTAGTTTTGAACATTTTTTCTTTTTTTTTGTCGTTTTTATCGTTTTTTTTTGTCATTTTTTGTCGTTTTTACCACTTTTTTGTCATTTTAAGCGGTTTTTTGTCGTTTTTATCCATTTTTTGTCTCTTTTGTCACTTTTGATTATTTTTGTCGTTTTTATCTTTTTTTGTCGTTTTTACCGATTTTTTTTGTCATTTTTACCCATATTTTTGTCACTTTTGATTATTTGTTGTCGTTTTTACCCAATTTTTGTCCTTTTTGTCTTTTTTTTGTCAATTTTTGTCGTTTTTAAGCGATTTTTTTGTCGTTTTTGTAACTTTTTTGTTGTTTTTACCGATTTTTAGTCGTTTTTGGTCATTTTTACTGATTTTATGGCTTTTTTGTCATTTTTGTCGCTTTTACCCATTTTTTGTCGTTTTTATCGCTTTTTGGTTATTTTTTGTCGTTTTAACCGATTTTTTGTCATTTTAACCGATTTTTTGTCCTTTTTGTTGTTTTTATCGATTATTTTTCGTTTTTGTCGCTTTTTGGTTATTTTTTGTCGTTTTAACCGATTTTTTGTTTTTTTAAACCTTTTTTTATCGTTTTTAACCGATTTTTTGTCATTTTAACCGGTTTTTTTGTCAATTTTTGTCGTTTTAACCGATTTTTTTGTCGTTTTAACCGATTTTTTTGTCCTTTTTGTCATTTTTATCGATTATTTTTTATTTTTGTCGCTTTTTGGTTATTTTTTGTCGTTTTAACCGATTTTTTATTGTTTTTAACTGATTTTTTTTTTCGTTTTTAACCGATTTTTTGTCATTTTTTGTCGTTTTTGCCGCATTTTGATTTTTTGTCGTTTTTACCGATTTTATATCGTTTTTGTCGTGTTTTGGTTATTTTTGTCGTTTTTACCATTTTTTTTGTTATTTTTTGTCGTTTATACAATTTTTGTCATTTTTTGGTCATTTTTGTCACCGATTTTTGTCGTTTTTCATCGTTTTTATCGTTTTTTGTTATTTTGTCGTTTTTACCATTTTTTTCGTTTTTACCTATTTTTTGTCGTTTTTACCGATTTTTTTATATTTGTTCATTTTTTTCGTTATTATTATTATTATTTTTTTCGGGAATATTTATATTGTCACCAAACATGGAAATGTAATTTTTCAGGAAATTTAATTCCTTGGAATTTGATTCCCGGGAATATAGAATTCTCGGCTATATAGTATTCCGCATACCAAACGCCCCCTAAGAGTTAATCCGGGTATATCTGCAGACTTTTTCATATCCTCCTAGTGGTAAAATTTTCGCTGTACTGATATCCAGTCGTCACACACAACTCGAAAAGATTGACCATGACTTAGCTCTGTCCAAAGCGAGAATGTGAAGAACAGAAAAAGCTTCGGCTAGAAAAGAATTTGAGAGAGATTTTTTGTACAGAGTTTCTATGTAGAAGAGATGATGGCTGAATAATGACACATAAAAACGTGTTGTAATGTTTGGATAAATGTGGAAAATCAATAGGTGTTTACTGTCCAGCGTTCAAATATTTATGATTCACAAACGACCAAAAATTAAGAGGAGAAAAAAAAAATTAGGGCCTCAACCCGAAAAAGGAATTGAATCGACATTCAGCGTCCGCATATGTGGTCACGTACCCGCATCCGTTACGCGTGCGAATCGAACCGAACCGAACCGTACTGGGCCGGACGGCGGCGGCGGTGCGCACGTGTGGCCCATAGATAGGGCACTCACTGTATACTTCAATAAAGTAACAAAGAGCAAACCAGTATATGCACAATTCACTTTTCACTAGATGTGGGACTATAGTGTTTATGAAGGAAAGTTGGCTGTTATGGAGAAAACAGCAGTAACAACAACATGAACCATGTAGCGCCTAGGTTGTGTTTGACAACTCAGAATCATGATTGGAGTTTGGTATTTTTAATGACATTGATCATAGAAAATAACTTTGCCTAAGGCTCTTTAATAGTTTGGGGGAAGTTAGGAGGTTTGGAGGGTGCCCCTCTACTATAGACAATCTCTAAACTAGCCCCGACAGACTCTGGGGGAAGAAGACTTGGATGTGTTTGACAACACGAGCTGCATAGCAAAGACACAGGATTGACCTGAAGTACATAATAGTCATAAAAAAAATTGTCAATTATTTTATAGACAAACTCTGGTGGAAGAAGAATTGGACAATAGCTTGGCCCATTTTGTCACGAAGGCTTGGATGAGGATAATTATAACAAAAAATCACATACTTATAATTATGTCATGTTCTCCTTGGAACCATTTTGGCATGCCCGGACTTTATATGAGACACATACGACGATCGCCTCAGGCCCAAAATTTTAGAGTGTACCAATTTTTTTTATATATACTAGTTAATGTATGTAAGTCCAATTCTAAACAATGGTCCATCAAACTCATTCTAATCATTTTAGTCATCGTATAATTTTTTATATAGGATATCTAAACGCAAGGCCGATCCTGAGTTCATGGGGTCCTAGACAAAATTTTAAAATGGGGCCATGTATAATGTAAAAAATTAGAAACTGGAATAAAAGTAAATTAAAAAAAAAATGTTACAACCAAAATTGAACCTAGGAATTCTAATGTTCAAGTCTAGCATAACAACCACTGTGTAATGCCCCGCTCCGCATGGCGCATTACTCTGAGGCGTTGACTCAAAGAGTAGCGTTGACCGAATGAAATGTATCGATGCGAATCGATACGAGAGTTACGTTGTCCCGAGCAACGCATCGAACTAAGTCGATGCGAGAAGTTTCATTGTCCCAAAATAAATACATCGAGTTGAATCGATGCGAAGCGCCGCATTGCCCCGAAGGATAAGTGCGTTGAGACGGTTCGAAGATTCTAAGAAATCGAATCGACCAAGGCGCAAGTCCGAATCGATGCAAGTATTAATTTTAGTTGGTTTCGTGTGCAGGCTATACGTTTACGCTGAAATATTAGAGGTCGACATTTTGCCTTATTCAGAAACGGGTCCGCGAAATCAAATCGTCGCCTTGCGACGGACTAAGGCGTTGACACAGTAAGCCAAATCGGACGTATAATTCAATGAAGCACGAAGTGCTCGAATGGCTAAGTCAGGAGAGTTGGCCGTGCAACGAAGTTATGAAATCGAGCCGCATCGGCTCGATGAAACGACAAGGCGTATCGACTCAAGGTGGGAGGATTGACTCTTCTTTTTACTCCTTCATGCCTAAGTCAGAATATATCATTGTATGCTAAGTTAACCTATCGGCGCCACGGACGTGGTCCGATCGGAAGATAAATCGTAGTGTGTGTCGAACACTAGTTAGAACAATTGAAATGAAACGTGCATCAAATGCACGAGTCGCTATGGAACATTGGATATCGCAAAGACGAGCGTCTCGGTGCGCAAGCCGCAAGAACATGGGATAACTATAATCGGCGAGTGCCTTCGTGCACGAGCCATTTCGTGCCTTCGCGCACGAGTTAGAAGGCTAGCACATTAAAAGACAATAGGCGAGCGTCCTAGCGTGCAAGCCACGAACATTGAACACTAAGTCATAGAACATGGAAATATGGCTTCGATGTGTGCACCAAGTGCACGACGCGAGGAAAAAGATGATAAATGTGTCGAAACGTGCCTACGTGCACGAGATCATAAAAGATGGCTTCGTTGCGAAAGAATACAGTTGTGGCATGAATGTGGCGGAACTGTCGAATATGACATGATGTAACCCACCCTTCTCGAAATTAATAATTTTTTTCTAATTTAGGAATTTTACAAATGTAAACCCTTGAATCTATTTTTTTATTTTAATTATATTTTATTTCCTCTAAAGTGTTAAAGAATTTAGAATTTTGGGTTTTGTTCTTTCAAACTTATTGAAGTGAATAGTGCACTTTTGCAAAACTATTTTTCCTAGGGGCCTTAGTGCATAATCCTAAAACAACTAGTCGTTCCCTAAGGTTCTTGGTCGAATCAGGGGATTACTTGACCTCTAATTTAAATCGAACAGGGGAGATCAACATCAAATCTGATTTGAATTCAGATTCTTGCTATCCACTTTACATGATTCATGTATATATGTATAAGAGGTAGCAGCCGTACCTGCTATACTCATAAAAATCCTAAATTTCTCTACTTCCCTCTCAAAACAATTCGGAAGATATATGTAGAAAAGTTCAGGAGTAACCGGGCCAGGGGACAGCCGCATCTTCTTCGTGTCAACTCCAACTTCAGGGAATCACCGTTAGGTAATATAACCTAACCACTTCGTTTACTTATTAAAATCATAGAAATCGTATGACCCTACATGTTCGAGGAAATACCTAGGATGGTTAGGAGGATAACCTTGGCTAATCATAGGACTCTAAGATCTGTTAATAATGTATATGGGTTGGTATCATGCACGAGCACCCAGCAGACTGGTTCAGGGTTGAGGTATCGGGAAGGGTCTTACCTGTGTATTATTAGGATACCAAGGAGATGTGCATATCAGCAGGATACAGGGGTATCCTAGGTAAATATAGAAATATAGGAAGGGCGTAGTTTGCTTGTACAAACTGTTACAGAGGATCTGTATGTTACTACAGGTTTATTAAGGGGATATTGCTATATGCAACTGCAAAAGTTGCAATAATCGTATTTTGCACAGGACTTGCATGTAGGGTTGTGATGATGCATAAGACAGGCTTATACTTGCGTGCATCTCGCATACCATGTGCATCTTAGGGGATGCATTAGCTTAGGTGGGGATTATAGGTTTTTATATGGGAAGAAATCATAGGCAGCAGTTAGTTATCAGTCATGGCAGGGAATAGCCAAGTAGCAGCAGGAATACCCTGCCTACATGCAGGTGGGTTCCTGTCATTGGCACAGTCCATGTGCAGGTTTAGGAAGCACATGGGGGGGGTATCCAAGGGGCAGTGGTTAGTATACAATATAGAAGTGAAGTATCAGATGGGCCTGGGGCTAGGAGTGAAGAGAGGGTATCAACATTTAAACTGAATCTGTGAACACAGATGAGTAGCAGTCCAAAGAAGCCCTTAGTTGTAGTGTTTTGTATGGTTCCATCAAGTGATCGAACATACTAAAGAAATTGGCTTAGCAAGGAGGTGCTCCATAGGCCTATAAATGCTTGGTGTAAATAGGAATTTCTTTGTTTGACATCTCTCTGATTCTTTGACCTATGTCCGATCATTCCTAGGAACTGAAACTGTATACCTGAGATTGATTTAACTTAATAAATTGTACTAAATTGTGAGATAGACTAGAAACTAGTAGTTACTTGGCAAAAGTGTATAGTATGCTTGATGGTGTGTATGATTATCCATCAACCAAGGCTAGATGGAGCATAACAGTAGCAAGGACACAGGTTAGCTATGGGTTACAGGAAGTAACCAGGGAAGGATAACTAAAATTAAATGTAGGACACCAGCTTTCCTTTTGAACAGCTAAATGGCAGGTCAGGAGGTTAGAGAATGAGAATTAACCATATATGTGAATACCCAAGTATAAGTTGTCATACAAATAAGAGATATCAAACCAAGCCACTTTTCTAGTTAGAGAAATCAAACATGGTTGGGACCCAAAAGACCCAGTAGATAAGTAACTTTATTTTTTGAAGCAATTATTGACATGGAAATTCACAAAACAAGTTGGAGACCTCGATTTAGCAGTTGACAGTGCCAGCAGCACAGGACCACAGGCAAGTATACCTTGCCTTTCTTTACAACTTTATTTACATGCATTGTCTTTCATTATCCAGTTTCTTTCAGTTATTGTTGACATGTGCTTTTCATATCATGCTAGTATTTTACCTCATCAATATATAGCCCTTGTTCACAGTTAGCCTTGTGTTTGATTGGACGTATTCACATTTGTGTCTTGATTGGGTCGTGTCATAGGAGAGAAGTCATAAATTGAACTGCTATACCTTCTTGTATTGAATCTTGAAGCTAACCTGCGAGTCCATACTAGGGGCGAGGGTTAGTAATTATTGGTCCACACCTGCGAGTCCACACTAGGGCGAGGGTGATTCTTGAAGCTAACCTACGAGTCCACACTAGGGACGAGGGTTAGTAGTTGATCAAACCTGCAAGTCCACACTAGGGGCGAGGGTTTGAGTATTCTATTTGGTTATCTGTTGACATCTTGACATGAGTTCTCTCGTCTTCGTCCAGCAGTTCATTTATGCGTAGTCAGTTCACTAATTCGTGTACCTTTATTTTATTAGTTCTATTTTATTCTGGATTTTCTTTTATGCATGATAAACTGTTAGAAAGGCTCATTTTTATGTATCTTGCTAGTCCTCTGAGGACCTGATGATCTCTTCAGGTTTAGCTGAGTTTGAGCCAGGAGCAGACGAGCAGTTGTGAGCCAGCATCAGACCACAGTACCTTTGCAGTTGAGGTCGTTATTTGATTTACAGTTTAGACTTAGTTAGTTATTTCATGTCTTTGTTTTATTCCGTCTATTGGTAGTAGATTTGTGTCCACTGGATGGGACCTTGATTCTTGGAAACATTCAGTTTATATTCTTTATTACTCAGTTTCATGGATATTCATTGATCTTGGTTGTGTCTTGATTATTCTGTGGATGAGATATAAATTTTCATGTGATACTAGATTCAGTGACTTGTGAGTTATAGACAGCGTTCTACCGCCGACTCTGTGGCGTAGGCTGGGCTTGGACACGCTTCGTATCCGAAAAGTGGGTGCGGGTCGTGACAACAAATATCTTTTTTTAAAATTTTAAAATGGGCTTGTGATTTAAACCTTGAAGCTTCTAATGATTTATTTAAAACTCATAAGTAATTATGCAATGGAATTATTTCCCTTTATTCAAGCTACCCATTTTCCTTTTCAGCCCATGTGGAGTAAAATTCTTGAGCTTATTCATTCTTAGCACACAGCCATGAATTGAAATATCATTTAAGCCAGGGAAGGACTTATGGTTGTTATAACCAATTTTTGAAATTCCAAAAGCTTTCCCCTAAAGTGTTTCCAACCATTCTCCTCAACCGATTATTTAAACCATTATGTTACTTCTTCTTCTTTAATCACTCATTTCTAACCAACTCCACGAACAGAGCTTCTCCTCGACTCCCTCTTCTTCTTCTCCTATTTTCTCACCACCGACGAGCTTCCATTGTCATGGCGGTTTCTCTCCCGACGGTTAGCGATGACGCGGCAACGCGACGATTCCTCCGCGGCAAGTAGATTCTTGCCATGAGCACTTGTATACGATTCCTCCTCGGCAAGTAGATTCTTACCACGAGCACTTGTATACATTCCTCCTCGGCAAGTAGATTCTTGTATACATTCCTCCTCGGCAAGTAGATTCTTGTATACATTCCTCCTCGGCAAGTAGATTCGTGCTCATCACATGTTCGATGAAATGCTTTTTAGGACCGATCTTGGGACTGTGGACACAAGAACGTGTGGACCGGACTCAAGGCGGAGACAGCATCTTTCCTTGGACTCAGTATAATCCCTTGATGACATTTGGTGAACAAATTAGAAGTGTCGACGGGGCAGGTTTGAGTCGAAGGGAATGTATACAAGTGCTCGTTGTTCAGACCGTTGTATCCGGAGCTGAGACATGTTGCAGTAGAGTGTCGGGTACGGGATGTTGGGTTAGTTGCAATTGCGGATTGTAAGAAGTTTAGATGTTGTTGTTTGAAGGAAAACAGTATCTGGAGCCTTGTTACTCTGCAGTAATTTAGTTGCAGATCGTGTCCCACCTGAGGCGTGTTCGGGCTGTTTCAGTTGGTGTCTGGGATGGTTAGACTGCACCCAAACCTCTGTATTCGAATATTTTGATGTTCAGTTTGGATTTAAACCCTAATAGCCGTTGGAGAAGGGTATTTTCAAATTATGTAGACCTGTTATGTTTTGTGACTATTGATAGCTAATAAGAATGGTTATACCTACTGAAGGATAGGTTGCTTTGTTTCTTTGAAAGTTTTGTAATTCGACAAGGGTACTGAGAGAGCCTACTGAAGGATTGGGTTTTATAGCAAATTCTTATGATTATGGTTACTATGTATTTTTTTCTTGTTCCTAAGTAGGGTTGGATGAAGTTTAATAAGTGATATTAGATGTTTTCTCTATAAAGGTTAGCTGTGTATTTGAAGGGATGGCTATGACTTGATACTAGTATGAACTGAAGAATACTTCTTCAAGTGCTTCCTTTTGAGGGGTCAATTTTGAATAAGAATTAACTTATTAAGTTAAGTTGTGTCTAAGTGTGGGAGGGAGCTAGTTAATCTGAACCTTAAATAGTTTGTAAAGATAATGAAATCAATAGAAGTAACATGCTTTAGTTCTGTCACGACCCGATCCCAAATTATTGGGTCGAACCGGATCATGTCCAGCCTGCACCGTTGTGAGACGGCGGCAGTAAGATGTTCTATATGCAGGTATTCACAACAACATCTATATATTTGTCATAATTCGAATATACGAAAAATTTTAAAACTTTTATTCAACAATTGAAAAGTACAACTGCAAATGAAAGAACTAAAATAAAGTACTGAATACAAAACTCCAAAACAATAAAACTAGAAAAACTAAGAACGACTAGCTAAGCGGTCGGCTCGTCGGCCTCAGGTCCTGCGTCCTCCGAGGGAGACTCCGGCAACACCACAGGGTACAAAACCGGGTCATTATAGCTATTGTACAATAGCTCAGCATCCTCAATGTTACCTAAAAATGTGGTCTTCAGTCAGGAGGGAGCAAGTACGAATATGTATCTCATATTTTAAGTAATAATGGAAAAGTGCAGGCTAAACAGTTGAAACAATATATTCCAGTAATATAACAATTGAAAACAATGTGATTTGAATGTGTAATCGTCTATGACCGTCTTGGGTTATACAATAGCGTCCTAGCGACGCGATACGGCTTATCCCCGTGTGTAAGAGGGGTAAGCTCGTACAATCATGCAATATGGGGGGTATTGGCCATAAACGTTACACTATTCCCCCAATCCCCACAATCAATATCAATCAATATCTGAACCCTAGGAGAGGGTTCCGTGTAGCAATGTGGTTTAAACATGCAGCTTGACAATTACTAAATAAAATACAAGAAAACATAACCGTAACTTGCCTCTGTTAATTGACTGGATCGAGAATGTTGGTACCGAGGAGGATGTCAGGTTCGTCTCCGAGATCCTACATTTGAGAACCTTGGCTTAGAACCATAATGAAACCATTCTAGGTGTGCTAGTTACAATCTCTAGAAGTAGACCCTAGTCAGGTTTTAAGGTTATTAATTAGTCTACCGAAAATAGTCTAACGTTGCAATCTACGTTCGTTATTATTTTAATTAAATAAGTCGATTATTGATTAATTGGAAAAATGGCAATTACCGGTTAATTTGGCAAAACTTTGTATTTTTAAAATATATATATATATAACTACATTTTTCTTTTAGTGATAAAACATGGACTTCGTTAACTTACTAATATTTTATTCAACTTAATTTATCGTAAAAAACCTTATTAATTTTATACAAAATAATTAATACCTAAATTATAATTACGCGTCTAATAACGGAAACCAACTCAGAAAAGAAAGTAAAAACCTAAACTACACAATACAGGGTTACAGCAAAATAAAATAGAAAACTGGGCTTATGCCCTTTACAAATTTTTACATAAATTAATTAATCATCTAGGCGAGCTCTGAGTGCCGTGAACGGTCCAAACAGTAGGCCGAAGCCTTGCACCAAAAATACTAACAGCAGTATCAGTTCTAAAAATAATTATAAATATAAATAGAGTTGTAAAATGCGTCTCAGACTTGGTCCAAATGTCATGTTACTGGCTAGCGCCTCAACGTACAGGAAACCTGTAGCGTTTGCGCTTCGCCGAGGCTCCTTCGACCGATACGGTCGTCACCTAATCGGGGATACGAAACTCCAAAATCCACTTTTAAATCGACAAAACCACTTTCGTAATCCGTTTGCAAAATACCGAATTTTGAAAATAGAATCCCATTTAAAATACTTTATTTTTGAAAACTTTTCCAAAAATTTGGGCAGCATCTCCTCTGTAATTGGGACAACCCAATCCTGGGACGGTGCCAAAAATCAACATAAACAATATCCCGAACCAGGGAAATAACCCAAACCATCCATAATAATATTTCACACAGAAATAATATCCAACCCGAAAATACATCATAATTATTTGTGGCCAAAACCACAGAATACTCCCGAAATAAATTCGGAAATCCTAAAATAAAGTTCGGGAAACCGGAATCCACAAAACCGAATTATTCTGAAATGAAATTCAGAAAATCCGAAGCTACAATCGCCTAAACCGAATCCCGTAACGGGATCGGGGACCGTATCATCATCGACACTAAGGTAGGGACACGGGGACACGAGATATACCTTGGGTTGCTCGGCTAGAGCTCTCAGATGATAATAGAAAAAGAAAACCACGTCCTCGCGGACTCGGGAAAGTCCCAAACTCGCGGACAGCAGCAAAAATTGCCGGAACAGCAGGATCGGCGCACAGGGACAAAATACGGGCAGTGGGATCAGAGCAGCGGAGCACGGAGCCCGCGAGGGAACAGCGACAGCGGAGATCCGGTCGCGGGGAGGTGGCGACCGGCTGGTACGGTGACCCGGCACGGGAGGCGGCCGACGGAGACAGCGCTGGGCGTCGGAGGGAACGGGCGAAACAGCAGCACAGAGCAGCGGGGTCGCCGGGAGGCGGATCTGGCCGAGCGGTCGACGGGGCGCGAGTAGGGGGTCGGCGGAGCTCGGGTTAGCCGACCTAGGGCACGGCCGCGGGAAGCGCTGGAGCGCGGCTGGGAGACGGACACGGGGCGCTGGCCGGTGCTGGACTTGGGCGGAGCTGGGCGGAGGCGCTGGTCTCGGGGGTGGCTGGAGTTGGCCGGGCGCGGGCGCGGGCTCGGGGTCGAGCGGCGGGCACGGGGCCGAGGGAATTTTTTGTGGAAAAAAAGGGAATGAGAGGGAGAGTGAGAGGAAAAGAGAGGGGGAGTGGTTTAGGAGTGCTGGTGTTGGTAGTTAAGAATAAATGTGTGGTAGGGAGAGAACTTGGGGGAGAGTGCAGGGAAAGGAGGAGGAGAACGTGGAGGAGAAATAAGGGTCGGGTGAGTGGCTGTGAGGAACATGGGGGAGAGGGAGAGTGGTTGAGAATGGAAGGGTGGGTTGGGATTTTTTTTTTATTATAAATAAATAATGTCATATATATATATATATATATATATATATATATATATATATATATATATATATATATATATATATATATATATATATATATATTCCAAACAAATTAAAGCGATTTTTAGAAGGAAGTTTGGATTTGGGACGGGAATCAAGGTCGGGTTGCTCGGGGTCGGAGTTGGACCCCGGACACGGAATCGGAACGGGGCAATCAATCAAAGATCCTAGTCCATAAATTTTAAAAATAATAATTTTCCTATTCCGACTAATAATGAAATAATAATAATAATAATAATAATAATATTCATAATAATAATAATAATATTCATAATAATAATAATAATAATAATAGTAATAGTAGTAATAATAATAATAATAGTAATAATATAAGACTAAAATTCTAGCTGAAAATTTAGGACTGCTGACAAAACAATATCTGACAATTAACCCAAAATGCAACAATTCCAATTTATCCAAAATTCTAGAAAATCAGGTTGCGGGTTTTACAACCTTCCCTCCTTAGAAAATTTTGTCCTCGAAATTTCAAGGATAAGGGCCGGGGGTACAATAAAAAATCATTTAGGGCACGAGAAAATTATGATCATAAAATAGAAGAAAATCAAATAATGTCTCGTGAAACAGAAAAAGCAAGAAAGAAGCGAATGTTCACAGTTTATTGAGGTGGCAGAAAGTAATGGAATCTTTTGAGATGAGGGACTAAATTGTCAAAATTAAATTGGAATGGGGTACAAGGGTAAGAAAAACTCAGCAAGTTGTATGATAGGAGGATAGCGAGGATGATTAGAATAATGTACCTATGATTTGAATGTAATCGGATAAGATAGTTCCATTGAGGACTGAGTGATAATCAAAGGAAATAGAAAAATATCGTATCACTATTTCAAGGATCAAAGATAGGATATGCGAAAAAAATAACTTACAAAAATAACAATCTTATTAACACCCCATGCGAAGATCCAATTTCTAGCTTGCTAAACTAGTTGAACTCTAAGTATCTACAGAAAACTAAGGCAGCCGCCAAGGTATTAAAACTAAACCTATTTGGAATCATAAATCATCTAAATCAAACTTCCGTCCGTCGTTGTATGTAACTCGTATGCCAAATGTATTTCAATTTCAAGTATGCCTCTAGATCCAAATATTTTACAGTTATCAACTTCCAATTGTCAGCCATTCTTCTAAAACTGACTACATCAAAATTACAATCTTTCCTTGTTACAGTAAATCCTTGGAAAGTTGATCCATGATCTATATCCGAGAATTTCTAATTCTTGAAATCAATTGACCAAATTATAATCATTGATCAAATTTTAATCTTTAATCATGCACATGTCAATCGTTCTCATCCAAACACAATAGCAAAAATATCCCAAATCTTAATTTTTATTTTTATTTTTTTTCATAATTAATATGAGTCTCCAATGTGGTAGAAATTGCAAACACAATTGCTTCTTTCCAAAATTGCATGCCAATAGTCTTTATCCCAATTTCTCACTGCTTATTCCTTCTCTGGAACCTATCATTCCATTTCTTGTGATATTTCTTTCCATGGTTATATTCGTCCCTTCTGGGTACAGTAGTCATCTAATCATAAAAGTTAATTTCCGTCAAGTATTCCTTTACTTGATACTCATATTCTCATGTTTATATATTATCCAAATTCACTTCCTCTATGGGAGAATCTTACCAAATCTTAGACTTTCCTACGTTTCGTCTATCTTTCGATAACTCTTCCTTTAATCATAAAACTTAAGACCGCCAAATACCTTCATTTGTTTGAATGAGGTTTAGGCACTGGTGAGCACTACCAACAGTTATAACCCGAATAAGTCACAAGTTAAGACATACCACTCTCTTAAGACTAGCTTTCTCAAGGTATTCTTCTACCTTTCCTACCCTTTAGCTAACTAATATTGATCCCAAATATGCCCTTACTAGAAATGAGATAGGTAACAATCTATATTTCTCCCGCATATAGCTATCAACTATTAACATATAGTCATCTACAAGATGTATATCAACTATTTAATATATAAAGCTAACCACAACTATCCACAGCTTCCAGAATATGTAACTAAAATAATAATAATAAATAAACCAATCAATCAATCAATATAAAAGTATATATATGCAACGTACTAAGGTTGAAACAGGGAAGAGATTGAGTCAATAGAGATTGATATGGTCCTAAATAGTTCTAGGAAAGAATCAAGTACAATTTTATAGAAAATCTATCCTTTCTGGCTGTGATAAGAGATTTCTGAAAATGGAAAGCCGCTAGAAATACAAATCCTCTAATTCGAACAACAGTCAAAATAATTGATGGTGCAGAAAATACAACCATATTATGGATATAGTCTCAATAATATTCGAAAACCCAAGTATATCCAAATCACTTTGCCTCAAATTCATGCCTCGCCAGAGTGCACCTGACTGTAATAAATTTTGGCTCCATAACTTTGAATAATGATAGGTTACCAAGTGGTCTATCAACTTTATCCATTTCTGGCTGAACAACAAAGGAGACAAATTTAATGCATTTAGGACGTAGTCTCAATAATATCCAAAACCTATCAACACCTGAATCACTTCAACTTAGAGTCTATGCCCCGTCAGTGCGCAACTGGCTGCAGTATACTCGCAGTTTCTATAATTCAAATAGATGGTTGTGACGCATATGTGCGAAGCCATATTAGGTCACTGAATATTTTCTTAACTTTGTCCATGGAAATTTCAAAGGGATAGCTCAACAATTCAAAAGTTTTCCAATGACTAAAGAAAATTCAATAATAGAATGGAATCAATTCTCTGGCCGTTCCTGCTTCATGATACTCAAGCATTGAGTTAAGAAGCGTTCTAGGCCTTGAATTGATCAAGATATTGCCTAGGGAGAGTAAGGTTTCGAGTTGAGTGAAGAAAATCAACAAATAAAAATATTCTTGGTCTTAGAATAACTTAGGAAATATCAATCAATATTGGAATTTTTTTTGAAAATAATTCCCTTGGAAGATTCGTGAACAAGCTAAGTTGAACCAATTCTTTTGGTAATAATTAACCTTAGGGCTTTATGGTTCTAGAAGAATTTGGTTCGGGATTGGTCCCAAGAAAGTCAATTGAAAATAATGTCAAGATAAATGGTTGAATACACTAGTCGTAAAAATACTCTGGATAGATAAAAGTTTACCAAGTTTGCTAAAGGAGAATTTGAAATTCTAAATAGTGAAATAGATCTAGATTCAAAATAAAGATAGAGAAGTATGATTTGATCAACTAATTGAAAATTTTGAAATAAGTTTGTTGAAGAAGGAGATTGGGAAAAATCTAATCCTAATCCATAAATAACAAAAGAGTATGGATGCTAAGGAAGGCTGGAGTATGATAAGGATATGGAGAAAATTAACCTCTGAAAGCCAAGGGACACTAAAAGATATATAAAATCTAGAAATTAAAGTAGATAGTAAAATAGACCACCATACAATCGGCCTATGCTGGATAAGGCTTAGGATGCAAAACAAAAGCAAGGTAGCCTACCGGTCTATAACAAACAAAAATATTTATTTATAATATAGTTCGGTCCTATGTTGTGACAAATTAATGTTCTAGTGTTCTAATTATCTCTAGATATGTTCTCCTAAGTTGTTGATCTAGCCTGCATGGGCCACCACTAAAAACATGTCACGACCCGATCCCAAATTATTGGGTCGAACCGAATCATGTCCAGCCTGCACCGTTGTGAGACGGCGGCAGTAAGCTGTTCTATATGCAGGTATTCACAACAACATCTATATATTTTTCACAACTCGAATATACGAAATTTAAAAAACTTTTATTCAATAATTGAAAAGTACAACTGGAAATGAAAGAACTGAAATAAAGTGCTGAATACAAAACTCCAAAACAATAAAACTAGAAAAACTAGAAACGACTAGCTAAGCGGTCGGCTCGTCGGCCTCAGGTCCTGCGTCCTCCGAGGGGGACTCCAGCAACACCACAGGATACAAAACCGGGTCATAGTAGCTATTGTACAATAGCTCACATCCTCAATGTCACCTAAAAATGTGGTCTCCACTCAGGAGGGAGCAAGTACGAATATGTATCTCATATTTCAAGTAATAATAGAAAAGTGCAGGCTAAACAGTTGAAACAATATATTCCAGCAATTTAACAATTGAAAACAATATGATTTGAATGTGTAATCGTCTATGACCGGCTTGGGTTATACAATAGCGTCCTAGCGACGCGATACGGCTTATCCCTGTGTGTAAGAGGGGTAAGCTCGTACAATCATGCAATATGGAAGGTATTGGCCATAAATGTTACACTATTCTCCCAATCCCCACAATCAATATCTGAACCCTAGGAAAGGGTTCCGTGTAGCAATATGGTTTAAACATGCAGCTTGACAATTACTAAATAAAATACAAGAAAACATAACCATAACTTGCCTCTGTTAATTGACTGGATCGAGAATGTTGGTACCGAGGAGGATGTCAGGTTCGTCTCCGAGATCCTACAGTTGAGAACCTTGGCTTAGAACCATAATAAAACCATTCTAGGTGTGCTAGTTACAATCTCTAGAAGTAGACCCTAGTCAGGTTTTAAGTTTATTAATTAGTCTACCAAAAATCGTCTAACATCGCAATCTACGTTCGTTATTATTTTAATTAAATAAGTCGATTATTGATTAATTGGAAAAATGACAATTACCGGTTAATTCGGCAAAATTTTGTATTTTTAAAATATATATATATAACTACATTTTTCTTTTAGTGATAAAACATGGACTTCGTTAACTTACTAATATTTTATTCAAGTTAATTTATCGTGAAAAATCTTATTAATTTTATACAAAATAATTAATACCTAAATTATAATTACGCGTCTAATAACGAAAACTAACTCAGAAAAGAAAGTAAAAACCTAAACTACACAATACAGGGTCACAGCGAAATAAAATAGAAAACTGGGCTTATGTCCTTTACAAATTTTTACATAAATTAATTAATCATCTAGGCGAGCTCTGAGTGCCGCGAACGGTCCAAACAGTAGGCCGAAACCCTGCACCAAAAATACTAACAGCAGTACTAGTTCTAAAAATAATTATAAATATAAATATAGTTGTAAAATGCGTCTCAGACTTGGTCCAAATGTCATGTTACTGGCTAGCGTCTCAATGTACAGGAAACCTGTAGCGTTTGCGCTTCGCCGAGGCTCATTCGACCGATACGATCGTCGCCTAATCGGGGATACGAAACTCCAAAATCCACTTTTAAATCGAAAAAACCACTTTCGTAATCCGTTTGCAAAATACCGAATTTTGAAAATAGAATCCCATTTAAAATACTTTATTTTTGAAAACTTTTCCGAAAATTTGGGCAGCATCTCCTCTGTAATTGGGACAACCCAATCCTGGGACGGTGCCAAAAATCAACATAAATAATATCCCGAACCAGGGAAATAACCCAAACCATCCATAATAATATTCCACACAGAAATAATATCCAACCCGAAAACACATCATAATTATTTGTAGCCAAAACCACAGAATACTCCCGAATAAATTCGAAAATCCCGAAATAAAGTTCGAAAAACCGGAATCCACAAAACCAAATTATTCTGAAATGGAATTCGGAAAATCCGAAACTACAATCGCCTAAACCGAATCCCGTAACGGGATCGAGGACCGTATCATCATCGACACTAAGGTAGGGACATGGGGACACGAGATATACCTTGGGTTGCTCGGCTAGAACTCTCAGATGATAATAGGAAAAGAAAACCACGTTCCCGCGGACTTGAAAAAGTTCCAAACTCGCGGACAGCAGCAAAATTGCCGGAACAGCAGGATCGACGCACGGGGACAAAATACGGGCAGTGGGATCAGAGCAGCGGGGCACGAAGCCCGCGAGGGAACAGCGACACCGGAGATCCGGTCGCGGGGAGGTGGCGACCGGCTGGTGCGGTGGCCTGGCACGGGAGGCGGCCGGCGGAGACAGTGCTGGGCGTCGGAGGGAACGGACGGAACAGCAGCACAGAGCTGCGGGGTCGCCGGGAGGCGGATCTGGCCGAGCGGCCGACGGGGCGCGAGTAGGGGGTCGGCGGAGCTCGGGTTAGCCGACCTAGGGCACGGCCGCGAGAAGCGCTGGGGCACGGCCGGGAGGCGGACACGGGGCGCTGGCCGGCGCTGGGCTTGGGCGGAGCTGGGCGGAGGCGCTGGTCTCGGGGGCGGCCGGAGTTGGCCGGGCGCGGGCACGGGGTCGAGCGGCGGGCACGGGGCCGAGGGAAGATTTTGGGAAAAAAGGGAATGAGAGGGAGAGTGAGAGGAAAAGAGAGGGGAAGTGGTTTAGGAGTGTTGGTGTTGGTAGTTAAGAATAAATGTGTGGTAGGGAGAGAACTTGGGGGAGAGTGGAGGGAAAGGAGGAGGAGAACGTGGAGGAGAAATAAGGGTCGGGTGAGTGGCTGTGAGGAACATGGGGGAGAGGGAGAGTGGTTGAGAATGGAAGGGTGGGTTGAGATTTTTTTTGTTTTGTTTTTTTTTTATTATAAAGAAATAATGTCATATATATTTATTTATTTTTCCAAAACAAATTAAAGCAATTTTTAGAAGGAAGTTTGGATTTGGGACGGGAATCAAGGTCGGGTTGCTCGGGGTCGGAGTTGGACCCCGGACACGGAATCGGAACGGGACAATCAATCAAAGATCCTACTCCATAAATTTTAAAAATAATATTTTTCCTATTCCGACTAATAATGAAATAATAATAATAATAATAATAATAGTAATAATAATATTATTAGTAATAGTAGTAATAATAATAGTAATAATATAAGACTAAAATTCTAGCTGAAAATTTAGGACTGCTGACAAAACAATATCTGACAATTAACCCAAAATGCAACAATTCCAATTTATCCAAAAATTTCAGAAAATCAGGTTGCGAGTTTTACAAGTTCCTAACTAAATTTATATTGCGATAGCAGGTATTCCAATTTAATTTTAGTCAATAAATGTTTTTAGCTAGTAAACTGTGATTAGAAATAAATAAAGACTCTAAGTACTCATTCATTTTGATAGTTAAATCCATAGGATTATCCTAGATATATTTAGTAACCTATACCTTGTTGTTAGTTAGAATTTTTAGTAATGACTGTTAAAATTAATCAATTGTAAATCATATAACAGGAAGATATCCCGATCTACATCCTATTCTCGATCACCTTGAGCAAGGCAAGTATACTCCTCGGATTTGTCCATTACTTCATGTCTTGTATTTTTCTATATTCATGCTTGTACCTTCTTATTGACACGATATTGCACGGTCTTGTCTTGTATCTTGTTTCATGAGTTTACTTGTGTCTGGGAGGGAAAATACTACAGATGTGTGATTAAACTCGAGTTACAATTCATGTGAATAGCTTAGGCCCCGCATCGTGTACGCGGGACTGAAGCCGTACTATTTCATGTTCCCTGAATCTACCCAAGCCGATCACACTGCACTCTGGATGTATTTCGATATACTGCACATGTCAGGATCATTGTATATTTCACGTTCAGCTTCATTTCATGTTCCTTGTATTTATTTCTCTGTATTCATGTTCAGGTTTCATTTCATGTTCTTATTTCTCGTACTTATATTTTTTTTTTGTATTCATTTCCATATCATGATGTTCATGTTTATTTTCCTGGATATACTTAGCTCCGCTCCTGACTAGAATATATTGCAGGTGTACTTACAGGATATTGTTCTACCTTATGGGCAAGAGCCCGGGATCTTAGATGAACAGAATGGAGCCATGACTTAGCTTGAGGTTTCAGGTTTAGATTGTTTTAGCTCTTCCTCTAGATATTGTATGTTGTGAGTTCATAGTATTTTTCTTCTTGTTGTTTCTAGTACTTTTATGATATTATGATCGGTGGATTATGGTGATCATTCTGGAAACGTTTTATAGATGTTGCGATTGTGCACATTCATGTTTATCTGGTTAGATTTTTCTAGCTTGGTACAGCTTACTTCGTCGTGTCTAACGACGAAGGCTGGGTGTGTCC